>CM076571.1:205990387-206371206 GCA_034641835.2 Pinus albicaulis
AGTCTGTTGCCAGTGTATTGTTGAAGACCCAGCAGTTCTTCAGCAATGTCGGCTTTGGAAGTCTTTGTAATCGTGTCCCGGCCACCAAATGTAAATTATTATTATGCACCTTCATGAGCTGTCGATGTTCGGGATTCTAACCTTATAATCTTCGATTTAGTACTATCGCTGCCTCACCCAGTGGCTTTCCAGTTTCAGTGTTAGTAAAATCTCATCAATCTTTCGGTGTGATTGAAGAGAGCTTCAACGTGTATTATGTCGATCCAGTGTTGGAAATCACTTGGTTCTCCTACACTTAACCAATATCCGACAATTCTAAAGGCTTTTGATGGTCGAGGTTTTCAACCTTTTGGTATTTTGCAGGATTTACCCATAGGGGTTGAAGGTAAAATAGTAAATCTAGATGTGGAAGTGGTTGATGCCCCTCTAGATTACAACCTTCTCCTAGGTCGCAGTTGGTCTTATGCTATGACTGCTGTTGTTTCTTCGGTCTTTCGACTCATAAAATTTCCATATCAAGGAAAGATCGTTACAATAGATTAGTTAACTTATTTCTCTTCCGACCCAGCGTCTACAGAAACAATCCAGCACGTTGGTAAAGCGGCTATCCCTTATAAGGATGTTGGAGTAGGATTGATTAAAGATTCTGGTTTACTAGGAACTTTTTCCTTTCCTCCTCCTAACGTATCGCCTTCTATTGCAAATATTCACATGATTTCGTCAGACACTATTATGTTTGATGATCCTTGGATCGTACCTTCCGAATCCGAGATTGATTCATTTGATGGCATGATGCCCTTGAGTCCATTTGAAATTGCGTACCAGGCTGTACAGTCACTTTCCGACCCCTCTTCAACCGAAATTGATCCAATGAATGGGATCCAAGAGGAATCACTTTCTATATCTAGTTCAGTTACAACGACATTTCCTGAACTTGTTCATACAAATGAGAAAATTCGTGAGTTTTTGTCTGTTGATGATTTACCATGGGAAGATCTACATCACCGATCTTCATTTTTACCTGAATTAGATCATTTTGAAAATGATTTCGCTTCAATTTTTACTGCTGAATATGTCAAGGAACCTCAGAATCCATTGCAAAATCCTGATTCTGAGTTAAATTTGGAAAATATATCTAAAACGGTTCCAATTGACATTTCAGTAAAACCAGGAGTAATTGAAAACATTCATATAGGTGCTTGTTGTACAAATGAAGAAATTCAGACTTATAAAGCCCTATTTCAAGAATTCCGTGATGTGTTTGCCTGGTCTTATGAAGAAATGCCAGGAATTGATCCGTTAATTGTTGTACATGAAATTAAGACTTACCCAGATGCTAAACATGTTGGTCAACGATTACGTCAAATTCATCCTAGAAAAGCTGCTGCTATAAAAGCAGAAGTTGAAAAATTACTTCACGCAGGATTCATTTATCCAATTCCCTTAACAGATTGGGTATCAAATATTGTTCCTGTGACTAAAAAACAAGGAACGATAAGAGTATGTATCGATTACAGGGATATTAATCGAGCGTGTCCAAAAGATAATTATCCAACTCCCTATATCGATCAAATAATCGATGATTGTGCTGGCAGTGAATTGTTTTCCTTCATGGATGGCTTTTCCGGCTACAATCAAATAAACATACTCCCTGCAGATCAACCCAAAACAACTTTTATTTGTCCATGGGGAACGTTTGCTTATTGTAAACTACCTTTTGGATTAAAGAACGCTGGAGCAACTTTTCAACGGGCTATGTCTTATGCAATTCATGACATTAAGCACATTGTCCAGCCATATCTCGATGATTTACCTGCTCATTCATTACGTAGGGCCGACCATCTCACTCATTTACGAGCAATTTTTATGAGATGTAGGCATTATCGGATAAGGCTGAATCTGCATAAATGTGTTTTCTGTGTAGAATTGGGTCGATTACTGGGATTTGTTGTCTCGAAAGCAGGCATTCGCGTCGATCCATCGAAGGTCGAAGCCATTGTTAAATTTCCTCCTCCTTCGACTTTATGCCAACTCCAAAGTTTGTAGGGGAAAGCAAACTTTTTACGTAGGTTTATTCCTAACTATGCCGAGATTACAAAGGGTTTTACCCAGTTGTTGAAACAAAACATTCTGTTCTTTTGGGAGGAGATCGCTGATCGATCTTTTGATGCACTTAAACACGCATTGACCCATGCACCGTTATTTCATCCTCCCAACTACAACCAAGATTACATTTTGTACCTCGCTGCTTCTCATTCCACCATTGGGATGGTACTAGTTCAGGAAGATGAATCTCACAATGAACATGTGATTTATTATCTTAGTCGAAATCTGCATCCGACTGAAATCAAATACACACATGTCGAGAAATTGGCTTTGGCAGCTGTTCAAGTTGTCCAACAATTTAGACATTACATCTTGTTACGTAAAACCACGGTAATTTCTAATTGCAACCCTATGATGTATATTTTGACCAAACAATTGTTAGGGGGAAAATATTCCAAATGGATAGTTATCCTGCAGGAATTTGACTTGGAATTTGAAAAATCCAAGGCAAAGAAATCTTTTGTATTTGCAGAACTGATGTGCGATTTCCCCTCTACTGATACTGAAACAGTGGCAGAAGAGTCCATTGCAGACGAATCTTTGTTTCTCATCAGTACACTTGATCCATGGTATGGAGATATTATCGTTTATCTCCAAACCCAATATTTTCAGCCTGACATCTCACGAAATCAGCGACAGAAAATACGCTTCCAATCCCAACAGTATAATATCATTGGTGATACACTTTATCGTCGTGGAGCGGATTCTGTTTTCCGACGTTGTCTAACTCATGAAGAAGCTGAAACAGTGTTAAATGAATGCCATTCTGGAGCATGTGGCAGTCATATGTCTGAGTATGCCACAGCCCAAAAGATATTGCGTGCAGGTTATTTCTGGCCAACGTTGTTCAAAGATTGCATTTATACGGTTCAGAAATGCCACAACTGTCAAATTTTTTATCGAAAAATGTGCGCACCACCCGCTCCTCTTCACCCTATAATTGCTGTTGGTCCTTTCACAAAATTGGGTATCGATTTTATTACATATAACCCTCACTCGGCCGGGGGGCATGCCTATATTATCTTAGTAGTAGATTATTTTACAAAATGGGCCGAGGCGATGCCTACATTTTCAGCTGACGGCAAGACTGCTGCAACATTCATATTTAATCACATAATTTCTAGGTTCGGTGTTCCCCAAGCTATTATTACGGATCATGGAAGTCACTTTTGGAATGTCATGATGACCGAACTGACAGACCAACTTGGCCTGCGCCACGATAGTTCCACTCCGTATTATCCGCAAGCCAATGGTCTGGTTGAAGCCATTAACAAAGTTTTAGTCACCATGATCAAACGAATCATTGGTATTCACAAGATGAATTGGCATTCCATGTTATTTTCAGCACTTTGGGCATATCGAACCTCAGTCAAAACATCAACGGGTTTCACTCCTTTTCAACTGGTTTACGGTTTGGAAGCTGTGTTGCCGATTGAATGCGAAATACCGTCACTAAAATTAGCTGTAGAATTACTTCCAGCTACGTCTGAAGAGGAGAAACATTTCTTGTACTTAGCCCAATTAGATGAGAATCGACGAAATGCTGCAATAGCAAATGAGGCTCATGTTAAAAGGATAAAAGATCAGTATGATAGAAGTGTGACCCCTCAAAATTTTTCAGAAGGAGACCTAGTTTTACTTTATGATCAAGCTAACGACAAGCTAGGAGCTGGGAAATTCGTGCCTATGTGTCATGGTGCTTACATTGTTAAAGGAAAGTTAGAAAAATGGGCCTATGAGTTGATAGATTTTGACGGTGTCCCTTTGGATAAACCCAGAAATGGGCTCTATCTAAAAGCGATATTATGCTTAAATGTGGTGTGGAGATTTTGTTAGTTTAGATTTCTTTACTGCTGGTGTGTTTTAGATTAGAAAAGTGTGCCTAGTTTAGAGAGTGTGTTTTTATCATTATTCCTGCTTATCTGAGTTTTACTCTTGATATTGCAGATGTCGACGTCTCTTCAAACCTACATTGGTTTTGTTGATGGTGCTTGTCATCGTACACGGAACATTTTTTCCGCAGCTTGGGTTATCTATTCACCCTCTGACGAGTTAGTATCCATGCATGGGGTAAGCCTTGGTCAAACAACAAATAACATTGCCGAGTATAGTGCAGTGATTGAGTTATTATCTGAATCCATATCATTTGGAATTCAGAGTTTGATTGTAAGGTTGGATTCTGAACTTGTTGTATTACAACTTAACAGGGTTTATACCATTAGAAATCCAGTGTTATTACGGTTATTTTTAAGAGTTCATCTCTTGGAACGTGAATTTGATTATATTGAATATCAGCATATTCCAAGACATTTAAATACATTAGCAGATTCAATTGCTTCTAGTATGATAAATAGACATTTGCAATAATCAAAAGCAGTAAATCAAACAACATTCACATATGTACACACATAGCCGGTAAATAGTGATATATCATAGTATAGGAGTGTTTTCAAAAAATATACATCGTCTTCGATCATAGGTTGGAAACACCTTATGATCGGCAAAAATGATAATACAAAAGTCAAAAATATGAGTCTACACGATCATCCCATCACTGATGGTGATCACGATAAGAAACCACTGCCCGAGCTACCCTGCATAGGAACCTCCTAAAGGTCTTGGAACTCCAATCACGTATCTCTGCAACTTGAGTGGAATGTCATCTATGCTCGTATCTGGAATATCTAGAGTCAAATGCTCTAGATGATGCTCTAAATCAGTCAAAATCTCCGCTGATTGGCCTGCTGGAGCTGGTGCGGATACAACTGGTTGTCTTCTCTCGTAAGGTTGGAGATAGGCTGGTCGCTGTGGACCCACATCTGTATTTAAAAAAAATTTGTTTATTAGTTTTCAAGACGATTAAAAATAAAAAAATTAGAATTTAGCAAATGTTGAAAAATGATTTTACCTGAGTCATCCCACTATTCCCCTACTGGGAGAGCCATCTCTCGGTCGCCACGGAAATCTATCCCAGCATATGGAAAGTCCTCTATCACAAAAAGTTGGCGATCCAGCCAACGAAAATATGAAGGAGGAAATCGGACAATCTCACTACCCTCGATAGCATGACGAGCCATCAATGCAGACCAACGAACCATCCTCGGTTCTCGAAGTCGACCGGCATCAACAACAATACTCTGTGGAGCTAACATGGGGATCCTCTCTAGAGCAAAAGAAACTACGATGGATCCATATCCAAAGTTATTTAATTTTCCATTTTTTTGCTCTAGTTAGTTGGCCTTTTACATTAGCCAACACAGCTTCACACCAGTTAAAGATGGTGTCGCGAAAACAATCCACAGTAATACGCATTTGGGAACCAGTAGCTACATGCAGTGCAGCACTCCCACACAGTTTGGTAACAGTAAAATTAGCAACTTTCAATTCAGGACGGATGATGTGTTTTATATCAATCCGTTTGTCCCTAGGGTTTGCCTGGTCATTGCAGAATTCTAGTTGGAGATTAGCGACAGACTGGCCACCTAGCCTAGTCCCAAACAAAGAAACTTGTTCGCCCCTCTTGGACAAACCAGTCAAAAAATATATATCCTCCAGCTCAATTTCGAGCTGGTGGCCACCAATAAAGAAGCACTGGTCCTGCACATTCCATCTGTTCACCAACCATGTCAGGAGTTCTACTTGTGCCCTCATGCCTGTGATGGCCCAAAATTTATACAAGCCACATGCTCTTAATTCCTATTGTGTGGGAAAATGGAGTATTTAGGCTTCATCCACTTCCTCATTCTCACGTTCTCTCCAAATCAACATCTTGTCAATCCTACAATGCATAAAAAGGCAAGTTAGAACAATCTTATTTGAAATTTTTTGGGAAACAAATGAGAAATAAGTGTTTTAAATTCAACCGCGTGGGTACCGCACCTATGCTTTGTAAACAGTGCGTAGATACGCACGCGTACTATGTTCCGGGTGTGGAACCCACGAATTTTTCCTTATAGAAAAAAGTCGGGGTCCGCAGGTAACGTGTGTCGCACTTGCGGACCCCGCGGGCGAACTTTTAAACCATTTTTTGCCTTAAAAATACAAACTAAAGCCTAAAAATGAATTTGAAATAGATGAAAAACAAGATTAAGAGGTCGTGGATTACCTGGGATTGACAGTTCTCGATTTCAACGGACGGATTTTCCAGAATCTTCATAGGAACTTTCTTACCCAAAAACTTTTTACTTTTCACTCTGAAATTGAACGGTAAAAATGAAATTGAAAAAATCATTTTTATAATTTTTTTCGAATAGATGAATTTTAAATTTGTTTATTTTTCACTTTAAAAAGGGTATTTTTGAAAGCATTTTTACTTATCTTAAACAGGTATGTGTAATGTTTCAAGTTTTTGTGCAGAAATTGGATTTTTCAGGAGAACTAATCATTTTTCAACAAAGAGTATACTTTTATCACTTTTTCGGACTCTTTCAAAAAATTTACGAGAAAGTGAAATCCTGGAGTCCTTTTTTAAGCCCTTTTCAGACTCTCTAAATATGAAAAGATTGCCGAGCACTTGATTATTCGAACTCGTTAAAGTAAATGAATGATCGTTCTTTCAGTATAAGTTTACCCCTTTTCCGGACTGAAATGGACTATTTACGAAAAAGTTATACATTGACTAATTACAGTCAATAGAGTTCTCTCCCGCATTATTTTATCCTTTTTCGGGCTCGAGAGACTAAATTTACGAAAAATTACACCCACGGAGTTTTCTTATGTTTTTTCTTCTGACTCCCTAAAACTGAAAAAACACCGAGTTTCTCCTATACTGGACTCGTTAAAACTTAACAGTAAAGGACCTGTTAAATTTAAAAAAAACAGAAACGAACCACTCCTTCTTAGGGGTTGAATTTTAAACTAAGTTGGACTCATCCGAAGGATGAGCTTATAAGCAAGCAAATGTTATCCTCCTCAAGCTTGTCAAAAATAAAGAGGTACTTGCCAGAAATGGTGGGGGAAAAGAGAGAAAAATGGGCGTGTTTGTTGTATTTTAAATTTTTCGAAAATTCAGTCAACCACTCTTGAACACGACACTTTCATTCACCTGGGTTGGGAAATCCTTTGTCTAAAAGTTAATCAAACCACATTGAAAGTCTTCAGCCGGTTTCTGGGTATTAGCTTTGGGTCAATTGTCACCAAACCATCTGCAGTGTCGTTATGTGTTTAAGAGGACAGTTCAAATAAACCATTCATCTGCAAAATATCTGTCATCCATTTTTGACCATCCCTGAGTCAGTCCTTGCCAATATATTTTCAAAACTTGATCTATGATTTCGTGTTGTGGGCTTGCCTATGACAGATCACTTTCTATCGACATCAGCACATTATCTAGGAAGTTGATCCAGAAATTGTCAGTACCTTGAAATATGCATGCCTCAATGGCAGGTTTCTCGCCTTCGATGATAGGTTGCATCATTGACCTTCGATTGAATGATTCCGTGAGATGTTTGACTTCATCTCATTCATTCACATTTCATGGATTGTACTGGGTACTTTGAGAGCCATTGAAATTACTGGTGGTTTCTCTCACACTTGTTAACAGTTCACATCATTGACTAGTAATCAAGGGTTTCTACCATGTTTGACTTAAACACATTTCTTCACATGGATAGAATCGTACTAGTTCGAGATGCGGAAATCAAGACCCTGGATCTAGTTTCCACCATCCAGGCTACGAGGAATTTTATTATTATACAGTATACTATTCATTACAGATGGTTGTGCCCATGCTGTGTCTACACTATTGATGTAATATTAAAATCATTCCTGTATCAGAACGATTTGAGTTAGTTTCTAGTTAGTTTTAATCTGAGTATGGGAATGCATACCTCAGTGATGACATATATATATATTTTGCATTGAATTTTTTTACAGGTTCCGACTGGGGTGTCCACAGGATGATCTTTGAAATGATAAAGTACTGCACTCTTCATATATGACAGACTTTAGCTTCATCTATTCCAAACTTTGCACTTTAGGGGGAAATTTGTTACACTAAAAACTGTCATCCTGACATTTTGCTATGAGTATGAGCTCATTATTACTCATACTTCCTCCTTTTGCAAGTCTAACATATCAATTCCTCATGTCAAGCTTTCAAAATCAGAGAAAAGTTCCTAAAAATCCCCTAAACATTGGTATCGCACTTTCTCTATTCATTGCCTGCGGTCCCGCACCTAAAGTTCAACTCTCTTGTGGAACTCTACCGCACGTTCTTTGTGTTATGGGTGTGGACCTCTGTAAAACTCAAAAAGGCGAGAAAGTAAAGATAAAAAGTTGATTTCAGATGAATTCTAGAAGATTCTAGATGGGAATTTTCGGGAATGGATACGCTTTGATAAGGTTCATGCATCCCTCACTTGATGGAGCTAACCCCTTGATGTAGGGAGCTAATCCCTTTGAAGGAGGATTCTATCCCTTCATATTTGGAATAGAAAACCTCCTCTTTTCCACTATAAAAAGAGGCCTTGGGTAGCCTCAAAGGGAGTTCAAGCTTTAAGATATTTGAGGTTAAATGTTGTTGAGATTCAGACTCAGTTAACTAAGACTTTCTGTGAGGTTAAATCACTTACCTCTATTCGTCTTGGTTCAAAGAGTGCAATGCTTGTCAAATTAGAAGAGATTCCTGCTTTGGACCCCGGGAGGACCTGCACAACATCAAGGCATAGGTTGTAAAGGTTTTCTTTTATTTGAAGTTAATACAAATATACTCATTTCTCTCATTAAACTGTCTATTCATGGTTTATTTCATAAATTCCTTGATCATTATGATGAGTATGGTTTATAATAATGCTATATAGGTGTAAGGCCTACCTTATGTCCAGCGCTTGCTTGATCTCGTTGAAGTCCCTCGTGCACTGAAGGAATGTTCCTCAATAAATCTACAGTCACAAACAAGCAAAAATATTCTTGAAGGCCTCATGCCTCTGTCCAAATCTTCACTGCTGTTCCCATTTTATACTCAGAAATTCTGCTGATTTCATGAGAAAAGACTGCTACAAAATCATCATTTTTCCCCCTCCTCCACCCAAAACTAACCTTCATTTGCTCCCCTTTTTCTCCATAAAATTCCTCTATTTTTTATGATTTCCCTTCTCCCATTCGTGAAAATCCTCTTTACATAGTTTAAAACTCATTTTTAAACTATACCGAAACCCCCAAATCCACTAAAAACTCTGAAAATTTTCATAAAAAACAAGCTTTTATTACTATGGATTCAAGCCCCCTTGGGCTAGGTCCTAACCACTTCCCCACCATACGATTTGGCACTAGAACCCAGCGCTAACCCCTTTCAGCGCTAATCGCATTGCAAAGTCCCAATGTGCAAGTCTTTTTGCCATTTCTAAAACTCTGATGCGATTAAGTCCCGTGTTTATAAACCCTGATCATATTATTTTTCCATATAGTCCGTGGGCTTGCCTTTGGTGCTTAAAACATTGTAATAATCCATTCCCGTTTTGTTTTTTCCTTTGAAAAAACAAAAAAACCCTTTTATCCAAAGTTTTGGTCTAACGCGCACATACAATGATTTTCAAATAAAAATGGTTAGATTAAAAAGACATGATCGTGCAATCACATCGGAGAAATTCATAAAGGGTTGATTGATAGACCCGCATCAAAATTTTCGATGCGATTGGGTCATATATGTATAAACCCCGCCCCCACCACTTTTCATTCCATATAGCCTATGCCCAGGAACAAGTGTTAAAGATCCCAAGGCGCTTAATCGCATCGCAAAAATTCCAATGGGTAGATTGAAAATCCCGAGCCCGAGGCTCCGATTGCGATTAGCTCTTTGTTGTATATGCCCCAGGCCCATCATGTTTCATATAACTAAAGGCCCCGCAGTCAGGCGCCAATTCATTTCATATATATATAACCCGCCCCCAAAGCATGAAACCTTTGTATTATATTAAATTTTTGGGTTTTTTTATATATATCATAAGGGTTTCTTCCGGTGCGAAAGTTGAAAAATCCTAATCGTTGATCTGATCCTCAGATCAACGGTCCGCGCTACATCGCATCGCAAGTTTTCATCGGGTGTGTTTTTTTCTCCCCTCGATCGTCCATTCCTCTAATTCATTCTCCAATGTTGATCTGATCCTCAGATAAACGGTCCGCGCTACATCACATCGCAAATTTTCATCGGGCGTGTTTGTTTGTTTTCCCTGATCGCCAACCTCCCAATTAAAACCTGACCGTCGATATTTGTAGATCGACGGATCTGACTTATTCTTTCCCCGGCTCTCTTTTTGATTCTGCAAATAGATCTACATCGTTGGATGATGCCATCCAACGGCTATGCTCCTCCCCTCACCCTCTGCAGCAATATACCAAATAATGCAGGATTTTATAATTATTTTTTGTATTTTGCAGGAATTAATGGTTTTCAATTATATTCAGACAGAGGCCAAAGGCCAGGAAAGACATTTCCCGTGCCTTTAATTTAACAATGGAGACCATTCGCGGGGTTCGAATTCCACGTTTCATCAATGCTCCATGGGAATTGGTGCCGTATGAGCCCTGTGCGGCCTGCACATCAACAAGACATTGTGTTATTAAATCACAAATTAAAAGAGTATCATTGTTTAAGATAGAACATAGAAGAATGAAGATTGAAGACGAATTTGGGGATTATGGATAAGATTGATTATCAAAAGCCTAATCCTCCAAATTAAATCAGAGTTAAAGGAAATCATAAGTGTTCAACAGACATAAAGGCCTCCATCGCCACATTTGAGGCAAATTGATTCCTCTCAGCTACCATAAGTGCCACCTGTAGCCACAAGTATCCAAACAGAGGTCGAAGTTATTGAGAAAAATCAGATATTCGCCTCAACGCAGCCAGAGAGTTACTTCTGCAAGGAACTTAATGCAAAAAATATCTGCAGAGTTACTCCAACATGACACAGAGCCTCAAAAGTCAACAAAATCTTCCACTGAGCTTAATCTTAAAGTGTAAAATAGTTAATACAGACAGAACACCTATAAACTTCTCCATCGAGCCCCTCAAAGGCCGAGAAGTCATTAATCTGTATTAATCGTCTTGAGAGATCTCACCTCCTCATTCCTATATAAATAATTTTGTAGAAGATGAGAAACCGCTGGTTGCAGAACTTTGAAATACATTTGAGCATAAACTTCTGATTGTAAATAGTGTTCACTGGCCCTTGGAGCTCTGTTTGTGCTAGATTAGTTAGGCTGAATAGTCAAGATGATTGTTGAACTGAAACATTGGACTTGAAGACTGTAACTGGTTTGACATCAATAACAAGCTGTTTCTTGGGATCCTGGTCTATATCACTGGTGAAGTGCCCCTTTATTTGTTATTGTTTTCCTTCTATGTATGTCATATTGTTCACTATTCTCTGATAAAGAACAACATTTATGGAGTTAGGATTTACTGTTTACCAGTACCCTTCTCTAACTGATAAGCTTTATCTCAATGTTTTCCTCCAATTTGTTTATTTAAGAATGATTCAATACAGTTTAAGCAGTTAGGAATGTTGGCGTTCCCTCGTCCTAATGTTTGCTTTAAACATTATTCTTGAAAGTTATTTTCATCATTTGCTTATTAAATTTAGACTAGAAAAGTGATGGTTTGCCCTGTTTCTAGTTTCTATTCTCCAAAGGCAGATTCTGAAGGTTTCCCTTGGTGTTGGCCGAAATCAGATTAGGTTTAAATGTACTTTACCTGATCTTAGGTTACACTTTGTTTCCCTTATGTGTTTTCATACTTTCTGAAGGTAATTATGTGGATTACTGGATTGTTTGTCAATTAAGCTGCTTTAATACAAAATTTCCCAAGCAGTCTATGGTTAGCCCTGTTCTTGGTTGGTTTTAAACAGTTACTTAAGAGGCTTTTATTGTTTGGACTGACTATAAATCCCTTGTGAAATTATTATCAGTTTCCACCCCTCCAACACTTTATTTTTTCCATTCCATCATTTTAATCTCCTAATCTTGTGATACAGATGACTTGCCCCTTGGATCACTCTTGATGTTGTTGTTCAATTAAAGCCCTGTTATGACTCCATAGCCCAATGGACTAAAAACCAATGTTATATCTATCTTTTTAGACAAAGCTTTTCTATTCACTTGCAACTTCTCACCTTTGAAACTTTTTGCACTTAGAACTTTCTCCTCAAAATAATAATCATCCTCAACCATCCAAAAAACAAAAAAAACCCAACAAACCCTTGGCCTTCATAACTAGCCTAATATCATTACCCCAAACTTCAAAGACAAATCCATCTTTTCACTTATTGGAGAGATCCCTCTCCGGATTCAGGAGGGCTAGATCCTAGAATCCCAAAGTGGTTGAAATAATGTTTCTCCTTGCGACCAGACTTTCGCCAATATTGCTGATTATAGGGAGCTAACATTTCTAGCGACTCCGCTGGGGAACACTTCCCTTAAAATAAATAAAAATTTGAGAGTAAAAAGCAGCCTTTTCAAGCACTACCAAACAATGGTAATCATGATAAAACTTGTTGAATCAATGACAAACTAGGTAAACCCTAGGATTCTCATAAGACTTTATCTAAACTTGAAAAATCAGCTAGCTTAGCCATAAGAGTGGACTGTCTTTGTCTCATAACCGTAGCTAAGTTTTGAAACAGAGTTAGGATATTCTTAGAAACCACACAATTGAAAAATAACTCAAAAAACCTAAAAATATTTCAGATTGGTATTTAATAAACATGGCGGTGGACCATAAAACCTTTTACCTCCTTAGGAGCTAAAAAATTCCACTTGGCGACTCCACAATCCTGAACAGACCTTAAGACTCCACTGGGAAGAACCCTTATCATCGAAATATCATTCAAAATTAGTCAGAGGACTGTAGGATTAAAATTTGTCTAAACAAATTAGTTGACATTTTAAAGATTGTCATACTTGGTTGAATTTTTCCTGTTTATATGGTTCTAAAAAACACATCATAGTGGCTCCTAGAAAGATTCACACTAGAGCCCATTCTAACCCTGATCCACCTGAGATAGTTGATAATCCAGAAATGATCCTTAGGAAGTATCCTAGGATTAAATTGTCAACTGTTTTCAGATCACCCTTGTGAGATAAATCAGTTCCTAAAAACCTTCCAGCTCTACAAGAAACACATGGTGGTGGAACCATAAAACATTTTCCCTCCTTATGAGCTAAAAATGTTTTCCACCTGGTGACTCCACACTCTGAAACTCCCAGAAGACCCAATGACATCACTGGTAGAAGACCCTGAATTGATTGACCAGACACAGTGACCTCTTTCTTGATTTACAAACATGATTCCAAGAATAAAACGAAGATATGCCCCAATGAGTAGAGATCATATCCCTGGGTTTCCACATAAGATGCCCCAGGTGAATTGGGATGACAACTTGCCTGTTTTTCAAGGTGAAACGTTTGATGACCCTTTATTACATCTCATCAAATTTCATATACATGTATGGAGGTTGAAAGTTGAATGGCATGAAGACTGCCTAATGAAAATGTTCATGCTAACATTAGAAGGAAAAGCTAGGGATTGTTATGAATGCTTAAGATCTAGTGGTTTGTTTTCTTTAAGAGACCTTGAATATGTGTTCTATGAGAACTATAAATAAAACACTACATCATTATCATGGGGTGCAATATATTATGATACATCACAAAACATCACCCAACACATTATAGATAATGATGAAACTATGGAAGAAATGCATCCGGAAGATCTTTTAACATCCATTCATGAGTTCAATCTCTTTTTGAAAGATTATAAGAATATTGATGATAAGGAGCAGCCCTTTATTTTTCTAAATCAAGAACAAATTCAACCCCTACAAGAGCTAGACAATGCCCAAGACATGTATTATGATCAACACATTATAGAAAATGATGAGCAAACTTACAAAGAAAGCAATGAAGAAGGTTGTCAAGAAATGCTTGATTGCCTACCTATATCTTGTACTATGCTGATAAGAGAATTTCATGACCAAAATGAAAATAATAATAGTAAGCAGTGCTTCGAAAAAACAAATAGCCATTTGGAAAACACGGATCCTAAAATTGAGGAGACACCAACACATATAGAATCCTTTCCTTTGTGTTATAACTCAGTTCCGATTATACAACAAGAATGGCATCCTGATTATGAGAAGAAGATAACTCATGAACCCAATGTACAAACTAGGTATCATAATAATCATGAGGAATTTTCTGAAACAAAAGAAGATCAGGCAATAAGAGAAATACCTCGAAGTATCTCTGCGAGCACAAGTGAAGTTCCCTTGGAAGAGGCTCAAGATGACATCAAGCCTCAAAATCAGCCAATACAAGATAAGGAGAATGTGGATACCTCTGTTGTAAGCAAAAAGAAAACCCCTTCTCTTCTATCAGAGGAAGAGATTGATTTAGTATTGAACAGAATACCAACCTCCAAACCTTCATTTGAACCAAACGCTTCCGCTCATTTACCTACTCCGTCTTGTTGTATTTATACAAAGAAGAAACTTGTAGATCAACTGAAAGAAGAGAAAACTCATGACCCAATATGTTCGATTGACGAAATTGTTTATTCAGATGATTTTCCAAATTTCGATTAGTCTGATGATGATGGTGAGTTTCAAGCAGAAATTAATCACGCAGAGAAACCTACGTTCGATTGGTGTTATGAGTATCACCATCGTCAACTTGAAAGCAGAAATCACCCATTTCAATCCATCACAAAAAGCTTTCACATAATTGGGAATCAACAGTCTTCCAACTAGAAGGGTGAAGAGCTGAGCAATAAAGAAATTTTTGAGCAAAAGGAGCTTTCTCTTGAAAAAGAGGAAACCTTTAAATACTCCCCTCCTCAAGAATATAATAACCTCTTCACCGAGTTCAGTTCACTCAATCCAAGCATACCAGGGTTACAAGAGGACGACACTGCCAAATATGATGAATCCTCTAGTTTAGATAATGAAGAAGATGAGGGAGAAAAACAATACAAGACTATCCTACTGTGGATATACCATCTTCCCAAGAAGAGACTTCTCCCTTCATTAATGTAAAACTGTCATCCAAAGAACCTGAATGTTTATTAGAAGCAAGCATATATTTAGAGAAAGAAAATATTTCACTGTTTGCTATTGTGCAGGTTAAGGATGACGATACTTCCAAGCTACATATTGAAGAGATAGTCCTCAAAGCTGATGTCTTGGAAGTAGATAATCTACCAATTGTGGAGGACCAAAAGGAAGAGAACCTTCATATTTTATTTGTTGATCCTTTGGAAGAGTGTGTGGAGGTCCCGACTAGCTCAAATTATCAAGCATGGATCCTTTACAAGAGCCAAAGACATGAAAAATTGTCACCTTCTGTGATAGCCTTGATATTGAAGGTTAATCTTCAATATGTTCTATGGATACCCTTGACAAACCACCATAACTTTTTCCTCTTTTTGACATTACTCAATTGGCTGCATTGGAATTTTTGTATCATATGATAAATGTAAATAATCCAAGTTAGAATAGGTTTGGTAGGAATTTAAATAAAGCTCAGTTTTGAGCAAGTTAGATAGTTGTTGATTTTTGTCCTCGAAGAAAAATCAAAATACAAAAAACAATGAAAGAAAGAAAAGAGGGAAAATTGTGAAAACAAGAAAGGTATAGCCCCATACCAAAAAAGAGAAATAAATTCTGAAAGTGTGCAAGCTCAAATGCCACTCCTAAAGAACCCACTTCTAGTTTTTCAAACAACCTAATCTTGACTAATTAGTTTTAAAATTTCTGCTGATAGGGTAGTGAATTTGATTTGCCAAACTGTTTAATCTTGGCTTATCAGTAGATAGATTAGGATAGAAATTAAAGGTTCAAACAAGTTCAAAATATGAACCTAAATTTCCAAGAAAAAGAATGACTCAAATCTGTTTTAAATCCTGAGGCACAAAAGATGTAAAACTGGTTGTAATTAGCTCAAAATCTGAGCTAGTCGATAGAAGAAAAACAACTCAAACAAATTCAAAATAGAGCTGTAAAAGGATGAAGGAAGTGCTTTGAATTTTCAGATCTTAAGCCTTCCATTTTGTTTTAAATTTTCTGCAAAATAAATGTCTATGTGTAGCTTGTCTTTTATGCCATGGACCAACATCCAGTTAGACTGTTCAATCCTGACTTGAATGCTTTTCAATTTCTGTTGTAGAATTTAGAGAATAAAGTCTGTTGGATAGTTTAATCCCAACAAATAATAGATTAGGTAGAGAATCATATGGGCTCAACTGTTTAATCTGAGTCCATGGAGAAATAAGGAGTAGAAATAGACTAGATTTCCTGCTTTCAAAAAGAATAAAATGTTGAAAAAGAGTTTGCCAATCCAAGTGCACTCTAAATGAAGAAAAAATGTTAGATCTATAGGATTGGATAGGTAGAAAGCTTGTTGACGAAAGATCCATTGTTTTTATGGCTGCTAATATGTTTTCAGAGAAAGATCATCCCAGCAAAGGAAGAGCAGCCCAATGGATGAGACACAAGTCATCCTCCCAGAGAACACAATGGGTGTGGCACAGGTGAGCCTCCCAGAGAATGAAAGTCTGAAGTTCTTGATGCCTTCAAGAAGACACCATCCCCAAGTGGAGCCACTGTTAGCCACCTATAAAATTTGTTATAGCAAAAGGTGGCTAAGACTTTTTGAGCCTTCAAGGAACAAATTTTATCACTAAAATTTTTTGGCTCTTGAATAATCTTGAAGGCCTCATGCCTCTGTCCAAAGCTTCACTGTTGTTCCCATTTTATACTTAGAAATTCTGCTGATTTCATGAGAAAAGACTGTTGCAAAATCATCATTTTCCCCCCTCCTCCACTCAAAACTAACCTTCATTTGATCCCCTTTTTCTCCATAAAATTCCTCTATTTTTCATGATTTCCCTTCTCCCATTTGTGAAAATCCTCTTTCCATAGTTTAAAACTCATTTTTAAACTATACCGAAACCCCCAAATCCATTAAAAACTCTGAAAAATTTCATAAAAAACAAGTTTTTATTACTATGGATTCAAGCCCCCTTGGGCTAGGTCCTAACCACTTCCCCACCATATGCTTTGGTGCTAGAACCAAGCGCTATCCCCTTTCAGCGCTAATCGCATCGCAAAGTCCTAGTGCGCAAGTATTTTTTCCATTTCTAAAACTCCGATGCGATTAAGTCCTGTGTTTATAAACCCCGATCATATTATTTTTCCATATAGTCCGTGGGCCCGCCTTTGGCGCTTAAAACATTGTAATAATCCATTCCCATTTTGTTTTTTCCTTTGCAAAAACAAAAAAACCCTTTTATCCAAAGTTTTGGTCTAATGCGCCCATACAATGATTTTCAAATAAAAATGGTTAGATTAAAAAGACCCGATCGCGCAATCGCATCGGAGAAATTCACAAAGGGTTGATTGATAGACCCGCATCAAACTTTCCAATGCGATTGGGTCATATATGTATAAACCCCACTCCCACCACTTTTCATTCCATATAGCCTATGCCTGGGACCAAGTGTTAAAGATCCCAAGGCGCTCAATTGCATCGCAAAAATTCCAATGGGTAGATTGAAAAGCCCGAGCCTGATGCTCCAATTGCGATTAGCTCTTTGTTGTATACGCCCCGGGCCCATCATGTTTATATAACTAAAGGTCCCGTAGTCGGGCACCTATTCGTTTCATATATATATATAACCCGCCCCCAAAGCATGAAACCTTTGTATTATATTAAAATTTTGGATTTTTTATATATATCATAAGGGTTTCCACCGGTGCGAAAGTTGAACAATCCCGACCGTTGATCTGATCCTCAGATCAATGGTCTGCGCTACATCGCATCGCAATTTTTCATTGGGCATGTTTGTTTCTCCCCCTGATCGTCTATTCCTCCGATTCATTCTCCACCGTTGATCTGATCCTCAGATCAATGGTCCGCGCTACATCGCATCACAAATTTTCATCGGGCGCGTTTGTTTGTTCGCCCCGACCGCCGACCTCCCGATTAAAACCTGACCTTCGATCTCTGCAGATCGATGGATCTAACTTATTCTTTCCCCGACTCTCCTTTTGATTCTGCAAACAGATCTACACCGTTGGATGATGCCATCCAACAGCTACGCTCCTCCCCTCACCCTCTGCAGCAGTATACGAAATAACGCAGGATTTTATAATTATTGTTTGTATTTTGCAGGAATTAATGGTTTTCAATTATATTCAGACAGAGGCCGAAGGCCAGGAAAGACGTTTCCCGTGCCTTTAATTTATGAACGCAGACCATTCACGGGGTTCGAATTCCACGTTTCATCAATGCTCCATGGGCATTGGTGCCGTATGAGCCCTGCATGGCCTGCACATCAACAAGACACTATGTTATTAAATAAAAAATTAAAAGAGTATCAGTGTTGAAGATAGGACAGAGTGGAATAGAATATTGAAGACCGATTTGCGGGGATTATGGCTAAGATTGATTATCAAAAGCCTAATCCCCCAAATTAAAAACACAGTTAAAAGAAAATCATAAGTGTTTAACAGATAGAAAGGCCTCCATCACGACATTTGAGGCGAATTGATTCCTCCCAGCTACCATAAGTGCCACCTGTGCCTCAAAGCATTCAAACAGAGGCCGAAGTTATTGATCAAATGAAGATATTCACCTCAACGCAGCCAGAGAGTTACTTCTGCAAGAAACTTAATGCAACAAATATCAGCAGAGTTACTTTAACATAAAATAGAGCCTCAAAGTCAAAAAAGGCTCCCACCGAGCTTAATTCATAAATGTAAATCAATTAATACAGTCAAAAACCTGTAAAACTTCTCCATCGAGCCCCTCACAGGCCGAGAATTCATTACTCTGTATTAATTTCCTTCGGAGATCTTTTCTCAGATTTCACCTCCTCATTATTCTATAAATACCTCTGTAGAAGATGAGTTGAGAAAATGTTGGTCATCACATATATGTAGCATGTAAATAGTTTTACGGAAGGCTGTTGTAAGCTACGTTTGTAAGTGAAGATACCTAAGTTGGTGAGAAGCACGGAGCTATAAATAACTATTGGACTTAAAGCTGTAGCTGGTTTGGAGCATCAATACAAGCTGATTTATGGGATCTTGGTCTATGTTGACGGTGATGTTTTTCTCATTGTAACTTGTTATTTTGTTTCTGTTTTCACTTTGTTCATATTCTCTTATAAATAACATCATGCATAGAGTTAGGACCTACTATATATTAGTACCCTTCTCTGACTGAAAATCTTTATCTGAATGTTTTCTTCCAATTTGTGTTATTTGGGAATGATTCAATTCAATTTAAGTATAGGAATGTTGGCATTCCCTCATTTTATTGTCTTAGCTGAATATTATTTTTAAATGTTATGTTCAGTATTAGTTAAGTAGAGATGAACTAAGGAAGATATGGTATGCCCTGGTCCTATTTTTATCCCCAAAGACTGTCTGAATGTTTCCCTTGGAATGTGTTGAAAGCTGGCTAGTGTTGAAACACTTACCAGATCTTAGACCCTTCTTTGTTATCTTGTGTTTGTCTTGAAAGTTACCAAGTAAAGCAGAGCTAGGAGAGGATTTGTGGTGAGCCCGGCCCGCTAGTTTCTTCTCCAAAGGTTGCCTTCAAGTTTCCCTTTGTTTTAAATGTTTTCTATTGAAAGTGCATCAAAAGCAGGCTAGTTTAAAAGTACTTACCTGATCCTAGATTAATTTTATGTCTTTCTTAAGTGTATGTCAAAAGCAAGTTAGTTTAGAAGTACTTACCTGATCTTGGGTTGCTCTTTGTTTCTTCATCTATTTATTTCCCCTTCTTATTGTATAATTTCATTCCATAAATCAAACTTTAAAGAGATCTTTAGACATATATGACTTGCCCCATGGACCACTCTTGCCTCTTGTTGTTTCAATTAAACCCTACTATGACTCCATAGCCCAATGGATTGAAGTTGTTTCTTGCCTATTTTCTTAGCTGAATATATTTTTGCTTTCATTCATCTTCACCCTTCATTTAGACTTCCTTCACCTTCATTTATCTTTGTCCAACCAAAACAAAAAAAACCCTTATTCTTAATAACTAGCCTAATATCACACATTAAAAGCAAACAAGATAAATCTTTGCACTTATTGGAGAGATCCCTCTCCAGATTCAGAAGGGCTAGATCCTAGAATCCCAAAGTGGTTGAAATAATGTTGCTTCTGCAGTTTTAGTGTCCTGTAATCCTGAGGACGATTCTAACACAGAAGAT
Organism: Pinus albicaulis; assembly: GCA_034641835.2. Classification (NCBI taxonomy): domain Eukaryota; kingdom Viridiplantae; phylum Streptophyta; class Pinopsida; order Pinales; family Pinaceae; genus Pinus; species Pinus albicaulis. Next base: position 206,010,714 of record CM076571.1, read on the forward strand.
ATTATCCTTGAAACAAAAAGGGAAGAAAAAATTGGCTCCCAAATTCTATGGTCATTTCCAAATAACTAGGAAGATAAATGACGTTGCTTATGGATTGAAATTACCAGATAATTTTCAAATCCACAAATTATTCCATGTTTCATGTCTCAAAGAAATGTTACATCAAAACTAATCAGCTCAGACTGAGATACCTAGAGTTGATGAAGAAGGAGGGATCATAATGGAACCCAAAGGCATCCTCACTACTCGAGAGAAGGTATTACATTCCAAAAGTATAAGAGAATTCCTAATCAAGTGGACAAATATTCCAGTGGAAGTTTCCTCATTGGAAATAAATAATTTATGACAACAATATCCCTCATTACCTCTTCTTTGAGGACAAAGAAATTTTAAGGGAGGGGCAATGTTATGAATAATTAGGTCATAGAAAAAATAATAATAAATAAATAATATACAATAATAATAATAATAATAAATAAATAAATATTTATTTATTTATGTATACAATCATTTTAATCATTATTAATTGTGAAATGTTTTATGGTCAAAAGACATGACCAATCAACTTTGTGACCAATCAATGCTTTTATAAACAACCATCACCAAGGAAATTGTATCATCATCAGATCATTCATTAATAAAACTTTGTTATTTACATCTTACTATTCTGCAAGTCCAGTTTGATCCTTTTACATACTCATTGAAGCTAAGTTTGTGTGCACTTCTTCATCTGAAGAAGTTATTCCTTCAATAAACTACTCATCAATTCCCTTTCTCTTTTTAACAACCTTTGACTTGAAATCTCTCTATAATCCATTACTTTACCTTGTTTCCAACATCTTTTTACCAAATGACCATGAGACATAGATATTTAAATTTACCTTTAGCTCTATTGCTAAAACAACCTCTCACTAGCAACGTGTCCTTAGTCGATCCTTCCATGTTTCTTCTCCTCATCTCCTTTGATAGAAAAGATACCACCACATCATAAAGCATTAATGTAGTAATATTAATCCAAACTGTCATGATTAAACTATCTCGTGAGTCTAGAAAATGATACAACATACATATACATTTATTCTCCTCTCTCATAGATATATTTACACTCAATAATTAATTGATCACAATATTATTTTTTTTCGGGTATTTTGTGACATAATCACCCTATTTTATCCTTAAAAGATAATTTTTCTTTCGAACAAGTAACTTTCTAACCAACAATGTTGACTAGTACAAGTTTCCCAATTTATCCAATAGTTTCTTGGTGATGACTTGCCTTGAGATGTTCAGTAATGTTGAATCAACAAGACATATTCAAATTGTACTCTTCACTTCTCTTTTGATTTCCTTCCAAACCTTTAGTAGCATGCCATTCAAAAGTGTTCCAGGTTGCAAAAAAATCTATTACTCTCGATTCATGAAGAGATATTCCATTTTAAGCTTCTAGAGCTCAAACTTCTGGCAATTAAACTTCTTAAACTCAAATCTTGTAACATTGACCATCCTTATTTAACCAAATTTTTGTCTTAATACACTTACTCAAATAGAATTATCTCAAATCAATTAAGAATTTATTTATTGAAAAAATTTAGGTCCAATATCCATAACCTTTAATCATAGAGGCATCCCCCTATAGCCAAAACATGTTATGATACTAGATGTTGGACATTATGCACTAGGCTTATAGTTCTAATACCAAATTATGGAAATAGAGAGTGAACTTTAGCAATCTTTAACAATCTTTACATCTAAGTATAGAGTTTATTAGACATATAAAACAATATAGAAGCTCACTTAACATAAGCCTTAAAATTCACATGAGAAAATTTAAAGAATATAAAATAAACAATAGAACACCATAAAGATTCATATAGCACACAAATATTTTATTGTATAAACATTTATCTAGGAAATCCAACAATGTTTGAGCTTCAACGCTCTTATATTAATGTCTGAGTCTTTAGCCAGATGAAAATGAATGTCAAACTTGGTCCACACCTAAGACCAATGTGCTAATACATCATATGATCTCTATAAATCATTGGTTCTCCATTACACTCATCAACCTTTTATCATGCTCTATTTGTAGGCACAAATGACTATAATTGGTATCTCTCAAATCAATTATAAATTGTCGAAACCTATTGGTCAAGATCCAGGGAGTATAAGTATTCCTAAGTGTTTATAACACAAGTTTAATTGAACTTGATCCTTCAACTACCAATCTCGGTTGACTATGCATGTGTTCCCAACTAGGATCCCTTTAACTACTCTAGTATATTATTGGCTTCCATCAACTAATAAACTATTCTTTGACTTTGACAATGGTAAATACACTTTGACTTCACCGTCAATACATTAATTCAGCCATTTTAATGTTTTTGACTTGATCAACTCATCAACTTGAATTTGACTATCAATTCCACTTAATCGCCAACTTAATTTACCTAGACTAGGATTAGTTAGGTTCAACCCCAATTGACTTTATCAACTACTCAGTCAACCTATTGAACTCTAGTAAATTTAGTTTCCACTACAAAAATATAACACCTCAATAATATTGGGTACCTATAGAGGTATAAAAGGGGATAACATTAGATTTGTAGATATGTATGGAATCCATAAGGCCCATAGTGTGAGAAAAATTATTGTGTGAAGGCTTACTATAAGGTTCCACCTACTAGAATATTTCTTCTCTAGAATGTTCTTAGGAGATAGAGAATACTATATAAAGGAATGCAAGTAATGTAATGAGGCATGGTGAGGAGTATTGTATTTTTTTAAGCAAGTATTGGTTTATGATTTCATTCATTCTTAAAGAAAAATATATGGTGTTATCTTAATTCAAAGGTTTTTCCTATTTTTCTTTTGCATTTTGTAATGTTCCACATTATTAAAGTAATAATAATAATAATGATAAAAAATTAATGAATAGATAATAATATAAGTGAATGTAATAATAAAATAATAATAATAATAATAAATAAATAATAACAAAGTGAATCTCATAATAAATAAAGAAAGATTTCTTTTTGTTAAAGAGTAAAAGACTAAAATAAGTAAGAGTGAATAATGGAAAAATTTATGTTAAGAAAACTTAAGATAAAAAAATAGAAATTGCATGATGACACATGAATTATGTGCGTGATGATTTTCCTTCCATTTTTTGAACAAAGTCTTCTATTTAATGGATGAGAAGGAGGATGTGAGGAAATGTTTTCTCTCTAGGAAAATTTTGGGATAGGAGGGATTCATTGGAAAAGTTAATTGATTGAGGGCTCAGGGTTAGCCAACTCTACAAATACATAGTAAAATTGGGCCTACGATTGTCTAGAGAATCATCCCCAACACATTGGTTATTATTTGTTGGATCAAAGAGTAGTGCACATCCATTCGATCGTTAAAAATTGTAAGTGAATTATTTTTTTCTCCATCTCACAAGTATGTTGTCATGACCCTACAACGATGTCTTATGTAATTTATATTAATGAAACCTTATTTACGTTTATCAATTAATTTTTTAAATTTATGTATTAATTTATTAATTAATGTTTTTAATTTTGTTTGATGTTTGGCCCGTTACAATGGTATTAGAGTAAGGTTTGAAAACTTGGGACCTTATGTATTTTTAAATCTATGTTAACAATGATAATGTTAAAAAGTATGAGTTGGAAACATTACTAAATTAAACCCTAAATTAATCAAGCATTCAATCCTTTAATATGGAGTCAGATGTGTTATCATTATGCCATGAATCTAGAGCCTTAATGTCATGAAGTGCTTTACTATTTAGGATGTTCAATGATATTGTTGCATTAAATGCAATAATTAGTATTCATTGTTTATAGGGGACAATTAATTTGATTTTGTTGAAGAATCATGATAAATACACTAATGATGTTGTGTGGCTCTATGTGTGGGATATGTTGAGATGATTATCATATTATGATGTTTGATATGGTGTTACATTAACACATAGTTCAATTTACTATGTGATGTAATGAGATATCTTTGATATAGATATGTTGTTGTTATAATTTATGGTGGCATCTCATGATGTGATGGCATGTGGTAATTGCAAGTAGTTTTTGTGATGAGATGTATAAAAATGGCATACATGAGCATGCATTTCCTTACTATTTAGAATGTGATGATAAGAATGGTGTTGTGTTAGCATCACAACCTACAAGAGTTGGTAGGTGGATTAATTTACATGGGAGATGATGTTATAACTAACACATTGATTGCATGTTGTGAGGTGGAAATTCACAAGAAATCCACCAATGTGTTGAGACTACTGGTTTATTTGATGATCTCATGGAATCACATATCTACAAGGGAGAATATGTGATACCTTATGGGATGGGGAAAAACTCAATCAGACACTTATGCCATTGTTTATTTTGCCTTGTATAATTATTGATGGGATATGGGACCGTCTTGATAATTTTGAGTTCTTTATATTGGAATTTTGATGTTGAAGTCCAGAAGTGATATGGAGTCATGTGTGGATCTTCAATGCCTGGGGTTGTACCTAGTAAAATTTATGGAGGGGTTTTAGGTCATTATTTCAAGATTCCTCAGATATGTGAATACCAAACTAGATACCTTCCTTGGGGTAGATGAGTTTTAAGCCTTGTGGCTTTGGTATGGGCCAATGAGGCTTTATGCCTAGTTCCAAAACTTAAGAAATAAGCGTTTTAGATAATTTTCATTCCCCCCTAGTGCTCTTATGTAACTTTTGATGCTTGATGTGGTCACTTGAATGGTCCTTACACTAGTTACAACAAAGGGTATTATGTAGCAGAGAAGGAAATAAATAAATAAATAAATTATAAGTTAAATAATTAAACTTAAATACACGACAAAGTTCCTTGAATAGGGGGGTATGTAATTCCACATATGAATAATTTAAAATATTAATAAATTCGCCAATACATAATAACAAAAATGAAAATAAATAACAATAAAAAAAAGTAATAAGTGAAGCTAATAATAAATAAATAAATAAAACTATTTTGTTAAAAAATAAAAGAGTAATATAAATAACAGAAAATATATGGAAAAAGTCAAGATAATAAAAATTAAAAGAACAAAATATGAAAGAGTAAATTATGGAAAAATCTAAGTTAAAAAAAAATAGAAATTCCACGAGAACACATGGATTATGCGCATGAATATTTTCCTTTCATTTCCAGAACAAGTAGTTTTTTTTAATGGATGAGAAGGAGGATGTGAGGCAATTCACTTTTCTTTCGAGAATTCCAGGATAGGAGGGATTCATTTGTAGAGATAGTTGATTAAGGGTTCAGTGATGGCTAGTTGTAGAAATACATAGTGAAACTAAGCCTAAAGTTGGGTGCAGATTTATTCCCAACACATTGGTTGTGATTTTCTAGATCAGATAATTGTGCACATCCATTCGATATTTATAATTTATAAGTGAATTAGTTCTTCTTTTTGTCTTATAGGTTTGTATTCATCACCCACTACAATGATGGATTATGTAATAATTAATGAAAACTTATTTTTGTTTATTAGTTAACGATTTAAAATATATATAATTTGTGTTTAATTATGTTTGAAGTTTGTTCCATTATGTGTTCATTTTTTTGTGAATTATTTGGTTTATATGTTAAGGATTCCTTTCATGTTACATTTTCAGATTAATTGAGTACATAATAGATTCCTCCTTCCTTTATATACTAAGAAAAGGCTTCCTCCCTAAACCATATCAATGGTTGTAAGACCCATACCTAGTTCTTAAAAACACCAAAGCCCCCCCATAGCCTTGTGTTAAGGAAAATGATCCCCTCAAGAGCTTACGTGTGGTGCTTCAAAACATTCTTATTAGACTTACATGCCTAGAAAAGTTCTTTGATTTTTAAGGTGTGATTCTCCTCCATTGAAAATATCAAGTTCTATTTGATCATCTATAGTGGAGATAACCTTCTAATGGTGCTAATGTCCACACAAGGAAGCTAACATGATTAGGAGGCCAGATGTGGTGATTTGAGTTGTTTTTGTTTGTCTTAGATACGTAAAATATTATTTTAGGACCAAAGATAGAGGTTTCCTAGCTCAACCATGTCTAGGGCATTGAGACCCATATCTAGTGCTTAAGATCTCTTAATAGCATTAATATTTATCAAATAATTTGATATAATATTCACTAAACTCTTAAAATAAATGAAGAATCAATGGAGTAATTAAATTTCAATTCAAGCAGTTGTGGGACATTCCAACTGTGATCGAAGTGATGTGAATTCATTCAAATTACTAAGATCCAAGGTTCAATCCCCTGGTTGTGACACTGTCTACGGAGAGGAGCATAGGTCACAGGCCCCCATAGATGTAGTGGTAGCGGCCAAAATTAATGTCATGTCACGCAAGTATGAGACTAACCTGGTTATTGATTCCTCTTGGTTACAAAAACAAAACAAAAAGAAAAAAATCAATTAAAATCAATTTTATCGCCACCTCCATAATCTTGATAAATTAAAAATTAAATGTTTTTTAATTATTTTTCAATAATGATTTTGTAATTTGAGAAAATAATTAATATATAAAGTGACAATAAATAATTCAATTAGATTATCTACTGAATAAATATTTTTATGCAATATGATAACACGCATTTATTATATTGAAAATTGTAGAAAATAAATCACCAAATGAACTTTTTTTTAAAATAACTACTTGTGAATCCTTGTTTCCAAATTTTTGTGGTTGTTATAATTTGAAGAATTTGCTTATGTATTTTTATCTATGGTGATCATTTTTAATCAATGTTTCAATTCCAAACCCATCATTTGGAGTAATTGATGAGAGAAGGAGGAGATCGGATAAGGTATAAATAGATAAAAAGAAAATAATAAAATAAGTCAACATGTGTTAAACCTTAAAACCTAAGAGGAAATTTTTTTTAATTAATTAGTAAAATATAATGATGAAAAGAAGCTTAATTAATATATTGTTTTTAATTAATTAGAAAATATAAATAAATAATTAATATATTAGCATTATTTTATTAATTAATTTAGAACTAGTTAATTAATATATTAGACTTAACTTCCAAGGAGATTACTATGAGTAGGTCACATGTGTTGTTATGGGATCCCCCTTTCTCCTATTGTAGCAAATCTATACATGGAAAAATTTGAACAGAAAGCATTATACTCCTACCCATTGAACCTAGAAGATGAAAATGTTACGTTGATCATACTAATGTGAAATGGAAACATGGTAAGAAAGAACTCAAAAAAATCTTAGAAAATCTAAATGGAATATATGATGACATTAAATTTTCTATGGAACTAGAAGATAATTATTGAATTCCTTTCCTAGATGTATTAATTACTAGAAATGAGGATGGAACCTTAGGGCATCAGGTATTCAGAAAAAAAGACCCATATTGATAGTTACCTACATGTGAACTCCTGCCAATACCCAACTCATAAATTTCAAATCCTCAATTTGTTTACCTTAAGATTTGTTTGAATATCCAATAAAGATCACTTGGATCAAGAATTGAATCGCCTTAATAAGGTGTTCAAAGTGATTGGATACAAGAATAAAGAAATTTTTAAGGCCATTAAGAGAGAAAAAGAGAAGAGGAACCCCACACAGAAATCAACTAATCTACAACCTTTCAGCATGAAGGCACACCTCCTATACATTTGTGGTGTAACTAAGAAAATAGCTAAAATTCTTAGAAAAAGGAATATTGGTTCAGTATTCAAACCATTAGAAATAATAAAGAAAAAAATGAAATAAGTTAAGGACATCATTGATCAACATCAACTAAAAGGAGTCTGTAAAATCAATTTCTCCCTTGGAAACATCTACATTGGTGAAACGGGGAGGTCATTCACAACAAGAATAAAACAACATTGTATCAACATTAAAAATTAATTCTCTCGCACCTCTTGCAGAGCATTCCCTCGACACTAAGCATCAAATATGCCTAAAGGAAATTGCTATCATTGCAAAGGAAGATCACTGCTTTAAGAGAATATTCAAAGAGATTCTTGAAATATTAGTACATCCAAACAACCTCAATAAGGAAGACAATCTTGAAGTTAGTAGGAGTTGGGTCCTTGTGCTCTCTCTTATCTAAGGTTTGTTCCCTCCCTTTCAATATTAAATTAACACAGTTATTATGAGTGTTATCACTCTCATCAGAGTCTTAATATTAATAAGATTACTCTATTAATAATAATATATATCCTTCTTTATTCTCTTATGTCTAGTATAATTCTATAATTCCTATATCTTTATACATTTTACATTAATATATAATTAATTTTATTAACTTAGGCATTAATTATGATATATTAATAAAAACTAATTAATTTATTAATTAATTTATTACTGTAGGATATGTTATGTGATTTTCTATTAATATAGTTACTAATGTATGAATTATTAATAATTCTTTCAATGGAATGACTAGGAACAACAACAAAAAACTTTGTGGGGGGGAATGGAGAGTGTCGATGCTAGGTTTCGTTGTCTGGTTTTGAGGGTTTGAGCTTGGCCGCATCGCGTAGGTCCTTTGTAGGTATCCAGGGTGGTTATGGTTTTGAGGCATCATACCTCTCGTGGATTTTCCTAATTGATGGAATTAGTGATGAACCAAACTCGATGAGGTGAGCTTCAGTGTAAGACTCACTAGTCTTTTGGAGCATGTTGGGGAGGAGTAGTTTGGAACAAGGTGGTTCCCTCCTATGGGGCTTTCAATTCGTTTGATCCCAGAGTCAAAATATACATCCATTGTGAAGCAGTCTGTGATTACAGAGTCACATCTCTGTTGCTTTGGTTGTGGATGGCTAATAACAAAAGAAAATTATTGGTATTTGTCTTCCCATGCTCATGTTTTCGTTGTATTGTATACAGTCTAATATGTTATGTGGGGGATAGTTTTAGGGCTATAGAGATTTTTAGTGAAGCACTTGGGAAAATGTTTTGTTTGGATTGGTGTCTTGTACTCAATGTTTCACACATCTCTATATTGCTTAAACTATATGACAAGTCACACATTTATTTGTGTATCTTGTGTTTCCTTTGTTTGTGGGACTAAGGACACCCATCCACCTATGTGTGAGTCTTTTTCTCCCTTTCAAACTTTCTAGATAGAGGATGACAATTTCCATATTTTTATAAGAAACCTTAGTGGAAATAACCAAAATTTATGGACTAAATACTCTGACACTATGGCCGCACTTAAGGCCATCGAAATGAATAAGAGTATTCCCAAAATACTTCAACTTTTACAATATGCCAGAAAAAAATTTCAATACTCTGCACAGTTAAAACATTACAATATTACAAAAAAATCAAGAATCATTCTGAACTCTAGACTACTAGGGGGCGCTCCAAGTTCTAAAACAAATGGGCCAACAACCTCCTTTAAAGCTGCAGTTAAATTAGGAACCTCCAAGGAAGCAACACTGGGAAATCATTTGAACACTATATATCTGAATCAAAACATTCCAAGCCCATATATTTTCAACTAAATGGAACAAGCTCCATCCATGGAGGTCAAAATCCCACATGTTTCCTCCTTATTCACAAAACTGGAATATAAAGCCATTATATGAAGATTTAACGACTTATATCCAAAATGTGAAGCATCACATCAATGGGTGTTTTCTACATGGACACTTCATTATGAAACTTACCTTTTCTCTAAATGGTTTTTGGTTGTACAGTTTGATACAAAAAGAGAAGTAGACTTTGTACTAAATGAAGGGCCTTGATTTTTGGGGAGATATGGACTATCAATTACTTAGTGGTTTCCAAGTTTTGATGCTACATCCATGGAGGTTACTACTATGCCAGTTTGGGTTAGACTCCCAAATATTACCATACTTTTGGTTCCACCATGAAGTCCTTGAAGATGTTGGGAAAAAACTAGGAAAATTCAAAAAATTGGACATGGGAAGAACAAAAAAAGGAATCTTCACTTTTTCCAGGATTTGTGTGGAGATGGATCTTAGCGAAGGTATTCCAAATCACATCACTTTCAATAACTTTCAGTGGAAAAAAAATTTATATCATGATAATATGACCTTTAGATGTCATGCGTGCTTCCAAATAGATCATATACATAGCACATGTCCTATGGCAAAGAAGATCCCAAAAAGGAAAAATAAACTTAAAAAAATCCAAAAGGATGGAAGTTCAGTGAGCCTCCTCTTTTGGTCGATGACAAGGAAAATAAGGAGATTCATCCAGCACAATCTAAAGATAAAATGGAGGGGGAGGATGCGGTTCAGGATGGTTCTACCTCCTCACCAACGATGACTCTAGATATAGAAGAACATCAACCCTCAACTAGTCCAGGTGGAACCAAACGAGAAAATTAAACAAAGGGTTCATAATATGACAACGATACCTAACATATGGATGGAGGTCAAGAGATATATTTGGTTCAAATTGATTCAGATTCCATCGGGTGGCGACATGTGAAAAGAGGGAAAAAGAAAAGAAAAAATCAGCGTTCTTTTTCACCCTTAATTTCATTCTCTTTTATTTCCCTTTTTTCTTTACTGGCATGAACAATTTTACTTGGACTTAATTGATATAAATATGCTCATATTGTGCACAAATGAAATGAAATTGTCCTATGTCCCCCCTACAACATACACCCTATGTGTGTTTACACAATGTAATTTTTATTTCTATAAATAAAAGATATGGATTTTTTATTTGGAATAAAATTATTAATAATTATTTCTATTCATTTATTATAGTATATTGTTACCTTAATATTGTTAACATTAATATTACTAATTCTTATATCATTATACTAATATATTAAGTTAAGTCTAATGTATTAATTAATTATTTATATTTTTTAATTAATTAATTATGATATATTAATTAAGCAACTTCCTTTTAGGTTTTAGGATTTAGGTTTTACCATATGTCCACTTATTTTCTTCTTCTATTTTTATATATTTATACCTTATAACCTATCCTCCTTTTCTCATCAATTACTCCTGATGATGCATCTTCATTTGGACTTGAAACATAGATTAAAAATTATCACTGTGGATAAAAAACTCGAAGCAAATTCTTCAAGATATTTGTGAATTCAAGTTCTCCAGAGTTGTTATGCATTATGAGATCAACGAGCATAAAAGATTCATTTATTACCTAAGCCTTGAGAATCCTTCCCAACATGTTGACAACCCCCTAGCCCATGCCTACTGGTTAAATCCTCCTAATTTCATTGATATCCCTATTTACAGGCCACGGATACACTTGGGAGGTCATGGTTGGTGGTTAGGATTATTATTTTCAGTCATCGATGGTTAAAATCCTCCTTTAAATAACATGGATAAATATTTCTTCCTTCAACATGTTAAGAATCCCTCAACCCATACTAATACTCAAATCCTCTTAATGTCATTGATATCCTCCCCTTGAATTTGAATGATGGCATTGCTAGCTTATTATATGTGGTGGTTTGAGGCAACATTATAGACATTGGATACCTAGAATCATCCCTTATTGCCTAAGGCATATATTTCCACTCAAAATGATGTCTAGGTTCTATCAACCCATGAAGTGCTAAAAACCCCTAATGGCACTAGTATACCCACTTGCATGTTAAGAATACCCTCAAGAGGTCATATGTGGTGGTTTGAGGCATATTTCCTCAATCTATATTTTTATAGGCTTATGTTATAGATTAGGACAAATCTTCCTCCATCAACCATATTAAGGGACATGATACCAATACCTCATTCTAAAAACTATGCAAGTCATCCCATATACATATCATCAGGTAAAGGATTCCCTTGAGGGCTTAGGTGTTGTCCTTGAGAGCATTATTCTAGGAGATAGATGCCTAGAATTTTCCTTTACTTTTTAAGGTCAATATTCCCTTTATCAATCATGTCAAGGCAACTTAAACCTACTAGTCGTGGTAAGAGAACTATAATGTTGTTGATATCTACATAAAAAAGCTAAGCACACCCTTATGAGGCCATGTGTGGTGATTTGAAATGTTGTTTTCCTTCTTTTAGTGAATAAGGTAGAGGTTTCCTCCCCTGGTCATGTCTAAGGCCTTAGGACACATACCTAATTATCTTAACTTCCTAATGGTATTACTATCTGTTAGTATCAGTTTTTTCATCCTGCCACCAGTGATAAAATAAAATCTTATCATGTTTTGTTATGGTCCTATAGTCAATTTTTTATCATTTCATTAGGTCATCATGCAAAAATTTGGTCACTCGATGTAGATCTAGGTCTGTTTTACTCCTTCGAAATTTGTACTAAGTGATGGTTCATTCACCTCTCAGCTGAGTGCACCATCATTCAAAAGTTTTCATCATCATTACAATCATATTTATCATGGTTTCATTCAGTCTAGAGTCTTCATTAGGTCATTAGGGTTTCAATCACCAAATCTGTCATCCAGGCATAAAATTCGGCAATGGAGGAGTGGTAATAGATAAATTTGTTCTATGAATTTGGCTTCAAATGTAATTTATGTTTCTAATATGTAATAATCTCATCTGTTCCTAAAGCTGCAATTGAGATTTCCAGAGCTACGAGGTTCCAAAAGCAAAGTGAAAATCATGAGGTGGACCACCCTACTTATTTGAATTTTTAAGTCAAATAAACCCTTCCCATAGTCATTTTCCCTTTCCCCACATCTAAGTACACTCCCTAAAGCCCTCATACCCCCTCACATTAACTCCCTAAGCGTCTACATCCAAACCCTAGACCCTACACCACACCACTATCCCTATATTGCATTTTTGGCAGCCTCCTAGACCTAGACCTGTAATAAAATTCCCTAGGTCTACTCCTACCATAATTCCCTTCCATTCCACTTCCTAAACCTTCATAACACCCTTCTCTACTTCCTTAATTTTTACCATCCCCATTTCCCTCTCCAAACCCCTCCATCCTACTCTTTTTATCCATTCCCATGTTTTTTCACTACTAGGTTTTTCCCCTTGAAATGTACATATGGAGGGAGACAAAAGGCCTTACAATAAGGGAGGAAAACTTTCAAGATATGAAACACTCAACACACATTATATGATGTCCTCTCCATTTTCCAAGCAGTGCCAAATTCCAAGAAATCAACCTTTCCAAGTTATGGGTTGCCAAGGGTTTACAGTACCCACATGAACAATTTTGCTTCAAAATGTGTTTATGACCAAATGGAGCTGAATTTCGCAGCACGGAAAGATTTTTTCTCCATAATAGAACAAGGAACAAAAAACTCCTTCAGCTTATACACAGGTTTTATTATTTGGGATAAATAGCCAAACTATAGTTGTTACAGGAGATTTTCTATACTTCTGGAGTACTCTTGGGAAAATGCATTTTAATCTGTCATGGATTGTCCAAATGACTTGTTGGATGAGTCAAATGATAACTATATAGAGAGATATTTACAATGATATATCAATAGCTAGATTTGGAGTTCCAGAAGGCCTCCACAAGCAACCTCCAACTCCACGTTTCACTTTTATCAGGAACACGCTGTGCTTTTTGACCTGTCTTGGGAGAATCGATTTTGTAGGGGCTATACCTGATCATTCAGTGCTTGAGGTGTCCATTATGTATTAGACAGAAATATATTTCCAATGAGCTATCATGAGTTCAATTGAGACTTTATGATAGCATCCAAAAGTGGTATGGAAGCTCCATGCTACGCTTTTCTCAGGGGCACACTGCACTTTTCCTTCCGGCGTTGTGATTTTTGACCAGTTTTAGGAAAATTGGTTTTTGAGGAGCTTCACTCAAGCATTCTTAGAGCTTGAGGACAGTTTTTACAACTATACTAGAATATATTTCCAATGAGCCATCGTGGGCCCAAATTGGACTTCAGGAAGTCATTCAAAATTCAGTTTGAATTCCCACGTAGCACTTTTCTCAAGCACACTACACTTTTTACAGTTGATTGATTTCTTCATAATTTTCAAGTTTTCTCATTTTTCTGGTAAATCTGCCGCTTTGGTCAAAGTGAATCAGTTTCATGAATGATAGGGATGAGTTGGCTAACCTCCCTAATCACTAGGATTCCAGTTGAGCACTTTGGGGATCAGCTCCACAAGTCAGGGATTCAGCCCCCGAGAGTGGGAGAAGTATTTTTGGTATATATCTTTCATTTCCTTTCTCATTGCAAGGGTTGGATGTTGTGTATTTGATCATTAAACACTAGTGTAATCAGACTTTTGGCAGGAAATAAAAGACTGAGTTGGAGCTATTTTGATGGGATTTTTGTGGTAATGTGATTTGACATTGTTTCTTCTTATTTTTGCAAATTTCTAAATGTATTGTGATATTCATATTCATGCCATATCTGAATTTAATTGACTCCTAAGTAAGAAATACAAAATTCATTATCTTATGTTATGTTTTGGAGGAATAGTTACAGTTTTGTTTCATCTTCTTCTAATTGAAAAGAATTCATGTTTCGAATTCTCTTTTATGAAACCCTAGCCATCTAAACCACTCCACAAAGATACCTTAATGTGTTAAAGTACTTACCTACCTTTCCCCATCAAATCTTTGCACTTCTGATCTTTATTTTCCCTGGCATAGTTCTTCCCTGGCCTTTTCACCATCTAGCACCTCAAAATAAATCAACCAAACCCTAGTGCTACTATACCTAGCCTAAAATCCTCATTATTAAACCATATTGGTTGTGATATCTTGGAGAGAGCCCTCTCCTGCCTATTGGGGCTAGCTGCTTGGAAAAATATTGGTCTATGGTTACCTTTGTTGGTCTCTTCTCAGCCTCGGAGATCCAGTGGAGTGCTAACATCTTGGTGACCATATTAGGGAACAAAGTGACAGATCTTCCCTGGAAAAGAATGACAAGGATCAAATTTTATTGTTGATGTTGAAAAGTGGTAAGACACAAAGAAGGTTTTTCATCTTTCACCTCGCGTCTCGAGTGTCGAAGAATCCAAAGGTTCAGAATTTTCATGGTGACTCCACTGTTCAAGAACTGATAGTTTGAATATATTCTTGGTGACCTCACTGTTGTCAAAATGGATGAAATTTCTTGAAGGTATGCCCCTATGTATCGAGCTCATATTCCTTGTGTTATGCAGAATTGTGATCTACGGAAAAATCAAATTCCCTAAGTGTGGTGTTAGGCACTTATAACAATAGATGAAAGACTTTTCTAACAATTTCTATAAAATAATAAGACACAAAAAATGATAGAAGAACCTACTTGCAATCCAAGCGATTCTCCTTCTCCTTCTGTCGCTTTTTTGGTCGTCTTAAATCCAACTCAGATTGCCATATTGATTCCTGCAAGCATAAACAGAGCACAACAAACATATTGTAATATGCAGATGCCTGCTTATCTTAATCACTCAAATCGATAAGATGTGAAACATATATATCATTCAATAATACTTCGCATGAGAAACAGAAACATAAACAGATACATATATGGGAAAATGAAAAACAATATTTATTAAAGAGTGGAAGGGGGAGGTTATAAGAAATGATCAATTTGATGCCACCATCTCTAGATTCATCCCAACCTCATCACATCCAGCATCACACTAGCAACATATCAATACTTCCACTCTCTAAAATGAGAATCCAACATAATTTCTTTACCAAAATTCTTCCTCCCTAGCACTAGGATCTGTGCTCAATTTGTAGGGAAACTAATGGTAGTTTCTCAATGAATGAATTCTAATAATAGGCAAGACATGTTCCCAAGTTCAAAGGTGTTAGATGGACACTTGGATTCAAAGTTTGACACATATGGACTCTTCTAGAAGGAACTGGAAATGTGGATATTCCTGAAATAATGAGAATTCCGCTCCCAAGTGACCAACGCACTCTGGAATGTCGGGAATTGCATTAGAGTTCACCCTTGAATGGAGGATGATGCATATGCAACATATTTAGTCCCTTTAGAGGCAGTGTTGGTGAGTTCATAAGTGGTACAACATATACTTCAAACCTTGGAAATATCACAATAGAAGCAATGAATGATTTGTTCTTCTCTTAGGGAATATAGAAACTGAAATGTAAGGGGATGATAGACTATATTTCATTGGTCTTGGGGATGGTGTCCATTTTGACCAGGTCATGGGGGATGATGCCAAAATTGACCTATAACAACTACCCCCTAAAGCATGAATTCAAAATAATAATAATATTTTTGAATGAGATGCTTTACGATGTGATGAGCTGGAACTGAAGCAGAGCAGTGACCTGCATCAATCTTACAATACATTACATCATGATATTTTCATCTTGATCATGAATTTTTGAGGGAGGCATTCCCATGCTCAGCACATAAACTATCTAATAACATGTACATAGTTCAGAAATTCATCTACGTTGGAATGTTTCCTAATACATACATGCCTACAAATATAGGCCCATGTTCAGATGATGATCTATACGTAAGGTCACCGTACAAATGATGTGTACAACAATCCTGAAATCACAGCCTGTATGGATGAAACTAGATCCGGGGTATTCTTATCTCATTCACTTGATCGTTCGGGTACAAGTCTAGCCACACGAATATATGATTTATAGTCGAACATGGTAAGACATCATTTGATTACCAGCCAATGATGTGAGATGTGACAAATGCGAGAGAACTACCATTGATGTTAATGGTTCTTAAGGTACTACAATACATTTTGCAAGGCGTGAATAGATAATTTGATGTCAAACGCCAAACAAAAAATTTCGGTCAGAGGTCCGGAAGTGAGGATCTTGTCGATGATGTAACAAGCCTCATGGTACTGGAAGATGATGTTTCTAAGTAAACTTCCTGGATGATGATTTGATGTAGATAGGAAACCACTTTATCATGAAACAAGAACTACTAATTTCGAAGACAAAATATGACTTCATATAGCAATGTTCATGGATGACTATCATGAAAATGAAGGTTTATGAGGATTGCAAAAATATGAGTATTCACTGGATGACTTCTCTTGAACATATCGACGACACTGAGATGAGTTGGCAGCATTTAACCAAAACCGAAGTGAAGGTATGATGAACCATAGGTATGAATGAACCGTCAAGAATATTACCCAACCCAAACAATCCCGATAATGGAGTGAAGTCTCATGTTCAAGAGTGACCTACTACCATAAAATTTCTGTTCACTTTCCAAAATAATTCAACCCTTCGAGAAAATATGCATCGCTATTTAATAATTTAACGAGTCTAGTGATAAATGAAACTTGATCCTTGCCATGATCGACAAGACCATTGCTATTTTATGTTTTAACGAGCCTAACGACAGTGACAGCCCTATCGTTTTTCATATTTAGAGAGTTTGAAAAAGAGGACAAAAGAAAATTCCATGAGTCCTTTTTCGTAAATTTGTCACTCAGATCTAAAAAAGTGTAAAATGATATATGAGCGAACCTCCTAGCAATGTTCAACTAAGGTTTTCCTTTTTCGTAAATAATCTATCTCAGTCTGGAAAAGGGTTAAACTTATACTGAGTAGATGTCGCTTCATTTACTTTTACAAGCTCGAAATGACAAGTGCTCGAAAATATTTTCACATTATTGAAGTCTGAAAAGAGATAAAAGAAGACTCTCAGGGTTCCTTTTTCGCCATTATCGAAACTCGGTCAAGTCCTTTTTCTTTTTTATCAAAGCTCGAAAAATAAGGATAAAAGTATGCTTTGTGGTCAAATCATCCTTGAAATAAGTGTGCACGACTAATCCACTATGTGAGTTGTAAACCTGCTTATAACAACATCAAATGGATTAAAAATACTTGTTTCATGATAAAAAATGAATAAAAACCATAGTCACAACAATAAATATGATTTGCAAATAATCAAATGACTAATTAAAAGAGTTTTACTATTCATTTTTGCCATTTCAAAGCTACCATTTTCATTTTGGAGCTTCCGAACCCTGTTTCCTCCCTACCCCGAACTTCAGTTGTTGATTGTGATCGATTCCATGGATGGTATTCCTCATCGTTTGATCCAAGTTAGTGCTATAAAACTCCTCAGTCCTTCAATAGTATTTTCTCTTCATTTCATTGCAATTTTTTAGGGATTTGGGCCCCTTAGGCTAAATTTATTTTGCAAACAGGGAAAAACACCCTTCAATGTAGAAACGTGCATTGCAGTACACTGGAATTAAAGGCCAGGTGCACTTGCAATGCACTGTCCCTTGACCAGGGGTGCATTGGGCGCAATTCACAATTTTTTCCTTTGTAGTGTGCCCAAATTTTGCGTGGTTTTTTGCTTGAAATGGGTCCTTATGAGTCTTATGGTTGTGTTTCAATGATTCAATGGACCAAAATGACAATTACTTGGAGGGAAAGAGAACATGAGGAACAAAAAATGATTGCCCTAAATGATTTGGGTACTGTAAGACCCCCTAAGAGACTGTGCATTTCTGAAGTACTTTAGACTATCGGGTATGAGGCAACAGATGGAACTATTGGAGTTCCTTGTTCATCAATGGAATCAAGCGATTGAAGAATTTAATATTGGGGACAAAGTGGTCCCAATTTTATTGGAGGATATCTATTTTCTCATAATATTGTCGAGGAGGAGGCCTACCCATTTCTCTCTCAGGGTCTACTCTCGGAGGAGAGACGGTGAGAGATTATATATTGAAGTATTTCAATCCAAGGGCAGAACCTAGCAAGGATGGGGAAATAAAAATTTGTGATGTTCATGATTTTCCATTGAGAACCATCTTATTCACAATCGCAAATATTGTTGGTACCGCTGCACTACACGTAGCGAACATATCTTACATGCAGTATGCACTAGAGTGCTTGGAACCAACAATTTTCAATCGGGTTGAAGTTGTACTCTCTCAAATGAAGGAACAACTAAGCAAGGCAAAGGGAGGAAAGAAGAAAAATTTCAACTATGGTTCGATCCTCATTTATTTTTCCTTAGAGCAGATTCCACTGATGCAGCCTCAGCATGTGACGTTGGGTATATCTAACCCTAGAGATCCAAGGATGAAGAGATGGGTAGACATGCTAGTCAATCGACCATCATGTTCTCGACTGCATTCTTTGCCTGGTTCAGGCGACAAATTATCACCATCGATGACTAAGCATATGCAGGTGTCGACTTTCGCGAAGATCCAGATTTAGCTTTACTAGAAGGTGCTCAATGGGGTGCAATCGGTAAGAATGTTTTGACCATGTTTTTTTATTTTTATAAGGTTTATACAT
The DNA here is from genome assembly GCA_034641835.2 of Pinus albicaulis. Classification (NCBI taxonomy): domain Eukaryota; kingdom Viridiplantae; phylum Streptophyta; class Pinopsida; order Pinales; family Pinaceae; genus Pinus; species Pinus albicaulis. The sequence continues at coordinate 206,029,914 of CM076571.1, forward strand.
GTTTTTTTATTTTGATGTTTTCCCAATACTAAACTAAAGTTTTTATGTATGCAGATGTAGGTCGACTTCGACCAGTGGGGTAGCTAGAGCAGGGAGCAGATGAGTCAACAGAGAGGGTTGTTGTGAGAGCAGTCCTTCGAGATTTGTATATGGTTGAGACTCTTGCTGAGCTTTAGCAGCACATATAGGGGTTGACCTTTGGGATTTCAGATTTCTGGATCGAAGAGTTACCCATGCGACTGTAGCGCCATACTATTGCCGTTCTTAACCACTGGATGTAGTTACTGCTTAGGATAGCTAGATTAGTAGCATGTTATCATGAGCACCACTAGTTTTCTTTTGACATGTTGCACACATTTTGAGGTCATATGACCATTGTTTCTTGGGCACAGATTTTATAAAAACATATAGCTATATATCTATTTGTTTTAAGTGTTTTCCTATGGTTATTGCACAATCTTATTCAATTATGTGAATGCATCTTTACATGTGTTGCAAATGTCTGTTTATAACGTAATTCACTAAAGAATTAGTTAATGTGTTCAAGTTTCTAGAAATGTGTTGATATTGAATGAAATCAAAATTTCTTTCCAAAAGTTGAACTCTTAGGAACATACGATGCAATGTTGGATTTATGACATTATAAACACTAGTAAGTTGCAGTACCATAAGTTGTGAGTCTCACCTAATAATGATGTAGTTAATACCAAATGAAATGGCATCAAAGAGAAGTTTGATCAATGCGCTATACTTAGCGATATTGTTGGTAGATCTTAAAAGTCGCATGAAAACTTATTAACTCATCGTTCGGAGCGAAAACATCCCATGTTGTAGAGGATAGATTTTGTGTAATAGGAATAGCACCATCATCATACCCAACGAATGGTTCCAAAGATTCAGACATCTGCGACGAAATGTAAAGCGGATTACTAACTTCAAGAAAACTCTAGAAAAACAAACTAAGACAGTAAGTGAAAATCAACAGCATATGTACAATATAATACAACAGTTTACTATGCTCATGTTTAAGCATAGCAACGTTTGAGATACAACCCATTTCGGGGCTATGCCAATGGAATTCCATCATAATCTTCCAACTCGTAGGCACCCTTAGCAAGGATTATTTTGACAATATAGGGGCCATTACATAATGGCTCAAATTTCCCTATACCTATTACATCAACTTTCTTTACATAATCATTTTTTGGTCATCTAACCTATTATCATTAGATGAACCCAAGTACACCATGTAAGACCAATTTTACCCTAAGTAAAATTGCTTTCACTATGTGAAATGACTTAGTAAAACACCTTTATTAAGTTGTTTATGGTCTAAACAGGAAACCCCAAAAGGAAATAATAAAAAAATCTATATTTGTTTATATTTCCTGGTCATATTTAACCCAAAACAAGGAAATCAATTAAATAAATTCTTATTTATTTGATTATTTCCTAGGAATAAGTTATTTAAATCCTTATTTAAATAATATTCCTAGTTAAATTTGACTAAATCATTTATAAATAATTAAATAAATCATTATTTATTTAATTATATTTCCACAATTTCCTTAAAATAATAAATAAATCATTTATTTATTTATTATTTATAAATAAAGGAATTGACCCAAGTCAAAAATCCTTTCCCCTCCAACAAATATAATAAAATATTCCTAAAAGGTGGTTCTAGAATTTGATTAATAATATTTTATTCATGCACCAAAGTTCTAGACCACCCTAATATTTTGTTATAAATAGAAGGGTTTTCCCATTCATTTGTCACCTTTCATTGCATTAGATCACTCTAGATCTATACTCTTGGTCTGACTTTGAGCCATTATCATTGTCACATTCTTCATCACTTGTTTTGTGAGCTCCCTTTGAGTTCTATGTTTGTCTAGGTTTTCTACACCAACAAGAGAGAGAAATTTTAGATCTGAAATGCTGAGGACTTTCAAGAACCCATCCCATTGAGGAGAATTGGAAACACCTTTCTTGGTTTCCTCTCAGGCACCCCTTTAATATAAAAATTCTTTCAAATATATTGTTCTTGTCTTATCTATTGGATGCATGGAGCAACATTTCATTTTCACTGCTTAATGTCTTTTATGCATAGATCTGGATTTGTGCAGCTTTATTTGGATCAACTAACTGCAGATTTAAAGATATTGGCAGCCATAATCGATGTTAGGGCTATTTGTTATGCGTAGCTAAAGTGGTCTTTTTCGACGAAAGATTCATACTAACAATTGGCGACTCCGCATGGGTTTTCTTTTGCGACCGCTGTCGTTTTATATATTCCTGCATATCCAGCTATTTCAGACCCTAGGGTTTCTCTTCAGTTTTCTGTTTTTCCTATTTTTATGGTGCTTTTCACCTCTAAAACCCTCAAACATTAAAATTTTTAACTTCCGTGTGTTTTTGGCCCTATTGCACAGGTGACAGACATCAGCCGCAGCTGAGACGACAACTTTTTATGAAATCTGCCGCCGAGAGACCCGGATCTGCAGGTCGCACTTATTGGCCCAAAAACTGCGACCTGGACTGGAGGGCGCACTTTTCTGCCCCAAAACTGTGACCTGGACTGAAAATAGGTCAGAACCTGCGACCTGCACTTTTTTCTGCACTTTTCCAGCAATTTTTATGGGTTTGTCTGAAGCTTTTGTCAAGGTTTTCCAGCCTCTGTCTTTTCCCATTTAGACCTGTTTCTAATCTGTTTCACTCAACTAAGTGGGAATCTTTCCCCTTAGGGCTTTAGTACCCTCCACTTTTTGTGGGCGAGTTTTAGCCATTTCAGACGTTTGAATTTTCAGAGTTTCAGCCTTCTTCTTTTCAGATCTGATACCTCATTTTCAGATCCCTCCATATTAGCTCGTATCCCTTTCAAATCACCTCATCTAGTTTGTTTGGGTTTATCTCTAGGGTCACCTTCTTGTCCCTTCTACCTTTAGCTGATTCCCTATAGCAAGAACCTTGCTCTCCGCCTCACCGCGTTTTCTACACCCTTTTTCTTCCAGAGCTTCTCCTCTGCATCCCCGTCCCTTCCGACCTTGCATCTATCGTCTTTTTAAAGATGTTTTGATTTCATATTTTTTCCCCTCTTTCTAGGACTAGTTTTGAGAGACCCGCTTCTGTTAGATTTAGCGTACTATTAGTCACAATTTTCTGTTATTTCAGTCTTATTTACTGTTCTCTGCAAATTTATTTTTAGTTACGCAGCACACTTTTTATTTTACTCTCAAAATGTCTGGGTTTACAAATTAAAATTAACACACGCCACACACTGACCCTAAGTGAAGAAGAGCCTGGTTAACATCGCCTGGCAAAGACTTTAAAATCAATTTACACTGCACCTCTCTGCCCTTGTTTCTACATTAACACCTCTTGATTTTGCACCTCCCTTCCCTTGTCGGTTTTTCTTCTTCCCGTCATCATTACACCTCCAAGGCGTTTATCCTAGAGACTTCTTGGCCTTCACCCTCAGTTTCCAGTTGTTCAACTTCCTCCTTCCCGTTTTCATCGAGTAAGTCCTCCCCCGAGTCCACACTCCAACTCTTCTTCTAATTGTTTGGGTTCTCCCCCTACCCCCGCCGGTTCTCCCCGTTACCTTCACCATGTCTAGTTCGGGTACCAGCGCCAGCGGGAAGAACCCCAGTTCTACCGCGTCCGCCCAAAGGAACCACTACGGGAACTACCTCGACTGTCCCTTTGCTCCCTTATATGGTCGGTCTCAGTCTCCCTGATTTCAATCAGTTGATCAATGATCCTATCTGCCACGATGTTAGTTGGCCTGCTATGCCAACCAAGCTCCCCTACAACATTCCCAAGTTCGAAGGCCTTGCTATTGAAGATCCCTCCAACCATATCTGATCTTTCCATATGTGGTGTTCATCCAATTCCATTACTGATGACTCCATCCGTCTTAGATTGTTCCAATGCACACTTACCGGCGAAGCTTCTAAATGGTATGTTGATCAGGTCGCCTCTTCCCATACCACCTTTGCGACCATTGCCTGAGCCTTTTTATCTTATTTCCAACTCCCTCTCTGATACAACACTGGTACAGAAATATTGACTTCTTTCCATCAATCCTCTTCGACCCGTCTTTCTGCTCATGTCCAGGAATGGCGGAGAAGAAGGAGCTTATGTCGAGCTCCCACCTTTGAAGATCGGGTTTATATGGACTGGTTCCTTCACTCTCTTACCTCCCATCGGCAAAGATGTCGCATCCCAGTTCCCTTAAACCAAAGAAGCCACCCTCCAAACAACCTTGAAATATGATCTTATCTATGCTCAATCTGGTTATGTTTATACTGTCCTTCCTGACCTCCCCAAACCCGGTGGTGCTAACGCCCCGGGGGCATCTCACTCTGTCGATGGTATCATTGGAGCTCTTTCACATACCTCTTCTCAACCTCTTATGGGCTGTGGTTTCCCTCCGGGAGGGGCCAGCACCTCCAACACTTTTCCCCCTCCATCTAGCATGTATCCAGGATACGGCATGCCTCCTCTTTTTGCCCACACTCCTGCTTACCTCAATGTTTCCCATCCTAACCCATATCCTTACCCACCACCTGGCATCCCAGCTCCTCTAGCATTTGGACCTCTCACTTCCTTGCCTTCTGAACCCCCATAGTTGCACTTTCTACCCCCTCCAAGGCAAGTATTTACGCAGCAGGGCGCGACTAATTCTCTTCCTTCTCAAAGAAAGAGGAAAGGCAATTAATCTGCTTCTGGTAATCATGGATCCAATCCTTCAAGTATTGATTCTAACACTGCCAACTAGCCACAGGGCTCTCAGCCCAAGCTGGACAGGCCACTTCGCACCAATAGGCCATGTTCGTGTTGCGGTGTTTATGGCCATTACACTCACGATTGTCCCCTATTACCACAGATGCGACATATGTGGGAGTCTCAGGCCACCGTACGGGGACAACATTCCTCCCCTACTGTCCCTCCCAATACGGCTACTTCTCAACCTGCTGTGCTTACCGATCCTTTCCCTCAACAAGGATTCATGGCTACTCAACCACCTCATGCCCCGGTAACCACTCAACCTTCCCCTTCTGGTTCCTCCGATTACCAGATTCTCATGATGGCCTCTCACCAACCTCTCACCATCGACCTTAACCTTCAAACTCAGTCTCGTCAATGCTCCACGCCTCCCGCTCCGTCTATCCCCGAGTCCCCATCTTTAGGTCCTACAGAGCCTCTGTCGACACCCAATGGTCCCTTGCAAATTCCTCCGCCCAAAGCTGAGGTTCATACCAAGATTCCTAAGGGCCCATTACACCAAGATGCTGCCTCTGGTCAGGTTGCCCATTCATATAGCATAGTAGATGATCTAGCACAATCTCCTGCTGCCATTTCAACACTCGAACTCCTCCAGTTGTGTCCTTCTCAAAATAAGGCTTTACTAAATTTCATGGGTGCTATAGATCCTGCTGATGACCAATTGATTATTTTCGATGCCCGTCAGTCAGACCATCCCCCCCTTCCTGCTTCTGCTGCTTTCCAAATCCCAGTCAAAATCAGAAATGCCAACGTTGCTCGGTGTATTATTGATGAGGGGGCTTCTACCTGTGTGATGTATGCTTCGGTTTGGAAAAAACTCAGATCTCCTGATTTGGCCCCTTCCACAATCACCCTTCGTGTGTGGGATGGCCATGCCTCCCAGCCCATTGGCCTATTCCGTAACTGTCCTATCACCATTGCAGGGAAGACTTTTTGTGTCGACGTTGAAGTTATCAACGCCCCTCTTGACTATAACATTCTTTTGGGGCATAGTTACACCTATTCCATGTCTGTCGTCCCATCCGCAATCCACCGCAAGATGTTTTTCCCTCATAATGGAAAGATTGTCACCATCGACCAGTTGACATATCATGAACCAAAATCTCAGACCTCCCCTGAATCCACCATCTTTTTTGTCACCAATAAGCAAATTGTTGATTCTTTGACCAGTGTTTCCCCTAGTGTCTGCAAATAATCCACCTTGCTTGGAACATTCCTGGGTCCTCCCCCTCCTCCTGTCTCTGATCCCAACTTAGCAAATGTTTGCATGATGAAATCATCTCAGGCTGATCTTCCACAACCTACTTCGGCTAGTCAGCAACCTCAATCTCGCTCGCCGCAACCTGCTCCTAGCCCTTCGCCTCAGCTAACCAAACCTCTTTTGCCTGGACCTTCCCATCCACTTAGCACTCAGGAACCTCCCTACCCTTCTAAGTCAGTTCCCCTAGGTCTCCACCATATGGGAGCCGTCCCTCCTGGCCATTACCCCACCGGTCAGATACCTTTCCTTGCTCCCCCTCCAGGAGTCTATTCGGTTCCCATCATGGCCACCCTTTCCCTCCCTAATTTGACCTTGGGAATACCTATATGGTATCTTACTCCTCCAGCTGAGACCCCACCTAGCCACCCCAAACCATACCTTGCTATGACACCGGTTCAACTGATTCCCTTCGCCCCTTCCATCACTACGGTGCCCCTAGCCCCTCCGCAAGACCATCCTCATGCTCTGACAGCTACGGGCAAGAAAAGAAAAGCTCGCAAGGGGGCATCCAAAGACAAGGCCACTGCACCCTACCATACCCCTCCTCCACCTGCCAAGCCTTGTGCCTTGTGTGATGGTGTGGGTCATGCCACCCATACTTGTCCTGAGTTGCCCCGTATCCAACCCATGGTTAAAGTCGCATTCCCTGAGTCTACGGTCCATGAAACCTCTGTTTCTTCCTCTTCCGCAGCCAAGAACCCAAAGAATCTTTGCACCAACAAAACCTATGCTCTGTGTGGTGTCCATGGCCATTATTCTCACCATTTTCCTCACCTCACACATTACCAAGCCTCTTTAGAGGTCATTCGTGAGTACGAAGTTGAACAAAATCAATTTTCCTCTCGCATCCTTGCTCAGTATACGTCAGGCTTACTCGAGGATCCCCCTGCTACCATTGACATTCCTCCCCCTGATGTTGAGATGTCGGAACCTTCTGCCCCCCTCCTATACCTATCATCATCCTCACGACCCCCGGAGTACGTTCCCTCTGAATCCACTCCATCTGTTTTGTTTGATTCCCCTTCAGCAACATTCTTGGGCTCTACATGATTTGGCCATATTTTTACTTGTTCTTCTGTCATCCCCGTGACGATCCATATGCGTGCCTTTCTTCCCATGCTGATGATTTAGGTAGCTTTGCAACGTCATGTGGTTTCCTCGAACTTTTCCTTTCCACCCATAACCAGGATGATACCATCCATATCTATCATGTCCTTCACAGCATGAGCTCTCGCTTTCCCTCCCACAGTTCTCATTCATCACCCTCCAGTCGATCTATGAGTCCTAGCCATATTACCTAGACTAATCCCTCCCATAGTTGTCATTTGATGTCTACCATACACTCACGCTACCATCATTATTCTCCTTCCTCCCATTTCTTGTCTTGTGACACTATTCCGCTAGACCTCTTGTCCACACATTATATTGGCTATGCCAATGGGGCAAGTCGTTATTCCTGGAATCTCGCCTCAGTCGCATGGGCCATCTTTACCCCCTTTCATACCCTCGTTATTTTGAATGGAGTCTGCATTGGTAATGCCACCAATAATCAGGACGAATATGATGCAGTACGTGGTCTCTTAGCCGATGCCCTCTCTCATCGCATCCTCCATATGCACGTTCATTTAGATTCCCTGCTTCTTGTCTTACAACTCAGTGGTGTATATCGTGTGCATAACCCTATAATTTTTAGACAATATTTACAAGTGAAACTTTTGATACGTGACTTTAGATTCATTACTTTCCATCATGTACCTAGAAGTCAAAATCACTACGTAGATAGAATTGCAAATCATGTTCTAGACTAGCATTTATCACACACAATAAAATAACATTTCAAACCATAAAAATAATGCATATACATAATATATATCATATAACATGTTTTTAGAGTCCATCTACTCTGAAACATATGACATGCCCATAGCATGTTACAAAAAACAAAACTCAAAAACTGGGGGGCACCATTTGCCCCTACATACACACTGGGGGGCACCACCTGCCCTACATCTAATCACTCTCTGGAGGATCTCGAACCAATGGCTCCACTCCCGCAACTCGTAGATCACGCAAAGTCTGACCAGCCATCGCCATGCGTCGCATGATACCTCGCCATTCCGAGGGTAGCCCAATACATAACTCTATGTACTGGTCGTCTAAATCCTGCCAACCCCGCTCCGACACACCGGTCAGCAGCCCCTCACATCTATGACGAATTTCCTCCAAAAGAGCAGCCATATCCTCGTTCTGTGCCGTCCTCGATCCACTAGCACCTATATTTCCGGCTGCTGCAGGTCGTCCCATATATCCGGCCGGTTTCACTCGAGCTATATCTGCATTCCAAAAAGTATAAGGATTAGTACCATAAATACTATTCACAAACTTTAACGTGCACATAACAGATTATATACTTGTCACTTACCATCAGGCCCCCATACTCGACTAGGTGGAAGCGGCAAGTTTGGATCTCCCCAATAACTCATCCCACTATAGGGATAGTCATCTATGTACAATGGCATCTGATCCCAATGGGAAAAGAACTCTGGTCGGAACACCCGTCTGACCACCCCTCCCCCTCCTCTACACAGTAGTCATCCCCACTGACGCAGCCTGGGTTCTCTCGGACCCCCATCAGGTAGCTGTACACGAGGTCACAAGGTCGGGATCTTCTCAAAAAATAAGGAGCACAATATAGTCCCATAAGCACAATCATGGTTCACTTGCCGCTTACACAGTGACAGCTGTCGTTTCAATGACACCAACATCGTCTGGGCCCACCCATAGTAGTTCCCACTCAACACACTTTCTACAATCATCATCGGCCCTCCAGTGATGTGATGGAGCGCCTGGCTGCCCAAGATCCGCAACACTGCTGCTGCCACTGCCCGGGTCTCCAACCTCTCTAGATCCCCAATCGATATCCGAGTCCCTTTGACTCGGACACCTAGTCGACAATGTCGCTCTACCAACTCCATGATGTTACGCCCCTGCGATAACACTGGCTGTGTATATCCCACCATCCCTAATGGTGGGAGACCAGTCAGGAAATACAGATCCTGGACTGTCAGCCCAATCCTGTGCCCCTGCACTATAAAAACCTCATGATCTGGATCCCAATAACTGACAATCTGGGCCAACAAGGGCTCCCCAACCCTCATCAAAGGGTTCTCCACAAATTTCAAAACCCCAAACCTGGCCAATGCACGACAAACACCCTGATCTGCTTGGATTTTTGTTCGTAATGTACCTAGGTCTCTCTCTCCCCACTTGATCCATATATCTGCCATATCTGCACAAAACCATCATCTTTGTTAGTCTACAGATAGGTAAAACTGCATTCAATTACAAAAAAACTGAATCTCAGCCCACAACAGCACTAAACCCACCTCCATCTAACAGGTCGCACTTTTTGGCCAAATCCTGGGACAGGTCGCACTTTTCAGGCCCAAACCCGCGTCCTAGGTCACAGATTTTTCCCCAAAAAGTGCGACCCAGCCGTAATGATGAGCTAGGGACTGTTATTGAGATTTTGCATCCTAATCGGAACTTTTAATCCATCAAAAACAAAGAGTAGGATTAGTCCTCTTACATGCAACTGACGGATCTCGATTCCAACGGTCGGTTTGTTCACTACAATCGCCGCAAGATTTAGGGCCTTTTCTCCTCTCCACATTCACCATAGCTACACAAGAAAATGAATGTCTTTGGAGGGAAAATTCCTTATTAGAAGAAAAACCCCTGTTTTTTCTTTCACCCGCTGCGACCAAATCGTAGCCCCGTTTGACACACCGTCTGCACTGTTGGAAAGATCTCACCGAGCACTCAAATGGGTATCTGTTAGTTTTTCATGTTTTGATACTTCACCAGGACACATTTTGTCCACGAAGGGTCTATTCACCTCTCCTCCAAATCAAATTTCTTCACTTACAACACTTGTACTTGGGGCACCACTTTGCCTCCTTACTTGTCTTTGTTCGTGTTGATTTTCATCATGAGATACCCTATTGTACTCATGTTTTTATGGTCCCCCATTGGACCTTTACTGTGTGGCAGCACCATCGAGTCGCCCTTGTTTAGAGCATCTGAGTTGAGTCCTCATCACAGTCATGGAGTCTATCTCGAGTTCCTTTGTATCCCCCTATAGTCCTCCATCTTTCATTGCTTGGTCCCTCTCTTGTGTTGCACATTATGGCCTTCAGTACCATTGTCCCCTATCCCTCATGATATTGTGTCAGTTGCTGCCAAGCCATTCATGCCCTTTATGCTCTAACAGGGGTAGTTGTCCATCCGCTACTCAGTATCACCCATTTCATCATCATCACTAGTGTCCCTCTGTTAGTCGCTCTACTATTTTATCTCGTGCCTTAGTTGGGGATCCCTTATTGCCTCACCTATGGTGGACCTCCTTCTGTCGACATCAGCTCATTTAATCCAGAAGCTAGGTCTAGAGGGCGGTGTACCTTGGTTCGAGCACCTTTCAGCATGATCGTGATCCATATACCCTATAGTCCTGTGATGCAGCAGCAGCTATTGGTGATGCCCGAAATTGTGTGAGATGTCTCAACCCTCATGAGGGGGTGGCCCTGCAAGTAGCACCCCACATGCCTGGATGACTTCTTCATTTCAGCCTTTGATGCAGCTCCTTACATTTGATGATGTCGACCTCAGCCGCTTGTAGCGCCTTTTCGATTTGCATGTATCAATCAGATTTTGCGAGCCCTTCCCCGTGTATAGGGGGAATTTGGGCTGTATTTGTATCTCATGTACTAAAATATTATTGTATAAGTCCTGGCTGTTATTCCAGGCACAACATGTATGTGGGATTCATTATTCTATTTTTCTGGCTCGTATTTATGTCAGCATGTACTTTATAGTTCGGTTCCTTGTTTACTGGACATACTATTCTTTTGTACTTTGTCTCGGCGGGCATAGGTATGCCTCCCCCGCCGCCTTTAGCACATGTACCACCTCATAAACTAGATACTTGTTGCACCTGTAAGTCTTGTCTCCTCAGGGTCTAGTCCTTTAGCACATTAGACTACCTTACATTTCTCTCTCTGACTTTCCTCTTGATGTCTAGTGATTGAGTTCTTACAATGTAGTTCGGTCATACGATTTGCTCCTAACACTCGTACGTTGGGGGGAAATCTGTTACACCATTTTTTTGTCATCTAACCTATTATCATTAGATGAACCCAAGTACACCATGTAAGACCAATTTTACCCTAAGTAAAATTGCTTTCACTATGTGAAATAACTTAGTAAAACACCTTTATTAAGTTGTTTATGGTCTAAACAGGAAACCCCAAAGGAAATAATAAACAAATCTATATTTGTTCATATTTCCTGGTCATATTTAACCCAAAACAAGGAAATCAATTAAATAAATCCTTATTTATTTGATTATTTCCTAGGAATAAGTTATTTAATCCTTATTTAAATAATATTCGTAGTTAAATCTGACCAAATCATTTATAAATAATTAAATAAATCATTATTTATTTAATTATATTTCCACCATTTCCTTAAAAATAATAAATAAATCATTTATTTATTTATTATTTATAAATAAAGGAATTGACCCAAGTCAAAAATCCTTTCCCCTCCAACAAATATAATAAAATATTCCTAAAGGTGGTTCTAGAATTTGATTAATAATATTTTATTCATGCACCAAGTTCTAGACCGCCCTAATATTTTGTTATAAATAGAAGGGTTTTCCCATTCATTAGTCACCTTTCATTGCATTAGATCACTCTGGATCTATACTCTTGGTCTGACTTTGAGCCATTATCATTGTCACATTCTTCATCATTTGCTTTGTGAGCTCCCTTTGAGTTCTATGTTTGTTTGGGTTTTCTACACCAACAAGAGAGAGAAATTTTAGATCTGAAATGCTGAGGACTTTCAAGAACCCATCCCATTGAGGAGAATTGGAAACACCTTTCTTGTTTTCCTCTCAGGTGCCCCTTTAATATAAAAATTCCTTCAAATATATTGTTCTTGTCTTGTCTATTGGATGCATGGAGCAACATTTCATTTTCACTGCTTATTGTCTTTTACTGCAGATCCTGGATTTCAGCAACCCTTTATCGGAACAACTAATTACGTATTTAAATATTTTTTGGAATCTAAGCTTCGTGATCCATAATATAAATTGTAGAAAATTCTTCGTAGACCACATGAAAAGAACGAGGTCATTCTTTATTTGTGATTACCATCGAAAGAATTTCTACAAAGATTTAAAGATATTCTTTGTACCATAATTCATGTTAAAGTTATTTTTTATGCGTAGCTAAAGTGGTCTTTTACGACGAAAGATTTGTACTAACATTTCGCTCATTAAAAGAAGGACCAGGATCACCCTCTCGAGAAGATGTGACGCTGGACATGCTAGTCTTATTGCGCCTTTATACGTATCTTATGTTTGTTGGCCAATTGAGCTTCACGACGCATTTCATCAAGATGGATGTGAGGTTAAAAGACACATTCTTCAAATAGAGGTGCCTACCGGTCAATTACGAGTTTTAATGACAGTATTTCACATTGGATTGGAAAGATAGCTTCCAGATCATAAACCATTGAAAGGGGTAAACCTGGTTGTGTTTCTCACCAAGGTTTGGTACGCCCACAAAGCCGAGTACATGATTAAATGATAATTTTTTTTATGAACTCCTATCATTCATTGAATCATTCGTTTAAGAATCTTGTTAAGAGCCTCAACTTGTCCATTTGATTGTGGTAAGGAGTAGAACTATCATGCAACAGTCCTAATTTGGCAGTCAACTCATTCATCATATGATTGCAAAAATGTGAACCATGATCTATGACTATAGCCTGTGGGACCCCAAACCATGAAATGACATGATTAAAGAAAAACAATGTAGTTGTTTGTCCTATGTTGTTGAATGTAGGCATCGCTTCAGCCCACTTGGTAAAGTAGTCTATTGCGACATTAATATAACCATGCCCCCTGGATGAACGAGGGTTACAGGTCATGAAGTCAATGCCCCATTTTGAAAATGGTCCCACAGAGACAACAGGATGCATTGGTGCTGGGGGTTTGCGGATTTTACGATAAAAAATATGGCATGCAGACAAATTTTGACCGCGAGGATGTAGTCATGAAATATGGTAGGCCAAAAGTAACTAGCACGGAATATCTTCTACGCAGTAGCGTATCTAGACAAGTGTCCACCGCAAGCCCTAGCATGACAATCATTTAAAACCTTTTCTACCTCCTAATGAGTGAGGCACCTTCTTAAAATTGTATCGACACCATGATGATAAAGTGTATCGCTGATGACCAGATAACCTTTGGCTTGGTATCGAATACGTCATTGGTCAGAGCGAGAGGTATCAGGCCAAAAATTTTGGGTCTAGAGATAAATGATAAAATCCCCATACCAAGGATCTATGATCCAATCAGAAATAGAGACTCATTAGGAATATATGGTTCTGATGTAGTAGTTGTACTATTAGAGGGAAGGTCATAGAGAAGCTCAGCCAAAACTAAAGACTTCTTTGACTTGGATTTGATGAATTCCAAATTAACCTTCTACAAAATGACAATCCATTTTGAATACTTTCCCACCAGTAATTTACGTGATAAGATATAAGTCATGCGGTTGCAATCCGAAATGACAATGGTCTTCTAGAAGAGGATATAGTGGCGAAATATTTGGACAACTTGAACAAGCGCCAAGGCAAGCTTTTCTATGTATGAATACTTCACTTCCGTATAATTGAGATTACGACTCAAATAATAGATCGAAATTTCTATCCCATTTTCTACTTGGACCAATACCATAGCAATGGTCATATTAGCTGCGAAAATATATAAGAAATAATCACTCTGATAATTGGGGGGATACATTAGTGACGCCCAGACAAGTGTATCCTTGACACCATCAAAAGAAGCTTGCACAACCTTATCCCAATGGAAGGGAATCCCCCTTTTCAAGAGCCGAGTAAATCCTTAAGCCATATCGGCCTAGTTGGGTATGAACCTCCTTAGGAAGTTAGCCATTCCCTGAATTTTATGTAACTGAAGAAAATTTGATGGCACAGGAAAATCAAGAATGGCCCAGACCTTCAGTGGGTCAATTCAAATTCCTTCTTTTGAGATGAAGAATCCTAGAAAATAACCAGAACCAAAACAAAACACACATTTATGTGGATTGAGGCATATATTGTAGTGTCGACAACGTAAAAAGATAGCTCTCAAATGCATCGGGTGATCAGTCTGGTTTCGTGAATGCGTTGTAGATCGTATAGATAAGGTTGAAAAATGTGCCTGATGTCATTGAAAGCATAATCCATTGCTCTCTGAAAATTTTCCCCAACGTTCTTTAAACCAAACGAGAGTTTCTGATATGTGAATGTGCCCCAGGAAAAATGAATTATGTCTTATATTGTTCCTCTAGGCGGATATTGATTTGATTGTAGCCATAAAATCCATCCATGAATGAAAATATTTCGCATCCAGCACAATCGTCAATAATCTGGATGATAAAAGGAGTAGGATAGTTGTCTTTTGGACAAGCAAGATTGACATCCCAATAATTGATGTACACTCTAATGGTCCCTTTCTTTTTCATAACAGGAACAATGTTGGAAACCAACTCAGTTAACAGAACATGGTATATGAAACCAGCACACAAAATTTTTTCAACTTCTACTTTAATGGCAGCAGCCTTCTTTGAATAAACAGGACGAAGGCATTTATGTACCTGTTTGACATCAGGGTACATATTAATGGTGTGCTCAACGATGCTAGTATCTATGCCTAGAATTTCCTCGTAAGACCAAGAAAATATGTCACAAACTTCACAAAAGAGAGAGTGATATGTTTTGAGTTCTAATGGATAACAATACACACAGACATGAATGTTCTCTACAACGTCGGGTTTGGTCGAAATATCGATATAAATGGTTTCTTCAATATTTGATAAGTTTCACTCGGATTCGATTGCATTAATAGGAAAAGAATTGGAAAGGAATGTTTTGATCGATGGGTGATATAGTTCACTAAGATTATCTTCTTCGTAATCGTGAATATGGGAATGATGATGATGATCTTCCCATGGTTCTCCTTCTGGCATCATGGATTCCACAATATTCTCATCTGTCAAGAAGGCTGAGGAAAAAGGATCAAATGGAGTAGAAAATTCTAATGAACGATCAACCCAAATGACCGACGACGATGATTTCGGATTCGGCGCCCAAGACATGTAGATTGATTTTTATGCCAACTCAATTAGGTTGGGCAGTAAAAATTCATCCAACGTAACAGCTTCAGAATCATCCATAATATTCCTTAATCCAGATTGAGTGGAATATATCATGTAGCAGGTCTCTATGCTTGCAATTTTTGCCTACGTCACAGGTGGCGGTAATGCAAACGTTCCCATGAGAGTGGAATCCTTTAAGAGTCCTACACCAACGTTTTGAAGTGCGAGTTGGGGTGTGTGAAATAACGACACACTTCCAGTTACCTGGGAACTAGAGGAAAAGAAGGATAGTTGATTGATGACTGTGATAACACCTTTATGTGGAAAGGCAATCATTCTAAAATATGTAGAAACGATCGCAGTAATATCATATACCCATGGCCTTCCAAGTAAAATGTTGTAGTCAAGGGTTCCGTCAATGAACTCAACTTAAACATTCACTTTTTCCCCCCTAGTTCAACATACATGTTATTAATAATACCGCAAGGCTTATATGTACGTCCGTTGAAAGCTTTCAACATTGTAGGCGATTAAGATAGGCGCGACGAGCCAAGTGACTTCCAGTATTTTAGAGACATAATTCACATAGATGCTCCCTCATCAATAATAGTACAATGAACAAGGTGATTGAGAACATTTACTTGGATGGAGAATGCCAATTCTTCTAGTAATTGCAACACATAGCCCATATGATGAAAGACTACGAGATTGGAATCTGTCGGATCAATTCCACCAATTTCCGACAACAAAGCCTGCTTTTGAGAGGGATAATTTTGAAGCACTTCAAGCTCTGACATAGATGAAGGTTATTGAGCCAAATCTTCAACTCTATTATAATTTTGAGCATCTCAGGCTCGAAGATTAAATGTCGATTTATGAATGACTCCCTTTGGTGGCTTGGTTGTCAATTCAGGAATAGCAGTTGGCAGTATCGATTCCATAGATGGATTTTTGGTCGAGGTAGTAGGTTTGTGAGTAGCCCAAATACCATAATATTTGTTACGTGTTGACACAAAAACATCATTCAATGGATTCGTGACAGACAACATAAGCACTTGGGAACTAGAAGTTGGATCTGTCGCAACCAAATTTGTGTCTAGATTCGGAAATGGATCTGTCAACACAACGGATACATGCAAGGTCTTAACCAATTTTGAGACTTCAGCGCGGTGAGGAAAATATCGAACAAAGTGCTCCTCATTATAGATTATGCAAGGGTAACAAGGTTTCTGTTTTCCAGACGATTTATTAGATGATCTTTCCTGCGGGGTAGAAGTTTTCTTTTTCTTTGATTTCCCCTTTTTATTACTTCCAGGTTGCTTGTAACTTTTGCCCTTGTTAGATGACACGACATGGATTTCGGAAGAAGGCGTAGGATCAGATGCAGTAGAGTGATGTGTGCTTGCAGTACCGATCATACCATCTCCGACATGACTGTCCTTAGATGGAGGAGGAACAGTAAAATTAGATCGCGACGTGTTGGGAATTTTCTCGTAGAGCGTGCCAAACTGAGTATAAATCAAGTCTAAATATTGGGCATGAATAATGACCTGGTCTTCAGTGAAGATGCCACACTTAGCCACATCCTCGGTTATAGATGGTAACAGGGACTTAATGAACCACTCAAAAAGGATTTGATAAGGAACAAATGTCTTAACCATTATACGAAGATGACGCCACTCATGAATATGATCAGAAATGTGGGTAGCATTAGTCTGTTTAAAATTAGTCAAGAGTTTCGTTCCATTATTATATCAAATAGGTAACTGGAAGTGGGTCAGAAAGACAGTAGCTAGGGCAGTGAAATTATCAAATGAAGCTCTTGGTAACTCAATGTACCGTTTCGCGGCCAAACCAGTGAGCGTACACTGGAAAAGACGTAGTCGAACGTATTCATCATTTAGGGAGTTAGATGAACACCAAAAATGATAATTCATGACATACGTCGATGGGTATTCTCCAGGGTTTCCATTGAACTTAGGAATATCCGAGCGTAATTTATGAGGTATCACCGGCCACTAAGGAGCGTAATTGATTGGATCATTGGTGAGCCGGTTTAAATCCGGTAACTCTAAAGTTGCAACAAAGGGCAACTGTCGATTTAACTCGGGTTGAGCATAGCCAGGGTATGATGGAATTTCTTGGGAAACAGGCCTTTGAGCACCAGCATAAGTACTCTGTTGCTGGTAACCCAGATAGGGGTTGTTTTGAAAAGCAAATGCTTGAGGATTCTGTTGACCAAAACCTGGGTACACTACTTGTTGAAATGAAGGTTGTGGCATTTGCGCTTGTGGCTGCCAAGGGTCTGTCCACCAATATTATAACCAAAAGTAGAATATTTTGGATTCAGTTGCAGATAACTATAACCTCATTGCAGCTGTGACATCCCATAATATGGTAATCCATCTTGCGAATAAATGATTCCGTATACAGGTGGTTTTTGTAAACTAGCCGAAGGAGTTGGAGTTTGAGGGCCCAATACTTGAGGGTATTGGGTTGAAGGACCTGCCTAAGATGGTTGAGGTACAACAGTTTGAGTCTGTAACAGTGGTAAGGATGTATTAACAAGTGGATTTGATGTGGGTGAAACATGTTGAACCGGTTGATACGAGTTTACAACCATTTTTGGTTGGATGGGTAGAGTGGGCTGCCACTGACAAAAATTCATTCTAACATTAGGATGACCAAATAAAAATGGAGTACTATCAATATGGGTGACCATATGTTGCCCCCCAACATGAGGAGTATAATAATATGGAAAATATTGTTCTCCAAATGTAGGGAGTCCAGTTGAAATTGTACTAGATGGAATATACCCAGGCATACCAACTTGATATTGCCTTGATGATGTGTATAAAGGATCAAGTCATTCAGTACTCACTATATATTTACTAGTTAGAATACCAGATGATGACATTGGTTAATTCCATGGGTTTGAGGATGCACAGGAGAAGGTCATGAAAAAATTTAGGGGCTAATATTCGTAGGTGGCCTTATTTTCCATGTTTTTTCCAAAAAAATATTTTCCAATTTCCATTTTTTATAAAAATGATTCACCCAAATTTTGCAATATAAAATTATTTTAACTTGAAAGTCGCCAAAATTATATAGAGAGTATATATAAAATCATAATAAATCTTAATACTTTTACAAATATATTAATAAACATATTATAGTTTGCCTATTAAAGACTAGTGAGATTCGCCAATGGTTTAAAATTCAAAATAATTTCCCATCCTTAAAATTTTCCCTAGAGACGGTTCCAGATAAATATTGGTAACGAGGAGGGATGGAAGGGCCACCATATAGATGTTACTCTAGTGAAGTTGTGAACATCGATGGAGTAGCAAGAGTAGGTGTTGTTGCAACTAGAATAATGGTCCAACTGAAGATGTTAGCTCAGGCATGGTTATTCGACCAAATGTATACCCTATTGGATCTACGGGAACTCTAATAGTCACAGGATCAACAAAAGCAGAGGAATATGATTGAGGAAAATACTTGTACAGGTAAATCTCCGCCCCAAAATGAGTTGGAGTTAAAGGTGTTTCGTCTTGTGGTATTTCTTCAATCGAAATTAAACCAGGTGGAAGGATTTCACTGTCAAGCCAAAAGTATATTTCAGGAGGTTGACTGCGCAACATGAGAGACTTAATGGCTACAATAGATTGTGGGGAGACCGATACAGGAACAACTTCCGGTCGTTCGACTTTGAGATTTAGATGTTCTGGCAAAATAGTGACAGGATCTGGATCAACTTCCAGTTGAACAACGTCGGGCTCAGGAGGTATGGTCTCACTGATTGGATGGATCGTGACCACAAGTAGATGTGAGGACTCTGTATCAACAAAAGGAGATGAACCAGGATTTGTAGAAACAACTTGTGCCGACTCTGGTATATGTGAGGATGATGTCACACCAAAGGTACTAATAGTACTAGTTTTGGTAGAGCAATGTCACCTTCGCCAACCAGAAATGGTTTCCAGTGGTAAAGGTGGCTTCAGTGCTATTCTACACGAATGACGAGGAAAGAGGTTTTTTTCTTCCATGATGTCTTATTTATTTTATGACCAAAAACAAATAAAAAAAATAAAAGGGAAATTCTAGGCAAAAGGTTTACCAAGTAATTATGAACTACAAAATATCTCTTAGTGAACCAAGAAGTATGGGCAGGAAATCTCCCCTAATTTTGTGTTCGGTGTATCAAAAGTTACAAGGTGGCCAACTCGGTTCACTATGGATGGATACCAACCTAAATTTTTCCTCCCAAATATACCTGAAGGTACGTTGAGGCCCAAGTCTGTATTAGCGTTGTCTAATGTGAAACCGCACAGTGAGAGCACCCGCTTATACTTTTCGTACTAGAACACTGCCTGATATACCTGAAGGTACGTTGATGAGCTCCGATATACTTACATACGTGGAGTGAGGTATCACACTCGGAATATATCCCAGACAAGTTAACGATAGCTGCTATGTTTAACTACGTTGGAACACGTCTCTAGCCTAGACCTTCAAAATGTTATCGTTATGGTTCCAATGCTTTCTTAAGTAAATTGATGTAAATTTTAAGTTGATCTTGTTTAGAATTTTTTTCTTTTAGGTTCACTGCGTGATGTTATGGGGATTCCTAAAAATGAAAACTAAAATTATAAGAAAAAATTTCAATTTTAGCTTTTTCAATTAAAATCCTAGCTACTAAGGGAAAGAGCAATCAGTTTTAGAGAAAACAACAAAGAGCACAAACTAAAATGTAGCTTTCCTAACTTTTTCTATGAAACACACACAATTCACTATATGTACATGCATGTTTTTATTTTCAGCTCCCTTAATGTGAATGCAAGAAAGGAAACTATATGCATCAAATCATCAAAAACAAGTGTTTTCTTCTTTGAGAAATGAGGAATTTATCAACAATTTCTCTTTTAGGAAAAAGAAGAATGGAACTACAATTTTTCCTACAGGAAACAAATAATTTAACGAAAATTTCCTTTATGAAAACAAATGGATCTAATGCAAAAATAAAATACTTTGAATTTGATTTGCCAATGATAAAGAAAAACACTAAAGAGACATTGAATAAATTTACTTTTCAAAGGAGGAAGAATCAGGTAAATTCACTGGTCTGTAAGAGGTATCAGACGGTTGATAATATAGTAAAAAGATGGCTGAGAATGATAAAAATGACCAATTTGAATGGAATTTTTTTGGCTAAGGGGGAAAAGTGGTCTCAAAAGGGAGACAGTGTGTTGCAGTGCACCCTTGAGTGGAAGACAGTGCACTGCAGTGCACTGTGTCTTGACCAACAATGCGTTGGGCGTAGAAATGATTGAAAATGAAAGCTACAGAACACACTTCTAATGAAATTCTTTCATTCAAAAGTATAATAACTGAAAGTAGATGCTACTGATGAGGATTAGCAGAGGCAAAAACACTAGGAATTATAGGAAAATCCCCAGCGGAGTCGCCAATTTTTTATGCAGAATTGTGATTTGCGGATAAATCAAGTTACCTAAGTGTGGTGCTAGGCACTTAGAACAACATATGAAAGAATTTTCTAACACTTTCTCTAAAATAAGCAGACATGCATAATGATATAAGAACCTACTTGCAATCCAAGCACTTCTCCTTCTCCTTCTGTCGCTTTTGTTGTCTTCTTCAATCCAACTCAGATCACCAGATTGATTCTTGCAAGCATAAATAGAGGACAACAAACATATTGAAATATACATATGCCTACTTATCTTAATCACTCAAATCGATTAGATGTGAAACATATATATCATCCAAGAATCCATCACATGGTAAATATAAGCATAAACAGATACATATATGGGAAAATGAACATCAATCTTTATTAAAGAGTGGAAGGGGGAGGTTAAAACCAATGATCGATTTGATGCCACCAGCTCCAACTTCATCCCAGCCTCATCACATCCAACATCACACCAGTAGCATATCAATACCTTCACTCTCTTAAATGAGAATCCAACAACATTTCTTTACCAAAATTCTTCCTCCCTGATACTAGGATCTGTGCTCAATTTATAGGGAAATTGATGGTAGCTTCTCAATGAATGACTTTATAATAATAGGCAAGACATGTTCCCAAGTTCAGAGGTGTTAGATGGAAACTTGGATTCAAATTTTGACACATATGGACTCTTCTGGAAGGCACTAGCCATGTGGAGATTCTCGAAACAATGAGAATTCTGCTCCCATGTGACCAACACACTCTTGAATGTCAAGAAGTGCATTGCAGTGCACCCTTGAATGGAGGATGCTGCATATTCAATGCAGTTAGTCCCTTTAGAGGCAACATTGGTGAGTTCATAAGTGATACAACATATACTTCAAACCTTGGAAATCTCACAATAGAAGACATGAATGATTTGTTATTGCCTTAGGGAATATAGCAGCTAAAATGTAAGGGGATGATAGACCCTATTTCATTGGTCCTGGGGATGATGTCTAGTCATGGGGGATGATGCCAAAATTGACCTATAACACCTAGTTTTCTGAACTGTATCCCTTGTATAGATTGACAATCAGGACTGTCAAAGTTTAAGGGCCAGGACGGTGAAGATGCTAGTTTGCATTTGGTCAAATTTCATTTTCATATTCATAGAGTAAGGATTGAGTTTCCTGAAGATTTTTTGATGAATATGTTTATGGCTACATTTGAGGAAAAAGTGAGATCATGGTATGTACCATATGCTACTTTATATTCTAAAGGAATTTCATTCAATTTTTTTTCAGCATGACAAAGCTCTAATTTTCCTGTCATCATTGATGTTGTGAGTTCTTTGATACCTCTTACTGAGTTTGAAAATTGTATGGGGATGAAGAGTGTCTAGATGATGAGATCATTGAAGCCCTATATG
Organism: Pinus albicaulis; assembly: GCA_034641835.2. Lineage (NCBI taxonomy): Eukaryota > Viridiplantae > Streptophyta > Pinopsida > Pinales > Pinaceae > Pinus > Pinus albicaulis. Next base: position 206,052,083 of record CM076571.1, read on the forward strand.
ATTTTTCCTCCCAAAAAGAATCCGTAGCTTCCTCCTTGGATGAAAAAGACCAGGACCAAGAAAGATAAATGCCTATTCCCAATCTTGAAAATTAAAATCATCAAGCCAATGTTAACTCCTATAAAACTCAAGTTTCTCCTATGTCTGAAGTTGAAATAGATCAAATCCTGAAAATTCATGTTGTAGCCCAAGATAATGCAGGTTTGCAGTGTTCACATAGTCAAGAATGTGTTAGTGAAACTTCTTTCATCATTGAAAATGAAAATCTGAGTTTAAATGATGATAGTCATGAAACTGATGAAACTATACAAGAAGTTGTTGTGAGTAAGCCAATTTGTGATGATGATTTCCTGCAAGGAGATCAACTAACAGAGACCATTGTCTTTCATGAAGAGGATAGGGTTGTCATGTTTGACAATCTTGAAGATTTTTTTCTGTTCAAGGAAAATTTAGACTATGAATTTGAGGAGTATGAGCCTAAGATAGACAACATGCAAGAGATAGAGTTAGAGTTTCCCATGCTTGAGGAATTTACAGCCAACACTCAGATAGTAGGAATTCATACTTCCCTATGCCTTCCTATGGATCAACAACCAAGTGTTCTTTCAGATTAGAATGAAAAGTGTGCTTGTATTTTTGTTGAATCTCGATACAAGGTAAAATTTCAAATTATTGAAGATCCTTATATTGATTTGCTAGATTCAATAGGGGAGATGAATTTTCTTGAATTTCTGGATCATGAGCATACTTTTAGTGGACACTTGGAGTGGCCGAGCTTTTGTTTTTTCTCCCTGCTCGAGGAAAGTGAGAGAAGAATTCAAGTACGTAGCCATCTATTGGATTGGTTACACTAGAAGGATCACTTCACATTATTGTACATATTTCTTTAGCAGGCAGGTGGTTGTCATCAGGATTTGAAGCCCTTGAGTCTTGGTGATATGCTGCCATCAATAATTTTTGTAAGTTTTTATTTCAGTCAGTCCAGTTTTGAGTCAGTTTATCGAGTCAAGTTTTCAGTATTCAATTTCGTTTTTAACTTTTGACTCCATGCCCAACGGTTAGTCTACTTGGTCTATGGTGTTCTTGAAACCTCCAAGGAGCTGCCATCCCCAGCTGGAGCCAATGTTAGTGTCAGTTTTTGCATCCTGCCACAAGTGATCAAATAGACTCTTATCATGTTTTTTTAGGGTCCCATAGTAAAATTTTTATCATGTCATTAGTTTATCATGCAAAAATTTGGTCACTGGATGTAGATCTAGGTCATTTTTTACTCCTTCCGAAGTTTTACTAATTGCTGGTTCATTTCAACTCTCAGATGAGTGTAACATCATTCAAAATTTTTCATCATCATTACAGTCATATTTTTCATGGTTTCATTCAATCCAGAGTCTCCATTAGGTCATTAGTTTTTCAATCACCAAAATTGTCATCCATGCATAAAATCCGGCAGTGGAGGAGTGGTAATAGATGAATTTTTTCTATGAATTTGGTTTCAAATGTAATTTATGTTTCTAATATGTAATAAGTTCATCATGTTCCTAAAGCTTCAATTGAGAGTTCGAAATCTACGAGGTTCCAAAAGAAAAGTGAAAATCATGAGGTGGGCAACCCTACCTCTTTGAATATGTAAGTCAAATAAACCCTTCCCATAGTCATTTTACCTTTCCCCACATCCACATACACTCCCTTAAGTCCTCACACCCCCTCACTTTCACTCCCTAAGCATCTACATCCAAACCCTAGACCCTACACCACACCACTATCCCTATACTACATTTTTTGCAGCCTCGTAGACCTAGACCTGTAATAAAATTCCCTAGGTTTAATCCTACCCTAATTCCCTTCCATTCCACTTCCTAAACCTTCATAACACCCTTCCCTACTTCCATAATTTTTCCCATCCTCATTTCCCTCTCCTAACCCCTCCATCCTACTCCATTTCTCCATTCCCCTGTGTTTTTACTACTAGGGTGTCCCCCTTGCAAAGTACTTATGGAGGGAGATAAGAGACCTTAAAAAAAGGGAGGCCAAATGTCAAGATATGAAACACTTAACACACATGATATGATTTCATCTCCACTTGCCAAGTAGTGTCAAATTCCAAGAAATCAACCTTTCCAAGTTATGGTCTACCTAGGGTTTACAATACACAAACATGAACAATTTTGCTTCAAAATGTGTTTCTAACCAAATGGAGATGTGAATTTTGAAAAAAGGAAAGAGGTTTTTCTCAATAATAGAAAAAGAAGTAAAAAAATCCTTTAGTTTATACAGAGGTATTATGATTTGGGATAAATGTCTAAAATATAGTTGCTACAGGAGAGTTATTGTACTTATGGAGTACTATTGGGAAGATGCATTGTTCTCTATCATGGAGTCTCCAAATGACTTTCTTGATGAGTCAAATGATAACTAGACAGAAATAGGTTTCCAATGAGATATCATGAGCCCGATTTTTAGTTTTGAAAGGCCTCCAAAAGTGACCTGCAACGTCACGCTGTGCTTTTTGACCAGTCTTGGGAGAATTTATTTTTGAGGGGCTATACTTGATCATTTTCAGTGCTTGAGGGGTCCATTGTCTATCTGACAAAAAACTTTTTGCAATGAGCTATCATGAGCTCAATTTTGAATTCAATAAGGCTTCCAAAAGTGCTCTTCAAGCTCCATGCTGCACTTTTTTGAGGGGCACGCTGCGCTTTTCCTTCGGGTGCTGTGCTTTTTGACAAGTTTTGGGAAACATGGTTTTCAAGGAGCTTCACTCAACCATTTTGAAATCTTAAGGACATTTTTTACAACTAGACCGGACAATATTTCCAATGAGCCATATTTGTCTCAATTTGGACTTCAGGAAGTCACTAAAAGTTTATTTTGAAGGCCCACGCTCCGCTTTTCTCAAGCACGCTGTGCGTTTTACAGTTGATTGATTTCTTCAAAATTTTCGAATTTTTTCACTTGATTGATGAATTTCAAGGATATTTATTGATGTAATTGTAAAATTTAAATGTAATTATGTCATAAATAGTTACAAGGGGTAGATACATCAGGTAAATATGTAATTTTTGTCAAAGTGCATCAATTTCATGAATGATAGGGATGAGTTGGCTAACCTCCCTAATCACTAGGATTCCAATTGAGCACTTTATGGATTAGTTTCATAAGTCAGGGATTCGACCCCTAAGAGTGGTAGAAGTAGTTTTTGTCTATATCTTTCATTTCCTCTCACATTGCAAGGATTGGATGTTGTGTATTTGATCATTGACACTAGTGTAATTAGACTTTTGGTAGGAAATAATAGACTAAGTTGCATCTATTTTGATGGGATTCCTATGGTAATGTGATTTGACATTGTTTCTTATTATGTTTTCAAATGTTTTAATGTATTGTGATATTCATATTCATGCCATCTATGAATGTAATTGATTTCTAATTCAGAATGACTGAATTCATTAGCTTATGATCTGTTTTGGAGGAATAGTTATAGGTTTGTTTCATATTCTTCTAATTGAAAAGAATTCATGTTTCCAATGCTCTTTTCTGAAACCCTATCAATCTAAACCACTCCATAAAGATACCTTAATGTGTTAAAGTACTTAGATACCTTTCCCCATCATATCTTTTCAATTATGATCCTTATTTTCCCTGGCCTAGTTCTTCCCTAACCTTTTCACCATCCAACACCTCAAAATCAATCAAGCAAACCCTAGTGCTACTATACCTAGCCTAAAATCCTCATTGTCTAGTAATCTTGGTTGTGATCTCTTGGACAGAGCCCTCTCTTGCCTAGTAGGGCTAGCTACTTGGCAAAATATTGGTCTGTGGTTACCTTTGCTGGTCTCTTCTTAGCCTCGGAGATCCGATGGAGTGCTAACACTATCTATCAAAAAATTTGATGGAAAATTTACTAAGATAAATGTTACAAAAAAAAATCAAAATTTTTTTACCACCATCTTTATAATATTTATGAATTAAAATTTGATTGAATTCAATTATTTTTCATTTTGAGAAAAAATTTAATATTTAAAGTGGAAAGAAATCATTTAATTTTTTATTTACAAAGTAAATATTTACATATGTGATATGATAATGAACATTTTTTTTTAAACAAAGAAAAAAGTAAATATTTGAATTGAATTATGCATAATAATTATTTGTGAATTTTAATACATCAAAGATATTATCATAATATACTCATTATTAGCTCAACATGCCTAAAATGTTTTTTTACAACCTAAGTCTTGATACCCCTTCCCCAAAAACATTGATGAACCTATAACTCATGCCGAGTGTTGAAATCCTCCTAATATCATTAATGTCCCAATTTGAGGCCGTGTATACCCTTGAAAGGTCATGTATGGTGGTCACAGTGTCATTATTGGCTCTTGAGGGCTAGAATCTTCCTTTAGGGCATAAGGATTCATTGTCCTTCCCAAACCATATAAATAACATCCAAACCCATATCCACTACTCAAAACCTCTTAATCTCAATGATATCCCCTCTTGAAAGTGAAGGTCATCCTTGGTAGGTCATATGTGGTGGTTTGAGGTGTCATTTTAGAGTTCAGATACCTAGAATATTTCCTAATGGCCTAAGGTCTAAGTTTCCTCACAAAGTCATGTCCAAGGCCTCGGGACCAATGTTGACTACTCAAGGCACCATAATAGTACAAATATTTCCACTTGCAAGCGAATGATATCCTCAAGAGGTAAGATGTGGTGGTTTTAGGTATCTTCCATAACCCTATAAGCCTATATTTTTTCTTTAAAAATAAGGCCAAGACTTCCACCCTCAACCATATCAATAGATATGAGACACATACCTAGTTATAAAAACTACCCAAGTCCCCCCATGCTAAGTAAAATTATCTCTTGAAGACCTTATGTGTGGTGCTCCGATGCATTTTCCTTGTAATTAAATGCCTAGAAGCTTCCTTTAGTTTTGTGGGCAGGTTTTTCCCTCAACTATGTTGAATGTTGGTACACCCATTTGTGGTGATCAAAACCTCTTAATGGTATTAATATCCATGTAGGGAAGTTAATAATATTATTGGGTAGTCATGTGTGGTAATTTGAGGTGTTGGTGTTTTCCTTGGATGCTTGAAATTTTATAATAGGGTTTAATGTAGAGGCTTCCTCCCTTTACCATGTTGAGGGTCTTAGAATCCATACCTAGTGCTCAATACCTTCGAACGACACTAATATCTATCAGAAAATTTGATAGATAATTTACTACTATGTATAAAAATGCAATGAAATAATTAAATTAAAATTAAAATTACTTTCAACACCACATTTATCATCTTGATAAAGTAAGCTTCCACATATATTTATTTTTCAAAATTAAATTTGCAATTTGATATTTTGTTATTATTAAGTAACAATAACAATTCACTTATCTTGTTTATAAATTCAATATTTTATGTAATACAATTGTTGTCATTTTTTTTTATAAGATAAAATAAATAAATATTGAATTCAGTTATTTATATAATAATTATTTTTTAAATTAGATTCTCCTAATATGTTACAATAATATACTCATTTTGAGCTCAACATGTCTAAAAGTTTCCTCTACAATGCAAGGCTTTAGATGTCTTCTGCAACCATGCTGACAACCTCATGACTCATACCTAGTGTTGAAATCCTCTTAATGTCATCAATATATCCCCATAAGGAGATCATGAATACGTTTGGGAGGTCATGTGTAGTGGTTAGATGTTTCATTATTTTCCCTTGATGGCTAGGATATTCCTTTCATGCATAAGGCTTGGGCTTCCTCCCTCAACTATGTCAAGAACCCCCAAACCTATATCCTCTACTCAAAACCTATTTATGTCATTGATATCCCTTCTTGAAAGTGAAGGAGTCCCTCGATCAGTCATGTGTGGTAGTTTGAGACATCATTATAGGCCTCACACAGTTGGAATCTTCCCTAGATTTTCACCTTAAAATCATGACAAAGAGGCCCTAACCCTCATAAGATATACCCTTTAAATCTTAACTATTAATCACCAATATATCTTTACACCAATATATCTTAATCTCTATTCTTCATTTTCTTGCTATTTTTTTTTCATTTTCACTTGAGAAAATACAAATACATATTTTTTATAATATCTTCAACACAAAAATAATATTTCTTTAAAAAGTATTTTTTCACTACCATTTTTCTAAAAACCTAAAATATAGAAATTGCAGGGTAAGTCCCCTATTTCCCGTATTTGGGAAATATGTGATAAGATATTGAAATATATTACTATCAAAATCACGTCTGGTGGTTTGATTATCAACTACATTAAAATAATTTCTATATTGTAGGCCATCCTTGGTTATTCAGTTAGTGTTGTGTGTCCAAGCTATTGCCCATCCTTTCTTAATCATGGATAGGTTTTCCCTTCCTAAGTGACTACCTACTTCTTGTATATTATAAATGTTTATTTTCTTAAAATTTTATATAAATTCTATCTTTATAATATATGCTTTATGGTTTGGGATCTATTTGTATGATATGTGACTTATGGTTCTGGATAAAAGGTTTCAATGAATAAAGCTGAGTGTGAATGTAAAGGTTTTTCCTCATTTTTATGTTTCACACTGTTAACAAAATTTGATTTATATAATATTATTAAAAATATTTGAAAATGTTAATTAAAATTTTTAAAAAATATTTCAAAATGTTAATTAAAACACTTTATTTATTTAAAAAAAAAAATCAATAAAGGATTTCTACTATTCAGGTAGAGGATCATTCCTTAATTGTTCTAGAGTAAGAAGGTTATGCATTTATAAATGTCACACAACTCTTTTCGAAATGAAAGAACATTTAGAAAAATAATAAATTTAATGTGAAAGTTTACATTATTAAAATAAATAAATATATTTATATATTAAAAAAAAACGTCATTGTAAAAGGTTATATTTCAGATGAAGTACATGGACTTTAAAACTTGCTGATAAGTAGAAAAATAATTGACGCATTGTTTATGTTTGTTAATTGTTACGATGAAAAACATAAAGGTTAAAGATTGCATAGTGGTTTATTATTCATAAAACCATGTTATGGTGTTTAAGTTTTAGATTTTTTATATAAAATAAGTTTGTTTAATTTTTTATATTTTTTATTTTTTTTCTAAGTCAGACTATTCTATTAAGTAAAAACATATGGTACAATCAAAGCTTTGCAAAAGCAAAGCACAGAAGCAAGGGGCCGGAAATGATGAAGTATCAACCTCGGTCCCAAAAGCAAGCTAGGACACAGCGAAAGATAGCAAGGAAAATAAAAGAGAGCAAGATACAAGGAGATCTAACCAGAGTGGGTAGAAACTTCCAAACGACATTTTTTCACTTTCTTCTTACTGACTTTGATCCAGTCATTATGACTGGGGAGAACATGGACTAATTGCAGAATGTTCTGCGCTGAAGGAGGCGACTCCTTATCTGAATCTGAGGAAGAGGTCTCATGCGAGCGTTTCTGCGGGATCGGAGGAGCAGATCCTCAGGGCTGGCCATGGGGGATTCCTTCGTGTTCTCTGTGGTTGCGTCTTCTGCGTCTATTTCCTCCTCATCCGAGCTGGAGGAGTCAGGATCATCCATGGGGGGACGATCACAAGGCTTCCAGCTCTTCGATTTGGATTTACCCTTGTTGTTCTTCTTTTTTCCAAGGAACGTAGCACATGAGTTCTGGAGGTGCCCTGTCTGATGGCAGTGACGGCACCGGAAAGCAGTATTTTCATAGTCCAGGGGTTGGGTCCAGTGGAAGTCCCCAACTTTGAGATTTATCTGATCAGGAAGCCCTTTGCTGATGTCTATTTCCGCGCATATTCTGCCATAGGTGTATAATCCTTTCTCCCCCCGAGAGGTATCCGTTGCCAAAAAACTGCCTAAGGTATCCCCAATCCCTTGGAAAACAGAGAAGTGCCAGAGATGCGCCGGGAGATTTGGTAATCTGACCCAAATGGGGAGCTTGGTAATAACCGCCGTAGAGGGATCGAAGTCTGGAAACCACGGCGTAAGAAAAAGCCCCGCCAATCCCCAAAACCAGGGTCCTTCCTGTAAGGCTTTCTGATAGTCTTTGTTGGATACAAATACCACAATGAAAAAGCCTTTTGAGCAGAAAAAAACTTTGTAGTTGTTAGTCCAGTTGGAATGGATCCACTGGTATAGAGCCGCTGTTCGAGGCCATAAAATTTAGGGGAAAGTTAGCTTTAAATTTTAAACTTAGTTAAATATTAATTTTAGTTAAATATTAATTTTAGTTAAATAGAAAAATAAATTTTCCAATTATAAAATGATAGTGATATTTATGTAGCAGTTTTTTTTCACACGCTATTAAATTAAATCCCGCTGTAAACTATTACCTTTTTACCAATATGAATATCATTTGTATATCATCCCTGATTGGCTTCTTTATTATGATAAAACCCACGTTAGGTGACGTTTTGGTGAGAGACCTGTAGTTGGTTTGCTTTCATGGTGGGTATCATCCTGATAAAAAATGACAAAGTTGAGAGATTTCAGGTCTTAGTAGCTTTCTAACTCTGTCCAGCTGTAAGCCAGTACAGTCTGTGATCATGAATGTCCTATTCCTCGGCAGCACTGTCAAGCTTCCTTTTCATTAAATATTGGCGTTGTTTACTTAAGTGGCTAAAACCTGCTTTGACCTAATTTTTTATTTTTTTTTCTGACATTGATTTGATTATTTTAAAATTGTTTGATTTTTTTCAATGGACATGAATTCAGCAACATCAAAAATCCAAAACACTTAAATTTTTAAAAAACAGTATAATCTAAATATCAACTTTTATAAAAAAAAAAATTATGCCATAGATAATTTATGCTAGATCCTTTAATATACTATCACTTTCCACTAATTGTTGGCCTAAATGTCCCCTGTAATGTCCCCTCTTCCATCATATAGATGTTGCATATGTTGCATAGGTGGATAGGGGAATGATTCGTGAATTTTTTTATTATCGATCAGCATAGATTTATTTTAAGAGAGAGGAATCAAATTTTTTTAAGTGTAAATTTCTTTAAAGTGTAAAATATAATGGTTATTTTTCATTGTTTAATAAATTATATTTTTGAATGCCAAATAAAATATATATAAACCAACTTTTTAATCATAAAAACTTTATTTTTTCATGTTTCAGTTTTTCAAATTTTTATTATATTAGAGATTATATTTCTATCTAAAACATTATCTTTTATTTTTTTATTTTAAAAAAAAATGAATTATAGAAAAAGCCTCTCTGCTTAATTATTAACTAATAAAAAGATTATAAACAATCTTTGCACAAAAAAAATACTTTTCCATAATAATAAAATAAATTGCAATCTGATAGACATTGATTTAGACATTTACACATGACATAGCTGCAACTCGCAGATCTCAGAAGCTATACAATAAATTTGAATCCTCTATACTGCCAATAAAGATAATGCTATGCAAGAAATGTGTAGAAACCCATCCTAATCAAGCATATGGCATTGACAGACAAAACTTCATACAATTTTGCTCAAATTCAGAGCAGATTTTCCTTGCATCGGACCAAAAAAGAATGTAATAATTTGCCAACCCACCTATGCATTAATTTACTCATCACAAACCACAGAGCCATTCATGATCTCCATATTAATTGCAGATGATCTACCATTAAACCCAAGAAACCACAGCTGTGCTTTCTTTCTGAGGCTATGTTTCGACTGGAATAGGATGCTGCCAGGCTTTATGTCTGAATTTGACAAGTCTTTTATTTGAAACCCTATTCTTCTGTCATCTACTCAAATCCCACATGAGATAAATAAAATATGATGGATTTCTTTTCTTTGATTCTCAAAATTTTCAGAGTAAATCATTCTTTGGAGGCAAATACATATAAATAATAACAATAATGGTTTGTTTATTAATGGTTCGTTTATTGCTGCCCACCAGAAGCCATGTGAGTATATTCGTCTCTGAACCGTTGTAGGGATTATCTGAGATTGGTGTGTGACCGCATGGTGACTTAAACAGTTCCAACTAATATTAGGTAGAAGTTGTTCGGCTTTAAAAATTGAGGAATATATATTAACCAGAATAAAAAAACATTAACATTGCAATATTTTATAATTTTGTAACTTAATGTGTTAATTTTAGATTTTAAAATTTTGATAAATATGAAATATTATTAAATTGCGGATTTAATAATGTGATGATCTATATGTTAAAGAAAGAAATAGTATAATTTTTTTATTTGATGTATAGAATTTTTAAGAAAATTGTAATTTTTTTTTTAAATATATAAATAAATTTAATTATATAAATTATAAAATTCAAATTTACAATTTCAAAAAATTCACTCGTGATATCTAACCAAATATACTTAAAAATATCAAAATAATTAAGTTCTTTTTTAAAAATTTGTAAAATTAATTTAATAATAAATATAAATTAAAAATATACTTTATCTTAACCAAATTTAAATAAATACTCATATTTAAAATTCAAAATAATCAAATTTAAATATACTAGAGAAGAAAAATTAACCAAATTAAAATAAATACTTAAATTTAAAATTTAAAATAATCAAATTTAAATATACTAGAGAAGAAAAAATGATGATGATGATGATGATGGTTAACGTCCACTGAGACCAAATTTTGGTCTATCAGACCTATAATTTTCTTAGTTCTTAATTACCTGGCTTCTCGTCTTTTTTGGCGAGATTGGTGTTGTAGCTTTCTTTTTGTTATCTACGGTCTTCCAACTTCCTCTATCTTGCACCTCCTTCATCTCTTCTGATTCTTGGGACACTGGTGTCTTATATTCGAGATCTACTTTTCTACTAAATGAAGATTTCTTTTGCACAGTATTCAAATCCTCATAATTGTTGATGCTAGAGGGGCTGTCGAGTTCGTTTTTGTTGTTGTTGGGCAGGGATTTCCCCTTGCTTGTCTTGAGAGTTGTTTCTATCTTGCCTGATTTCTTGCGATTCAGAGTTTTCTGGAGAGTATTCTTCCTTGACGATAGTGTAATGTTCCTTTTGTGCTCCTTCCCACCATGTGGATCTATGGTGAGTCTTTCTCACAGAATTTTTCTAGGAGACTTTTGGGCTGGTCTGTCTCAAAGTATGATCGACATCTAAAGAGGACACTTTCATAGTCGAGTTTATGGTTCCATACATAGTCTTTGCTTGTTAGGATTATTTCAGCTGGGAATTTGGCACTGAAGTCCATTTCTACACAGATGCCCGCATAGGTGGTTCTGACATATTCCTCTGTTTTTGGGCACCTGCAGTAAAATTTCCCAATTGCATTTCCGATGGCTTTTAGCGAGGAGAGATTGCAGAGATGCAAAGGTAGGTTTGGCAATCTGACCCAAACAGGTGTTGAGGTTATGAATGTTGTTGAGGGATCGAATGAAGAGTTCCATGCCTTCATGAAAAGGCCTGTTTTTTCCCAAAACTAAGGGCCAAAATCTAAAATGCATTGTCTGCTTTCAGAGTTTTCAAAATCTACTATAAAAAAACCCTTAGCACAAGGGTAGATATTAATTTCATCAGAAATGACAGGCTTCCATATCTCCGAGATCCAACTGTGGAGAGATGTCAACCACGGTGAAAAGCCATTAAACCGATAGATTAAGGCAGTTTCAGAAAACTTCAAGGCCTCATCTCGTGAGGCTTTGGCCACCTGCATAGTGGGAGCTGGGGCTTCACTAACAATATGGGCAGGAGCTTGACTCTTAGAGGCGGACAGAACTGGACCATAAATTATCTTTGCGAAGATGGGAGCCATACTACAGAAGTAAACTGGGATTGGGTCTAAAATTTAACAGATCTTGCTCAGAATCATGCCCTAATACACAGTCGCAACCAATCAATAGACAATTGTGTGAATGCTTGGAAGATGATTTTCAGAGATGGTTGAACAAGTAATCATACTGTAGATTGATGCCATCAATGCAGTCTCATCCAATTATTAAACGAAGCCCAAATTAACCCAAAACAAATAAACCTTATCCCAGCACAGTCTTTAGAAAATTGATCTCCTTGGAACAAAAGAGATCTACCCACTCCCTCGGTGCACTAGCAGAGAAGAGATGAACTAAGACCAGCTCACATCAGGCTGGCAGTCCCACCGGAGACCTGCATTCGCACCACAGAGATGAAGAAGGCCGATCAATGCCGCAGCACTGGAGACCCGCAGTCACACCGTAGAGTTTAGGCCATAGAGAGCAAGATTAATACACCACAGAGAGCAGGATAAATTATCACTGTAGAGCTTTGTTTCCACCGCAAAGTTCAATAATGATGCGGGATATCATTACATATATCAATAATGATGCGAGTTCTATTACACACTCAAATATCACCGCAAAGCTTCGTTATCACCGCAGAGCTTGGTTTCGTTATCACCACAGAGCTTGGTTTTCTAGAGATAAATTATCACCACATCACGAATATCACACAAGCCACAGAGACTGAATATTAATAATGATGCGGAAGACCAAGTCGCAGAGACCGAAGACTGAGCTGCAGAGACCGAATATCTATGAGCCACAGATACGTTGATGTCTACCATTGATTTCTAACTTCAATATTTTCTTTTTAAGTGGATAAATTTTCATATATATTTTATAATAATTTATTTGTAAGATTATTGTTAAGTTAGATATCAAATTAGTGTATAAGACTTTTTAGTTTATGGGATAATGGATCGAAAGTCTATAAAGACATTTTGATTACTAAAGTCTATACAAATGCACATACTCTACCCCTTCTTGATTTGGACCTATGATCTCCTTAGAGGAAACACATGTTTTTAAGGTTATTTGGAGTGATTGGAATAAATAACTGAAATTATCAAAAATAATATACTAAATTAAAATGAGGCCAAGATCCATCCAACTCTGGATCTATCATGCACAGAGAGATCAATTCCCTTGAGGTGCAAATATTTCCTCAAATTCTACAATCCAAAAAGAAAGTTTGAAAGTCTAGAGATTTTTAATTATTTGTTTACACAGTTATTTAAATTTTTTTCATTTTTAGATTTTTAAAATTTTATATTTTAGTTTACATCAAATAAATTTCAACTTTGATAACAAACACCCTTACATACTAAATTGTAAAATACTCCTTTCAACACAACCAAATAAAAAAATAACTTAAATAAAATATAATAAAAATACATTATCATATTAAAATAAATAATGCAACCATTAAATTAAAATAATCCACATATACTATGAAATAATACATTTAATACTTTATATCATTAGAATATGTGAAATCTAATTTAAAGATATTGTATATCAAATTATTTACACTCCCACTTATAAAACATCAAACACATTATCATTAAATACAGATCAATAACTACACGTAAAAACAAATCCAACGAAATCTCCATTGAAATATGTACTTTTGGCTTTTGGTGTTTTGTGTTTGATTGATAATAAAGAAGTTGTTTACTTGGTATTTAGAATAGTTTGGAGGCAGTTTTTCGCTGGAATTTGGTAAAATAAAATTTTTAAAATTAGATAGTTGGAGTGTTTGGATTGCATTTTTTATAATAAAAATGGATTCAACACTATCAAAAATTCTTAAAACACTAAAAATACTGAAATTTAACAACTGTAAACAAGATTCTAATAAAATCTTTACCACATTTTTCAATTTTTTTGCCAAATTCTAAATCATTCTATTATTTTTTTTAAATACATTATTATCCCCAATGAATATAAACCGTCAGATCCTTTTAATACGGCGGCCTAGTTTATTTCAAGACACATATACGAGTTCAAATTCTTCGAACGAAAATGGTTAAGCCCAAGCGAAGCTTGGGCTGTAGCCTTCACAGGTTCGAAGATCATCTCATTTGGCCTTTAACTTCGCTTGGGCTATAGCCTTCACAGGTTCGAAGGTCATTTCATTCGGCCTTTAACTTCAGCAAATGAGAAGGAAGGAATTATTCATTTCCAAGTTGTTTTTGTTTTTGTTTTTGTTTTTTTTAAATTATAATTATCAATTTTGAATTTAAATCATCATTCGAATTAAATATTATATATAATTGAGAGTCAAGCTCCTGTCCATATTGTCAGTGAAGTCCCATCTCTTATTGTGTAGGTGGTCAAGGCTTCACTGGATGAGGCTTTGAAGTTTTCTGAAAGTGGCTTAATCTGCCGGTTTAATGGCTTTTGGCCACGGCTGACAGCTCTCCACAGTTGGATCTCAGAAGTATGGAAGCCTATCATCTCTGATGAAATTAATATCTACCCGTATGCTAAGAGTTTCTTTATAGTAGATTTTGAAAACTCTAAAAGCAGACAATGCATTTTAGATTTTGGCCCTTGGTTTTGGGAAAAATTGAGCCTATTCATGAAACCATGGAACTCATCATTCGATCCCTCAACAACAGTCATAACCTCAGCACCAGTTTGGGTCAGATTGCGAAACCTACCTTTGCATCTCTAGAATCTCTCCTCGCTAAAAGCCATTGGAAATGCAATTGGGAAATTTTACTGCAGGTGCCTAGAAACAGAGGAATATGTCAGAACCACCTATGCATGCATCTGTGTAGAAATGGACTTCAGCACCGGATTCCCAGCTGAAATAATCCTAACAAGAAAAGACTATGTATGGAACCAGAAACTCGACTATGAAAGTGTCCTCTTCAGATGTCGATCCTACTTTGAGACAAGCCATCTAGCCAAGAATTGCCCAAAAGTCTCCCATAAAAATTCTGCTAGAAAAAATCACCATAGATCTACATGGTGGGAAGGAGCACAAAAGGAACATTACACTGTCAAGGAGGAATACTCTCCAGAAAACTCTGAATCGCAAGAAATCGGGCAAGAAAGAAACAACCCTTAAGACAAGCAAGGGGAAAACCCCGCCCAACAACAAAAAAATGAATTCGACAGCTCCTCAAGCATCAACAATTATGAGGATTCGAATACCGCGCAAAATAAATCTTCATTTAGCAGCAAAGCAGATCTCCCAGATCCCAAAGATAAGACACCAGTGCCCCAAGGATCAGAAGAGATGAAGGAGTTGCAAGACAAAGGAAGTTGGAACACCGTAGGAAAGAAAAAGAAAGCTACATCACCAATCTTGCCAAGAAAGACGAGAAGCCAAAAAATTAAGAATTAAGAAAAGTATAGGTCCGATAGACCAAAGTTTTGTCTCAGTGGACGTTAAGCATCATCATCATACACTTGAATATATATATATATATATATATATATATATATATATATATATAATTTTTAATAACTCTAGATCATATAACACTCTTAGAAATACATCATATAACAACCTTAGAAATACAATTCACCAAAAAAAAAAAAAAAAATCCAAACAATTCACCCCCAAAAAAATAAAAATCCATACTCTTCCTTCCAAAACTTAAATCTAAAAAATTTAACATAGTTTTTTTAATATCAAAATTTATTTGTTTAAAATTTTTATTTAACAAATAAATACATATTTAGAAAACCACGATTCTAACTATTTATTTATGTAGACTTACTCAAAATAAAAATATATTTAGAAAATGTGTAATAATCTACGTTCACTAGTTCTTCTTCTTTTTTTCACTTTCTTGGCTTTCCAACCTTACAAAACCGGAATGAAATTCAAAAAAGAAAATTTTCAAAATTCTCAATTGTTTCTATTTTCCTTATTTTCTTTTTTAAATACATATAGTTTTCAATAAGCTTAAGACTTGCTCAATAATCCTTAGTATCTCTTTTAAAAATAAAAATAAAAAATCCAATTTCTCAATTATTTTTACCTTTTTTGATTCTTTTTAAATACACAAAATTTTGTTGAGACTTGCTTAGTAATTGTGAGCAAAGAGATCCCTTCACAATGCCAAAGCATAGTTACCTAACTCGAGTGGCCTTCTAACTTCTTATAAGGCACCTTTTATGTTCAAGTATTCTCTTATGTTAAAGTTGTTTTCTTGATAGACGGGTCAAACGAAGAAAATTGTAATCGAATTGAACTAAACCAAATTTTAAGGAACTATTCTAATGGACTAATTTCTGAATTTTTTATCTCGATTTCGATGAATTTGGTAACTATGGTTTAAACAAGTAAAAATAAGAAATAGGAAAAAGGAAAAAAAAAAAAAAAAGGAATATATGGAAGTAAGAAAATGAAAAAGAATAAGATGGAAGAGGATTACAACAAGAGGAAAAGTTGCAATGCAGCATAGCCTTTGTCTTTACCACTAATTAATTGATCAAAAATTATGCAGAGCACAAAGAAAACTACGCACAATGAAATTTCTCTACACAAATTTCTCCGCATAATGATTTTTTTTTTCGCATAAATCTCCACACAATTAAATCGCTTCGCACAATCAACTATTTTGGCACAGAACTCTGCGCACAAAGCTCTATACAAAGAAATATCTTCACACAGAACTATTCACAATGGAGAAACTGGATGCTAGGCTAAGATGTGAGGATAAGTTGGGTGGGTTATCCAACTATAGTCCTTGGAAGGAAAGGGTCATGTTGGTCTTGTTGGTGAACAAGATTTGGGAGTTTTACAACAAAGAGATTAAGAAAGAAACAGACCTTAATGAGTTGGTATATGTATATTTGGATACAAAGGTGAAGTTGATCATCCTAGATGGTGTTAAAGATCACTTGATACCTCTTCTAACTCAGAAGGACACTATCCATGAGACATGGAAATATCTTCAAGATTTGTTCTAGAATAAGAACAAGATCTGATTACTAGTATTGAGAGACAAGTTGAAGAACACCAAGATGTTGGATGGAAAAGTTGTGACTATGTATCTGACAAGAATCTCTCAAGTTTGAGATGAGCTTGAGCTGCCATAGGAAATAAAGTTACGGAGTCTGAGCTAGTGAGAATTTCTTTGAAGGGAAGTTTCTGAGGAACGAAAACCATTTATCAACGAGATTTTTTCTTGAGATAAGTTTCGAGATTGAAATAGGTTATGGGATTATTTCATCCAGGAGGAACTGTGAGACGAGAACCTTCATAAGAAGAAGAATACTTCTGATGATAACATGGATCTTGTAGTAAAGATGAAGGAAAAAGAGAAGAAGGACTTGAGCAAGTTGAAGTGTTAGCCATGTGGAAAATATGGTCATTATGCGAGCAAGTGTCCATACAGGAAGAAGGGAGAAAATGATAAGTGAAAGGGGAAGGAGATAGTTGGGGCTACTACATCCTCAAGTGATCTAGGTAACTTCTCAAGAAGTTTCAAGGAGGAATTTGTTATGGTTTCTCATTTCTCCGAGTGTGCCATCGATGAGAATAAATGGTATGCGGGGAGCAAAGTGTTAGACGGTATGACAGGTTCATGTGAAGCTTTTGAGACACTAAAGTAAATGGGACTCGAAGTTGCACATGGAGGTTGGCAACAAGAGTTAGAAAGTTGTTAGAGGGTTATATGTTGTGGCATTGAAGATGGAGGCAGGTGGATTGTTATGAGTTCAAGATGTATTATGGTTACTGAAGCTCACGTACAACATGTTGTTTGTCTCAGTGATCGAGGAAAAGGGGTTTGATGTGATATTTTGAGATGGGAAAGCGATGCTCAGGTAAACGTTCCTTAGCTTTGTTGGAGATATCGTTAGATTTAGAAATCATGGTCTATCTCGGCTAATGTGAAATCCTATAGATTAAGGGAAGAAGTAGTTTCTTGAGATTCAAGGGGAGTCAAGTTTGAGTAGGATTTTGTAGGTTTAGAGAGAGAATTTACAACCCAAGAAGATCACATGGTCAGTGGGGAGTAAGGATACTTCTACTAGAAAGAAGAAATCATGAAATGGCTTGAAGAATTTTCAAGAGAAGAAGAAGCGAGAAGTTTTTGTAATTAGGGACACTACCAAGGATGGTGTGGTTCACTCTATAGGGTATGATGTAGTGGTGAACGACAAAGATTGGGCATGTGTCACTGATGATGACGAGATAATTTCGATTGGTGGAAGTACCACCCTCACTAAGAGGGAGTGTTGAAATGTGTAGATTTGGAGGTAGTCCCATAACTCGTGAGGTACTAGGTTTGTGTGGAGTTAATGTTTCGGGGAATATCACCCTAGAGGTTCGTTGGGTTACAACCTCCATAGAGCAGGGGCATGCTACTTAAGAAGGACTCACACAACCATACATGTTCATGAAAAACTAAATAGAGTAGATCGAGGAAGTTACCCGTAGGTCCTACGGTTGAAGCAGATCCCGCAAGGTCCAAACCCCCAGCAACTGTCCTTCCTTCTTAACCTGAAAGACGAGAAGAAAAAAACACGAAGAACTGGTTGTACAGCATATATCTACTCTAAATGTTAGTGAAATCCATATATAACATTAGATAAACCATAATGAATGCTTAAATAACAATATTCTCATATATGTGAGCAAACACTAACACGTATATTTCGGGAACAAGATGGTACTTCTGTATTATAAATAGCATGTACAGAAATAACAAGTGGAGAGATCACCTGAATCCTTCCACGATCTTCGAGCAGACCGTCGTTCGGATTCGTCCCGCCCTTGCCTCGCTAAGACTCTTTCCAAACTGGTGCATACGAGATGACATATAGGAAGATGAGCATCTCAAGGAAACAAAGGTTTCCTGAACTGAACTGGGAAAGTGCAGGAGGCACGGGGAATCAGACTTGGATAGGGAATACCAACAGAGTATAATATCAATAAATTCTCTCTCCCTTAGGCCATACACATGAGGGGCTTTTATACTCCCTCCAAGTAGTTTCAACAGTTGGAAACAGTTGGCCACGTGCTGGGGTGGTTGAACTACCTGAGTAACCATCAACCCAGCGCGAAATTAGGCATTTTTTATATATTTTTTAATCATTTTAATGGCATACGCGGAAAAGTGCATGTGGACTCGCGTATACACGCGTAAAAGTACGGGCATATTCGCGTATGGGGATTTTTACACTGTTTTTAAGTGAATTTGTCCAAGTCTGTAGGAATGGGTGCCCAAAGCCATAAAAGCAATCATGAATCATATGAAGGTGAGAAATGATGCTATAACAGTTAACCCAAGAAAATGGAGCTTCGTGGGAAATATACCCAAGTGGTGGATTTTTTACCCAATGTTGTGGGTGCAAGGCAAAGATGAAAATTAATTGTTTAAACATTGAAATAATTGTAGAAATTTCTATAAATCTAGCTCTGATACCATATAGAAATATTGTGTAGATTTGAAACTGCCCATGAAATTTACTAAAACACAAGGCTCAAATCTACTCTACTACTCTGTAGAATTTAATTAACAATTTAGAACAAAAATATCAGACATGCAAGAAGAAACATCACACATGCACAAATATTTATCTAGGGGAAAGCAACTGCTCAAAACCCCTATCTGTATTGCATTAATCAAGGAATATAGATGTATTACAATTTATTTTCTTGACTAAGCACAATCTGCAAGTGAATAACCTATATCTTTGCACACTCAGAAGCTTTGACCCAGACTTAGCCAATTTCTTTCTATGCTTAAGCCCCTACTTCCTTGTGTTGTTCCTTTAGGAATTAGCCCTTATTAATTAGGAATTTCCTCCAAAATTCTTGGGTAATTCCTAGGATTGTTCACTTGACTAAAAAAATAAACTATACACTTAATCTAGCATATAATTAATTGTACACTACCTTGGAAACTCCACCACAACACAAAAATTCAAATTATTTGCATGCATGAGCTAATTATTAGTTGATTGACCAGTGCTAGATGATCTCTGAGTTAGACTGATGTCCCACTACTTAACTGATCATTAACTAATTCTATTAACAGTTAGAACTAGTTTAACTCATTACAACTGAAATTAAGTCATCTTAGACTCCTAAAATTTAAGAATCACTACATACAACTGAACTTCATGCTCTTAAATTGAATTAACTGTTATAGACTCCTATTTTTTAGGAATCAACACAAGTAAACTAAAATTGAAGTCATTAACTCGAATTAATTGTTCTTAACTGAATGAAAAGAGCCATGTCACCTTAGTTAACTCCTCCAAGTTGTCTGCTGATGTGGAATTTTGAAATTCCTCAATTTGATTAAGAAAAAATTTGAGACTTTCTTGATGCATTTTTAACAAGCATAACGGGAAAACTTGAAGGGGTCAGGGGAACCTAGGGCTTCAATGATGTGGTGAAAATTCAAATGAAAGAAATTATTTCTTATGATAGTGGAAATTTGTCATGTAGGCTCAAGTGGGCTTCGACTATAACTCATGTCTCTTGGTGGCTAATATAATCCACTAACACCATTATAAGTAGAGGTAAAATGGAACTCATTTTTCATCCATCCAAGTGTAATAATTTAATGTGAAGACTATCCAAGGAGTTGTAAACCTACCAGAGCCCATCTGAAGTGAAGAAAGAGGATCAAAGTTTCTACTTTCTTATGTTTTAAATAGGCCAAGTTAAGGAGTTGTTGGACATGGTTATGGGTTAATGATTGTGATAAATAGTATGTGATACAAGTTAAAGTTCTTATGTTCCTTAGAGAAGGGTCAAGACCCCTGTAACTCGCGTATAACATAGTCGTATGGAAAGGTACGATGCTAGAGTGAAGGTTCTAGGTATTGAAGGAATAGCACAAAAGTTTAAGGTTCTACAAGGGAGGTTTGCAGAGGAAATCAAATATATATTCAGGTAGATTTAGGGTGTCCCTGAAGCTATTGCAAGAGCCCTAAAGAGGACCAGAAATCTTAGAATTTTATGTCCATGGGACAAAGCCGCCTTCATGACTAAGCAGAGGACATGAAGAGAGATATGGGTTTATTCTTCAGTGTTAATGATTTCTACGTGATGTGTGATGATGTTTAGCCATAAGTGGATTTGGACAACATGATAGTATCCCCTAAGTGTAGTGAGTTTATGTGGTTAATTCATTGATGTGTGGGATGCTTATTGGGAAGCCTATGTACAATGATGATTGATGTGGCAACCACTATTAAAAGGAAGTTTGTTGATGAGATTTTGAATGATGTTTGAGGTGGAAACCACTGTGTGAAATTAAACTTTGTGTATCCTATGATCATCCTCTTTAGTGGATTAAAGGGATTGTTTGAAAGATAAGTAAAATACATTTAAAGCAATTGAGTTATTTTTAGAGGGCATAATTATGTGGCCTAAGTTCAGTTTCATTGGAGCAACAATGTAATAAATAGAGGCATATTGGTGAGCTAGAGATACAAGAAATTACGGAGAAAAATATGTACTTGTGAGCAGTGGTAAAGGTGGAAAAAATCTCGCCAAGTGTTCAAGGTATGTGGACTAAAATGGTTGGTTTGAGAGCTCCCTTAGAAAGTATATCAAGTGTGTATTTTTCAAAGGTATATTGATTGTCATACATTGTTAAAATCACACTCTAGTTTTCTTGTATCATGGCTAATTGTAAGGAAAATGATCCCTCGTATGAGAGCCCTATGTTTTTTGTATCAAAGTTGTAATACAAGGAAGTTTTGGGTTGCAAAAATTATTGTGTACTTCATTGAGTCAATGTTGTACTTTTTTCTCTTTGCAAAGTTATTATGTTGTGGAATTTTAGTGTGTTTATGATCATGTTTTAGAAATATGCCTTACTCTAAATTTCCAAGGAAAAATCAACACCCATAGCTCTGAGGAAATTTTTTTGAGCCCCAACGCAAACCTAATACTCTAGGAATTTTGAACTTGAACTATGCATAAATCCAAACCAACAATAAGACCCCCATAGCGGCCTTGGGCATCAAAGGCTAAAAAATGGCAAACTCCCAACAATGATTCTATATTTTTTAACACAACCTCCATAGAACCCAATGTTTCCTAAAGAAAAATGATATTTTGTCCCTCTATGTTAATTAGTCTCTTAAGCACAATTTTTTTAGAGGAAAATTCCAAACCTCTATAGTTAAAGGAATAGAACCTCTTACTGACAACAATGGGAACCTTGTAATAATGTGTTGTCCAGATCATATAGTGTACTTTGCATGTTACAATACCTATAATGATTCATTGTTAATTTTTGTTGGCTCTCCTTTTCCTTCTAAAACTATAACGAGTATTCCAATTAGATTAGGAAACCAATCCTTGGGTGTTTAATTCTCTAAGAACCTTATTAGTTGATGGATTACTGCCAGTAGAAATCTCATATATGTCGTTTTCTTTGGATTTGGACAAATTATATTTCCTCCCACGAGACTTGGGACATAAAGGAGAGCACCATTTGGTCTAAGCCTCTGAACAATCCTTTGGAGGGGAAAATTTTTCTAGAGCGTAAATTGTAAAGGATATCTCCTAATTCAAGTTCCCTTGAAGGATCAGAAAAAACAAAGGAAATAGAAGTTATAGGAAGGGAAAATGCCATTGGTAGGGAGAAAAAAAATAATTAACCTAGGAATAGAAAACTATATAAACAAAATGAGACACAACAGACCCCAAACCTCGCAATTTAGACCCCTAATCATCTCCTAGACTCAAAAAAGATAATTTAAGAGAAGATACATTAGCAATGAAAGGAGGAGAACCTGGAAAATGCAAGATTGGGAAAGACATCCCGCCAACAACATGAGGAAGAAAACCTTTTCCAACTTCCATATCATGAGAGTGTTTCCCTACTTCTAGCATATCAGAGTCAAGCGGTTCCTCCTAAATTTTATCCCTCACCATATGAGTTGCCTCTCCATCCTTCGAACAAGTTCAGAGGTCAACTTTCGAATCCAACTTCTTCTTCTTCTTTACCTCCCCATCCTTCAAGTAAGTCCCGAGGTCAACCTTCGAATCCACCTTCATCTTCTTCTTTATGTCCCCATGAGGAAATCCTATTTTGAATGGGAGATTGCAATGTTAAACTATATGCCCATATTTGTGGCATCATCTACATCTAAACTAAATCCCTTCATAGTCATGCACTTGGAGCCTTTCAATACCTCTATCAATATTTATGGTTTCTTAAAGGCCCTTACACATATCCAAACTCAGAAGGATCTTGGACATAGATATTTCCTTAGTTTCTTTAAAAGTATAATATGCTTTAAAGATAAAACCCCAATATTGTTTCCTAGATCATTAAATCTCTTTTCATTCCACATATGGGCAAATAAATCAGGCAACTGAACGCAAATTAGAACCAAATTTGTCATTTGTCATCTTGTGTCAAAAAAAAAATTCCATAATTTAAATGAAGCAAGGATCTAGTCAATAGACCATACCAAACTAGAAATTTCTTTAGCCTCCTCATGTCATCCTAAATTTATTTGATTCCACCCTTTTTCCAGAGTGAAAATCTCAAAACTGGATTGAACCTGAGTGGAAATCTCTTCTCAAAGCCACTCTTACAACATGATAATGTTGAATCTTTTACCTTTGGCCAAACCGACAAGGGACTTTTCACTAGTAACTCAACCTACTCCATATCAACTTTGTCCTCCAAACTCAGCTAGTAATATATTGGGATTTTAGCACTCCTTAGAACCTTGTCCTTCTTAGATTTGGGTTGAGAACTAGACAAACCCTTAGCAGGTTAATGTGAAACTTCTTCACCTTTTCCTTTATTTACTAGGTTTTCACATACTTTAGGCACATGTTCTCCACCATTTCTATCTTCCAAAAAAAACTTCAAGAGATTGCTAATAGCTACCCGAAAAAACTTTGAAATCCATTCAGACTTCGGAATCAGCCCTAATATCAAGGAGTAAATTCCACCACCCACATCCAAAATGAGTAGAGTCCCTTCACCCAAAGTATAATCCATAGATTTATCAAATCCTGGCACGTAAAACATGTCTAAAAACCTCCCAACAACAATAAAATAAGACCCCCCACAAGAAGGGGGAACCCATAAATTCTAATTCTACCACCCCACCATTTCTAAACCATCGCTACCAACCTAAGGAAGAATAAAAAAACTAAGAGCCCGAATGTAAATCGATAGCATATATCCAATGAATACAAGACTCCAGGACAGAAACATGAAACGCCTCTAAGATACACCCTCCATGTGTGAAAACGACCCCTTCCAAAAACCCAGGTAATTGATTAACATTCGTCCTATTCTATCTAAAATTGTTTTCTGAGTAAAAAATAACCAAGTGACTTAGGATTTCAAAAAATTTATTCAATTATGTCTATGCCATCCTACCGATACCCCATACTTCCCCAGTCAAATTTCCTATAAGCTTGAAACCCTGTCACCATTCAACCTGTGATAAAAAACCCTAGCTTCCCAAAGCTTGATAAAATAATTACTTAGTTATTATTAAAATTAATAAAAGTTACTCAATAATATAAATCAAGATCATGTGTTGCACCTATCTAAATTTGACCCTATGAAGTTCTCAAAGAAAAATATAATTCACAAAACTAAAGAAAATATGATGATTCCCTTGAAACGTAGAATTCCTACCTTAAAATATTTATTAGTCCCCTAACACCATGGAAGGAGACCATTTTAGATGTTCATATACATTATGAAATATTTTCTATCGAAGACATAGAGTTTGGCATTAATCGAATCACAACAAGGAAATCTAAGGACACTGAAGGCTACTAAGCTAAAAAAATTAAAATGGGAGGACCCATCCTCCTCCCTCACATACACAAGCTCTTTAATTTGATAGTAGATCAAGGCTTTCCTAACCCCTGGATGTAGAACCTCATTTTACATATCATTAAAAGTGGGTGTTTGGTGAGATTTGTGAGGTGATGAGAAAATTCCCACTAATTGTAGAATGAAATACAACAACACAACAAAACGAAGATGGTTAAGTTTAGTAGAAAACAAAATATAACTTTCACAATTAAAAAAGTATGGAACAACATTAAATTACACAAAAAAATATAAGAAACAAAATAATAGGAAGTAAACTTGTTATTTTATTATCATCGAGAAAAGATTTGGTGGCATTCAAAGGAGACACAAAAATATATGTAAACTATGATGGATATTCCACTAAAAAATTCATCACAACATATCTAATAAAATAAATGAAAATATATACTATTAAAGTCAAATTCCTTTAGATTCCATATTTGTTAAATAATGATTTTCTAGTTATGCATGAAATAGAAAAATGCATAAAATAGAGAACAACAAATACAATAGCTCACCAACCATAACAACCACAAATATTTGGTTTTAGAAACCCTTATAGGAGAAACCCCATCTAATATTTGAGGTTGTGCTTCTCCCTTTTATATGGTATGAAAATAATGCAAATACTAAGATGAATGCACTCTCTGTGGATTTACTTGACACCTATGGCCTAGTAGGTTGCTATAGAACACTAACCACCTCTACTATGTTCTCTAGCTCCCACTCTTAGTTGCTCTATAATATATAACAAGATATAATAATAAAAAAATGCAACCCTACTCCTCTTAGTGGCTTGGTTTTAACATGATACATTATCCAACTAGGGGTTGTGTTTTACTCCTTTAACTCACAAATAGACTTTCTATTTTAACCATTATATATTCTACTTCATAGTCCAAATGTGGATAACTCATTTCCCATGAGTAAAAGGGGCTAATGTGGCATCCTCTGGAATCATAATGGTCAATAATAGTAAGTCAACTTATGAGAGGTATAAATTTTACATACAAACTCTGATCAACATGATTCTTGCTCTATTGGAAATATATATTAGTGTATAATGATTTACTAGGGTCCATGCTTAAGTGGTGAAGTTTTGAACCCAAAAAACATTATGTAATTATGAAAAATAGCACAAAATATTTTAGATCATAATTCTCCAAATGAATCCCAATAATAAAAAATAGTGTTGCAAGTTGATTCTCCAAAATTTTCACTCTAAAAGCATCAAGGTGGATGAAAAAAAATATAATTATCCAATATAGGTCATAAAATATGATTAGCTTAAGAAAATTGGGTCGTCTCCAATCCCCTTGAGGGGGATCCTTCTAGTTCCCTTTGTTGGTTTTTTCTCCAAGTTAAGAATTTCACAAGTTTCTTCAATAATCAAAAGCTTGTGAATTGGTAATGTTAATACATGTGATTTCTTGAGAGTTCGAGGAAATTTTAGAAAAAAATTATGCAACATAAAACTATTCTTACTTGTGTTACCGAATGTTGAACCATGGCCTGTAGATTCTTTTAAAACTTCATTAAAACTAGCTCCAAGAGTGAATGCAGATCAATCCATCTGAGAATTCCCATGGATGAAGGGGGTTTTTCTTACTAAAGGACAATATACCAATGTTCTTAACTTCTTGAGCTCTAAACTGGCTTGGTTCATGCTTCACTTTGATTTTTGATGTGATGTGAACATTTATTGAAACAGAAGTTGGTGATATTTCATTTCATACAAATATACATGGCTATTAAAAGAACAATTTCTTGGAGCACACAAAATCATCACTACAAGTTCGCATAGATGGATCAAAACCCACTCTTCTATATTTTTTTCATTGTTTTTTATTCATTGATTTATTTTCCATGGGTATATTTTATCCTACTGTTTATCCATATTGGATCATTGTATAATTTTTCATCCATCATGACGCTTTCACAGTGGAAAAAATGGAGCAAGCAACTCACATGACCATTTCTACCAAGAGGTCCTAATTTGGTGAATTAGGGTGTAAAAAATTCCTAAATCAGTTTGAGGCATCAAATGGCATTTTTTGGAGGTAAAAATTTCCACTTAAATGTTGCAACCCCTTGCACTATTCTAAAAATAAATATCTTTAAAATGGCGTGATAATTTCCTCAATCAAAATGTGTTCGAAAATTTATGCCACCTAGAAGTTTAATTTCCTATTTTGACCACCATGATTCAAGATGATGTCAGTTGATGTTGTTTTGAACATTAGCGCCTTATTTCTTTCATATATCATTGTCTCATTTAAGGAGGTATGCCCGCCTCCTTAGATATGTATTATCTATACTTTATAGAGTAGTTGTAGTATATTTTTATATTTATTTCATTTCTAACAATTATTATATTTAATACTTAGTTATAACTCTAATATTTCCTTTGCTACAACTCGGAATTTCAAGTGTTGCACCTATGATCATTTGTATTGCTACAATTATTTATTGCAGTTTTATTTTTACAACTTGGTTATTAATATTGTTATCAATTATGAACAAATTTTTGGCATGATATTTGTGACTTAGGTCATTGCTCCAACTCATGTTTTTGCAACTCTGCGCTAACACTAGAATATTATGTTGTCTAGAATTGGGATTGCTGTATTTCATCTCAGTTTCAATAACCAAAAACATCTTAATATATGAACAAGTCACCTTAAATGCCTTTGTGACTTATTTCCTCCAAGTATTATATTTACTTTCCTACAAGTGTGGCATTTACTTTCCTACAATTGTGCTCTTTATATTCCTACAAAGTATGAATATGATTGCATGTGGTATGAATTTCTCTTGGTAACTTGTGAAAGCACCTCAATATCTTGCCCTGCGACATGCATTTAGAATCCTACAACTACATATTCTACTTATACAGACCATGTATGATAGTTAGTAACTTTCATACAAATTTTTTATTGGAAATTAAATGTACATTCTTTTGGTTGTATTTCTAAACGATTAGAAAGGTAATTGAAAGGCCCATGATTTTTGGCGTTGTTGACGAGGAACTGTTAATAGTAAAGTAAAATTTCGATAGTGTATTCATTATTTTATTGTCTATTTCTTGTCTTTGATTATTTTCTTTAGTAGAGAGGATTTATTTTTTAGCATACCAATGCACTTAGTTTCTCTTTTTCTTTTTCTTTTTACAACTACTTACCTTAGATAGAACGTTTCTTTAATTTTTCATGCCCAAAGTTAGAGATTAGTAGGGTAGATTTATCAAAACCCCCCTAAAAAACTAATAATGCATGTTAATATGAAGAGGTGAAAAGGTAAAGAAATTTGAACTACTTGACTCCTAAAGCAACCTCTCTTTCCAAAAAGAAGTTGAGGATCACTATCCAAGAGCCCAAGGTTGCAAAATCTTCATCCTTTGCACCAATAAAGGATTTGTTTTCCAAGGATCTATTTAGCGAGAAAATCCACTCTAAAGAGCTGACTTTTATGGACTCTACCTAAAGAACATTCAGAGGAAGAAGAAAATACCCAAGTAGATATTTCCCATGAAGCTGAGGAAGAATCTTCCCTTGAATTCCCTATCCTCAAGTCAAATGATCAGACCAAGATGAAAAATAGTCCTCACTCAGTTTTTCCAAATTTTCATAGTATTTAAGGGAGATCTTGATAATTTTTTTATTCAAATTTGATGTACCCCACCTAAGCTACAAATATCTTTGAGATGCTCAAAGTATAAATTTATTTCTCCCCACACTAAAGAACACAACCCTACATTGGTTCATCACCCTTAGTAAAGGTAGATTTCACATGTAGAATGAGATGAAGTATAAATTCTTGGAACCAAAACTATTGTAAAGAAAGTAAAAAAATTAAGAGGCCTTTAGAATGACACAAAGTGAAGAGGAGAGCCTTGAAGACAATGTGGAAATATTGAACTACAAATTTCCTAGGTCAAGGTAGGAGAACTTGGCTCCCAAGACACTATGTGTCTTTCTACTAAGGGGGATTCGTGATGATTACATTGAACTCTTCAATATGATGGGAGGTGGATATGTCTCTTAACAACCCTATGATGTCATCACCAAGTTATGTTGAAGATATTTTAAGGGCACTTAGAAGGCTAAAAGTAGATTTAAATATGTACTAACAAGAATTGGAAAGGATGTTGGAAATTGGTTACAATAGAAAATATTGGAAACATGTTAGAAGATTTCAAAATTGAAATTTCAATTCTCTAAGCTCCCAACTAGACACACCACAGATGAAGAAGAATAGGGAAGAAAAATATTAGCCCTGGCCATCTTCTACCTGACGTGAAAGAAAAAAACACCCATTGAAGGAATGTCTCTTGGATAAAATTGAGGAATATGCCATATGTATCAAGGAACATGACACAAAGAACTACCCATATCTACTTGATTTTAAGGTTGTTTATCAAAAAGGAGGAGGATTGGAATAATTGTGTTTTGTAGCCTAGAAAATACTAGGGCATTAGAAATCCAAAGGTATGGTTCAAGACCAGTATCAATGCTATAATTCTTATTGGAATAACACTTTTGTGAAATATGTTTCTCATCCATCATGTGTGCCGATAAAACCATAGATAATTACTCCCCACCCAAGCCAAATTTGGAAATAGGGATGGAGTACTCCTACTTATGGAGGACCTTAACAAGGTGTTGTATAGCCCTACATGAATCTTATACCACATTCATAGATGCAGGCATCCACACAGCCCCTTTTTGTCCACAATTACCTACAAAACCTATTCCTAACCCTAAAAATGGGAGGGAAGCCCAACCAAGACAAGATATTAGACTTGCTACCTACACTACTTATTCCATATCTTCCCTAGACTTCCATGATATTTATCTTTGGTCAAGGAAGACACAAAAAAAATATCATCCTTCCATTCATATTGAGTATTTTAATGAAGATGCCCATAATCAAGAACCAAACCAACAACAATATCCTAAACCTATGAATGATGATGCACACCTTGAGCCCAAAATCCACCTTATCTAAAAAGATTAAATAAGGAGAAACCTATTACTCAACCCAAGTTTCACTTCTTGGAAGAACTCAAGAAGGTGTATATTAAAATATTGTTGTTCCAAACCATCATGGATGTGCCTATCAATTCAAAAGTGATAAGATGGCTTGGTTAAAAAAAAATGATCCCCAAATTGTCTACTATATCTCAAAATATGAATATTTCAAATTTTATATTTTTCTAATTAATTTTTATATTTTGATACTTCAATAATGTTAATGAGACCCTTTTACATGTAAAAAAAAAAAAAATCATAAAGAAACAACTACTCTTTAACTAAAGGATTATTTTTTTTTAATTGAAGGAAGGTTTTTACTTGTGAATGGCACACCACTTTTCTAAAATATGGAACATTTCAATAGACAATATTGAAAATATATGTTAGCAAATGTGAGAACCTGTCCCCTCCCACTTAATTGTAAAGTATGTTTTCATAAAAAATGCAAATTGATATATTAAATGGATAAATTAATTGTTGGGAATGGAGTTGCATAAACTTTGGTGGGTAGTAACCACTAGTAAGTATGCACATTTACATTTTTACTCCTATTCATTAAAGTGTAAAAGGAAACATAAATAATTGCATGCAGTAAGAATATTTATTTACTTCTTATTCCTATCCATTTTTTATGCAAATAATATTACTACTACGTCCAAAATTTTGGTAGAAAACACTAAGGTGGTTATACACATGGCCCAAATAAATATTTTTTATCCGAGTTGACAGTCACGATGATCTCTTTTACTGTTTTGTTGAATTTAGAAAATATTTCGACATTGTTCCTCAAGATAAGATTTGGGAGAGGCTTGAAGAGATCAGGGTTCCTCCTGAACTGAGGATTCATGTGATCTGCCTCTACGAGACTGTCACTGCCAAGCTTAAGACCGACGAAGGGTGGTCTAAAGACATTAGATGCAATGTTAGAGTTAAGCAAGGGTGTCCCATATACCATAGCCTTTTTGGCATATACATCGATAAGCTAGAGGAATATCTGGAAACTGTGGGATGCAAGGGCACCGAGCTTTCTGGTGTAATCATCACCTTTCTCCTTTATGTTGATGATATCGTTCTTCCTAAAAAATCCATGATGACCTAGACAAGCAACTTAAGACTCTTCATGTCTACTGCTCCAAGATGGGTATGACAGTAAATACCGACAAGACTAAAGTCATGATCATTAAATCCAAAAAAATCACCCATGGTAGTTTCTTTTATAATACCAGTGCTTAGAGCAGGTTTCTTCTTATAAATATTTGGGTATTGACTTTCCTCATCAACTCAACTAGAATTATAGCATCGAGAAAGGGATTATTGCAGGTTGGAAAACTTATTATGAGCTTGAAAACAATTGTAAGTCAATCGATCTTCGCATTTGGAGTAAAACGAGGTTCCTCTTTAAGACTCTTGTCACCCCCGTTGTCTTATACAAGTGTGAAGTTTGCGGTTGCAGTATATCTATAGAGTCATGGAGGAAGATTGAGATGATTCAAAAGAAATTCGTAACCTACAACCTAAAGATCAAGGGAAATACTCCTTAACCTATCCTCTTAATCAAAATTGGTCTGTCTCCGATTGAAAATATGGCTATGTTTAGATATTTGATGTATCAGAAGAAGCTTTACAACACGGAATCCAAAAGGCTCCCAAAAATTGCTTCTAAATTTAGTCAAAACCCCCACCTTCGGCTCAAGCGTGGGTGGCATAAGGATTCCCAATCTTGGCTCAAACATTAGGGAATTAAGGAGGAGATCAGTATGTGAGGCAAAGATAGTGTCAAAGAAACTATTACCTCCAAGTTTAAGGACAATTTTGGGAGGATAAGGAGCTGGAGGGTAAAATGAAGCTAAGATACTATAAGGAGGTAATCAACCCCACTCTTGATAACTCGAATTATCTCTTTGTGTTGACCAGCACTAAGATAAAAATGAACATCGCTAGGATAAGAACTAATTATCATGAGCTTCAAAGTGAGATAGGGTGGTGGTCTATTCCCAAGACTACTTGGAACCATAGAATCTGTCAGATTTGCGAAACTAAGAAGATGGAAGATGAAATGCACATCCTTTTAGACTACTTGACTCTTACTCACATACGCTCTCAATTCCCTGACATTCACCACACTTCCAATCTTCTTGACTTATTAAGCCAACCCATCTATAACGATCTTGGAGCACTTCTTTCCCTTCCCTTTGATCATAGAAACAAGATTTTGAAGAATCACACTTAGATTCCTTTTCCTAAACTCTAATAAACTATATTGATCTTAGTAAACGTTAATAATCATCATCATTCAACAAAACCATGTTATGGTTAACATGATTTTTAATTAATAAACTTTTATCTTAAAGTGATTTTATTTAAATTATATATAAACAAAAATTAGTTTTAAGTTTTAAATTTAATTTAGGTAAATATTAATTTTAATATTGAATGAAGAAATAATTTGCTCTTATAAAATACTATTTTGATAAATATATAAAACCTGAATTTATAAACTAATTTTTATTTCACAGAATTAAATTAAGTTAAGCCACACCAAACCCAAGGCCCCACTAAACCCGAGAGTTAATATAAATATAAACCCAACTCGTTGCTTTATCATCACAAAGCTACGTTACGTTACCTTTCTGTTCAAAGATTTTTAGTTAGTTTATATGGTGGGTGTCGCAGCAAAGTTCAAATATTTCAAATATAAGTAGTTTACCAAGTCTATCGAGCTGTGATAATGACTGTCATATTCCTCGTCGAGTCGGGACTCGGCAGCCCTACCAGGTTACTCATTAAATATACAACTACAATGAAATCCAAATCTACTTTTAAGAAAGGAATATGCAATACATGATACAAGCAACACCCATTAATATAGTGCCTATCGCGTGACTGCTAAAAGTTCCCTTTTCCATCAACACGTTTTAAAAATAATTGCTTTTGGTGTGATTTTTTTGGAGATTTGGGTGTTTAAGGAAAATTTTGAAGTGAAATTTTGATTTGTGTTATTTAAACTGGTTCTTTTATTATATTTATGGATTTATTATCATAAAAAAGTCCTAAAATACTTTCGATTATACAGAGTTACTCAATTTCAATGAATTCTTGTTAGATTTTAGAGAAATTAGACCGTAAAAAAACACAAAAAGAACTTAGAAAAAACTCATAATGATAAATAAAAATTTTCAAACCCCAATTATCCCATGGTTAAATGGGGAAGTTTATTAAGTTTATTTCCTACCTATTTTATATAGGTTATAACTAGTCACGAATTGATCAATGGTTACGAATTGATCAATGGTTAACTGAGAAAATTTGTTTCTTGTGGATTATAACTAGTCACGAGTTATGGTTAGATAGGAAAGTTTATTCCCTACCTATCTTATATTATGGTTTAATTCTAAACAGGACTATGTATATCTGATAACCATAAACTGTTAAAGCTATTCCATTACAAATTTTTCAGTTAAAAAGCACAACCTAGTCGCTCATAGCTCCAGAGCTCATTCCTCTTCACAAAATTATTGCACATTCCAAACAATCCGACAGTGAAATTAACGAGATAGCGCAACCAAGGCACCGCACTTAAATCCTTTGAAAATGGTAAGTATTTTACTGAACTTATTTCAGGACTGCAATGTTTTTCTACCTAATCTTATCTTTTGATTTCCTACTAATCTCATATGCTTATCATGGCTCGCCTTATTGGATACGTTCAACATTCTGCATGCAGCAGAAGTTGTATCTGCGGAATGATTCATGAAATTTTTACCCATTATTAAGTTTTATCTCATGGAGACATGGAGAAGGAGAAATTAGAGACAAACTTTGAAGGGAAACATTTTTCAACATAAAAAAATTACAATTTAAACATAGATTTACATATTACAAAGCTGCAACTCGCAGATCTCAGAAGTTATACAATATTAAAGTTGAATCCTCTATACTGCCGATACAGATAACTTGCGGCGATGCAAGAAATGTGTAGAAACCCAACCTAATCAAACCTATGCCATCGACAAACAAAACTTCACACAATTTTGCGCAGATTCGGAGCAGATTTTCTTTGCATCACACTCAAAAAAATGTAATTTACCACCCAACCTATGCATTAATTAACTCATCAGAAATCACAAAGCCATTCAAGATCTCCCGATTGATTGCAGACGTTGTACTATTAAACCGAAGAGGCCAAAGTAGTGTTTTCTTTCAGAGGCTTGGCTGTGGTAGTTGTTGTGGCAACGTAGGTATCCTGGTAATAACAATAATTTCCTCCAAAGAATCCACTGTGAATGAGTAAGATGTAGAAGAGCTTTGTTCCACACAGAATAATTAGAAACGATTCCAATGTTATCTGCACAAAAATTCAAAGTTACCAAATCTTAACGATACAGAACGCCATAGCAGAATGAAAGAAATGAGGAAATGAGTGACAGTATAATGAACGTGTTACATACCAACTTTGCATTTCGCCCACCAATGTGGATTTCCTTGCATGCCAACCTACAGTTTTGTGAATGAGAAAAATTAAAGCCCACACTAATTTCACAGATGATTCAGATATCATAATTCTTGTTGACTTCTATTAATTAATGTCAGCATATAAATTATGCAAATTTCCGGTGGTTATATATATACCCCATGGCAAGTAGTGTGAGTGCCCAAGCTGTCATGGAGGAAGCAGTACTGGGAGCCAAGCTCTGGGCAGTCCAAACACGGAGATGATGGAGTCCAGAAAGGCATGAAGCAGCTCCTACTGCAGCAGCTATCAAAGCAAAAATGATCATGAATCCTGTGGCTTCATTCCCCATTGGAAAATACACTGCAGAATATCTCACAGGATGAGTTTTTCCAGGACCTGCAAGTTAGTCATAGAATCAATCAGCAAAACTCTACATGCTAGAAAGCAGAAATACATACTATGCATACAAGTAATTTAAGTACCATTAGTGTAAGTGTGGTTGAGGGCGTTGTTGAGAGCCCATCCAGCAATAGCACCCACAATAACAAACATGCAGAAATTCAGCACAAGGAGAAACGTCGCTAGGGATTTCACGACTCTCAATGCCATTATAGTTGTATCACTATCTCTGCTCCAAAAACTATAACTACTGACCGAACAGAGCTTAATTTGGAGATGGGAAATTACCAATTAACAATCTATACTATACACTAGATGCTTAATTTGTGGAGAATGAGACCAAGCAGACAACAATGGCCAATAGACTAGACAGACAACAATGACTGCAAAGTAGTGTATAAGAAAGAGTTCATGAGCATTCAAAAACTGTATGCCTGCAACTGCAAAACTGTAGCTTTCTGAGAGGAGATTGGTGTATTTAAAGGATAAAGGACCTTGAAATGGGAGGACATGTGGGGCAGAGACAGCTGTTAATCCAACATAAACAGGCTGCCCCGCAATTCGAAAGTAATAATAGAACTGTTAATCCAACATTCAAATGACTGGTTCTTAGAGTGGGTAAAAGCATTGATTGGGTGTCACCTTCAAAGTTTTGTCCATGGCAGCCTGTTACTGAACATTCCCAGGCTTTATGTTTCAACTGGAATAGAATGTTCCCAGGCTTTATGTTTGAATTTGAATAGATTTTTTTTTTTTTTAAATTTGAAACGCCAATCTTCTGTCTTATACTCATATCCCACCTAATATAAATAAAAGAGGATGGATTTATTTTCTTCGATCTCTCACTTTTTCCTTAGTAAATCATTCTCTCCGGGAGAAATAAAAAATAATAACGTTTATGGTTTGTTTATTGATACCCACCAGAAGCCATGTGCGTATATTTGTCTCTGAATGGGTATAGGGATTATTTTAGATTAGTGTGTAACCGCATGATGAATGAAACAGTTTAAAATTTAAATACATCCAGGCGGGGACTTACAACTCATGTAGGGTAGAAGTCATCACGGAAGTTTAAATAAAAGCAAAAAACAACCAACGTTCTAATATTTTATAGTTATATGATTTATATTTATATAACTTTATAATGCGTTAATTTTAAATTTTAAATCTTCTATAAGTATGAAATATTATTAAATTAAAGATTTTATGATGAGACGATTTATATGTTAAATAATAGTACTAAATTAAAGATTTTATGATGAGATGATTTATATATTAAATAAGGGAATAATATAGTTTAATTATTTGATGTTTTATTTTTTTTTATTATAGAATTTTTGAAATTTTGTAATTATTTATTTATTTATTTGAAATGTGTTTTTGAATGCATAATATATTAGATATTATATTTTTGAGATCCAATTGTGTTAATTAAGTCATTCATTTATTACCATTTTTATGAGAGGTATTGTAACTTATTAATTTCTCATGATTTTTGAATAGTTCACTTAACATTTATTGTATCTAGTGATGCTCATAAGGGTGAAAAAGTTGGATTGAAAATAGTGAAATGAATTACATAGAGAAATTAGTCATCATAAAAAATCATAAAAAATTAGTCAATTACCACTACTTCTCATAAAAATAATCATAGACAACTAACTTAATTAACTTAGTTGAATCCCAAAAATATGATATCTAATATAATACACTAAAACCCCTCAAACTTAAATTGCATAAATATATTTAATTATTATGAAAATCTCTAAAATAATTATATTATACTATACACATTACAAAATTCAAACTTAACTTTTCAAAAACTCACTACTAAATTTAAAAAAAAAAAAATTCAAATATTCAAATAACTCAACTACTCTTAAAAATAAATATTTAGAAACTTAATTTAATAATAAGTATAAATTAAAAATAAACAATTATATTTTGAAAATTTAAGTTAAATTAAATTTAAATATTATTTGGTTTATTATTATAATTTATTAATAATATTTAATTATAATAGTATTTAAAAATTAATTATCTTATATTTATAATTTTAAACCATTATATCTGCAAAAAAAAATTTAAAAACACACTTAAAAATAAAACTTTACTAAACAAAATTATTAATAACATTTAAATATAATACTATTTAAAAATTAATTATCTTATATTTACAATTCCAAACCAGTATATCTGCAAAACAATTTTAAAAAACACTTAAAAAAATCTACATCTTCACATAACATCAAACATCTTAGAATTTAAACAATCTAATTTGGGCTTGGAATACGGACCTACTAAATTTTAACCTACACGTTTTCTCTAAATTCTCTCATTGACGTCAAGCATCCTTAAAAAAAAAATGAAATTAGACAACATCGTTTGCACATTGAACAACAATATATTAAATTTTAACCCATCCTTTTCCCATCTACAAAGTGTTTTTCTTCCTAAACCTATAAGATATGCACATTTCATTTATGATTTTTCTCATATAAAATAACCTTTATTTATTAAGGACTACATATTAAATATGCCTGATTCTATTAGAAGAAAATTATAAAGCTATAATAATGGTATTTAATGAGGGGAAAATGATATATATCTATATATATATAATATTTATATAAATAAATATTTATTTGGAAATAATGCTTATATTGGTAAATTAATAGAATAGGTTTGTTGGAATTTGTCGAGAGATTTTTTCAACAATATTCTCTTGGTTTGGAATCTGTTAGATCTCATGAACATTATTAATGTGGGTTGTATTTTGGTTTTGGGTGAGTAATATACGAATTGTTTTGAGTGATTATGTGCACGATGTCTACTCCTCAAATTTGTAATTTGGTATCAGATCCCATTTGGGCATGACTAACTTCAGAGAGGGGTCACAATGATAGAAATTTGAGGATTAAATTATTACTTTGTACATATGTTTGAAGTAGAGTGTACTGAGAATAGATAGTTTTGAGTGTGTCGAATCTTTTTTTTTTGTGTGTTTTTTCCCTGCGAGGAGCAGCCATTGATTGAAGGAGAAGCACACCAGGAATTTGTGTCAGATCAAGCTGATTGGTGTAGTAAAAAAATGGGGAGAAGGTATAAACAAATACTGAGGCATGATATGCACCTACATTGTTTTGCTCAATTGCCTGCTTGTCTCTTTTGTTTATGCCTCTTTTTTCACTTCGATTGTGCTACCTTTGTGTAGCGTGAGCTCACTTATGGTGTGGGAGACGAACTTTGACATGGTGGATAGCCTGCCATTGCAATTTCTATGGTTCAAATTTCGGTGGGCATCGGATCTCATCGAGATAGAGTGGTTGTTCATCGATATCTTGTAGATACGCTTGGGTGGAAGGGCTCCGTAAATGGTAGATACGCTTTCTTCGGTGAGGCTTCCTTCCATGTCAGATGAGTCAACATTTTTTACTCAACTAGATTA
Organism: Pinus albicaulis; assembly: GCA_034641835.2. Classification (NCBI taxonomy): domain Eukaryota; kingdom Viridiplantae; phylum Streptophyta; class Pinopsida; order Pinales; family Pinaceae; genus Pinus; species Pinus albicaulis. The sequence continues at coordinate 206,089,989 of CM076571.1, forward strand.
TAGGGTGGAGCCTACAAATTTTAAGCTATGATAAGCAATAGTTTTCATAAACCTTATGATTCTTAATCAACCAGTGTAGATCATCAAAATCTCTCAAAAATGTAATTCTAGAAATTTGAAGCCCTTTCTGCCTCAGATGTGATCTTCCGCTGGTGCAATTTGTAGTTTCTCCTGGTCTCTCATTCTTCAAATAGTCTCCTCATGAGTGACCTAGCTTTAGTTTCTCAGCAAGTAAGTGATTGGATAGCTTATGCTACCAAAGAAAAGGAGCCGACCTATGTTGGAGTGGGGGCATGCATGCATTACAACAAATCAGTGAATAAAGACCGGTTGAAACTACCTATGTAGAAGGACCTTTGAAATCGACTATTTCTATGTTGTGAATGCTTTGGTGTCTTATTATTGTGTATTATGTGTTTCCAAAGTGAAGCTACAAATGTAACACCCTCATCCCAAATCTACCCAAGTGACTGGCCAACTGGGGTAAGCATGTGATGAAGAGTTACTATGAGTAGTTTCAACCTCCTAGGTAACCTTTAAGGAAATGGAATTTATAGAAACACATCACATGGACCTTCCACATTATCAGTAGGACTTCTAGAAGCCAACACAATCACTCAGGCATTCAGATCCTAGGTCCCATTAAGGTTTTAGGCCTTAAAATCCACAAAAATTCCCACAGTATAGACATGCGTGCGTCTGGGAGGCTCTCGAGACTCCCACAACATATGCAACCATGTGTCGAGGGAATTTTTCCCAAAAACCTGTGGCAACGTCCCCGATATTGGAGTCACGTTTTTAGGCCCAAAGCCCAAGTCACTGCCCAGAACTCCATGACAAGACCAAAAATGGAATATAACAACAAAACAATGGTGAAAAAGTAAATACTTGAATAAGGACTTGACTAGAACCCCACATCCCATGACAGGAATTTCGTCAAACATGTCACAAATATGTAATCTACAGGTTGAACATAAGTTTCTCATACTTATCTGAGAATCACTGAGAAGCATTATTCCCGTACATCATTAGCTACAATATCATATATTAGGACATAGATACATTGTTTATTCATTTACAAATAAAAACATGAGGAAATCCATACATCATCACTGTCAGAATACATTCTCATAACCAACATAATAACAACAGAAATATCAGGGATACATTAGCCATAAGATCCACAAATAAATATGTACATTTACACATTGAATGTCAAGGAAATGATATTCCCATTAATGAATATAAAAACTAATCGGGGATGGGACTTCCAGGTTCCACCCGACCATAGATTACCTAAGCCAAATATATCTTCATCCAATCACCCCCATGCCATATTACAAGAATGAATGTGGGACTCATGACCAACAAAAAAGAACCAAACAAGCATGGATGCTACTGAAGTTCTCCACCAGGGAAAATTTTAAGGATGGAAAATTATATTGAAGTTTAAAAAATTGGCGAATCTCATTAGTCCCTAGTATGCAAACTATAAAATGTTTATTGATGTATATGTAAAATTATTCAAATTTATAATGATATTATATATACTATCTATATAATGTTGGCGATTTTTAACATAAGATAATTTTATATTGTAAAATTTGGGCGAATAATTTTTATAAAAAAATGGAAATTGGCAAATATTTTTTTTGGAAAAACCATGGAAAATTAGTCCATCTGTGAATATTAGCCCCTAAAATTTTCCATGTTCTCCACTTACACCATGACGAATTTTACTCCCTCCTAGTCTCTCACGATTTACCGTAATCCAAAGTCTGATCCAAGGATCACCAGTTCCTACACCGAGACCCACTCTCCAGGCTTTACTGTACATCCCATCCTAGGACTACTAGGCCCAATGAAGATAAATCCACCTCTTGGCTTTACCATATATGTCGTCATTCACCGAAAATTATTCCCAAGCCCACCAAGGCACACAATATTGGATTTACTACAACCCACAGTTCGGTTCAGGGGTCATTAAGAAAGTGGATTTACCATAATCCACAGTTTGGTTCAGGGATCACTAGGTCATGTGTTTTTCCTTTCGAAGATCCACCTCATGTTAGAAAATTAAATATTACAGAGCAATGCAACATATAAAATATGCAAAAAACAGAAGCACACAAAACACATAAAACTAGAGAGACACAGATATACGTGGTTCACCTAGTTTGGGCTACGTCCACCCCGAACAACCAGTCCTTCCTTTCTATTATCCAGCAAAAATGAAGATACACAACCTACAGCAGATCCGTTGTAATATCCTCTGTTCTCTCTCACAGTCTCCCTATCTGTTTCTCGCTCTGAGAATACACACACAATACACAGCCGCAATACAATACCCTCATAAAAGCGAGGGGTTTCCTTCTAGGAAAAAAAAGCCTAAACTAAACATAACTTCTACCGTTAGATCATCTGCCTAATGAACGGCCCAGATTGACTATAAATTACTATACTTTTACAAGGCAGCGTAAAAATTATGGGTGGCGTTGCCACCCCATTAAGGTACAGGGGTTCAACGCTGTGATACAAAATAAACAAGAAAATCAGGCTCCACACCCAACAATCTCCCACTTGGAGACTGATTGTAGCAACTCCACCGATGCTTCGTTTTCTGGACAATGACTCCTCTTTGGACCTGGCTCTTTCTCATCTTCATCATCATCCTTGAAGACCAATTGAAAATGAGCATACTCTCAGTTTCCCCTGGTTACAACTTTTGTTAGCATATCTGCAGGATTCTGGATAGTGTGTATCTTTTCTAGCTTCAATTGTCCATCTTCCAATACTAACCGTATGAAATGGTACTTGAGCTGTATGTGTTTAGTCCTGGAATGACATGTTGAGTTCTTTGCAAGATGAATGGCACTTTGGCTATCACTGTATAACGTGCCCATATCATGCTTCTTACCCAATTCATCCACAAACCTTTGTAACCAAATCATTTTACTAGCCTCTGTAGCAGCAACATAATCTGCTTCTGTTGTTGAAAGTGAAACAACACTTTGGATTCTTGAAACCCAATTGACAGTTGTTCCACCTACAGTAAATACATATCCTGTAGTGCTTATCCTGTTATCTCTGTCACCTACCATATATGCATCAACATATCCCTGTAGATCAATGTTTGAACCACCAAAGCATAATGCTTGATTTGTGGTACCTCTCAAATATCTGAGAATCCATTTCACTGCCATCCAATGTTCTTTTCCTGGATTATTCATGTACTTGCTTACAACTCCCACTACATGTGCAATATCAGGCCTTGTGCAGACCATTGCATACATTAAGTTTCCAACTGCTGATGCATATGGAACTTTAGACATATAATCCATTTCTTCTTGGGTCTTGGGGCACATCTCCTTACTAAGTTTGAAATGGCTAGCAAAAGGTGTACTAACTTGTTTTGCATTCTGCATATTAAATCTTTTCAACACCTTTTGTATGTACTCATTCTGAGACAGTGTTAATTTGCGATTTTTCCTATCTCTAGTTATTGCCATACCAAGGATTTGTTTTGCACCTCCCAAATCCTTCATTGCAAATGAATTTGCCAATTTTCTTTTGAGCACATTTATTTCCTGCATGTTAGACCCTGCAACAAGCATGTCATCTACATAAAATAACAATATAATATAGCTGCCATCATTTTTCCTTTTTAGATAAACACAATGATCAGAGTGACATCTAATATAACCTTGTTCAAACATAAACTCGTTAAATTTTAGACACCACTGTCTTGGAGCCTGTTTTAAGACATACAAGCTCTTCTTTAGCCTGCACACTAATTTTTCTTTCCCTTTGACCTCATATCCTTCTGGTTTCTCCATATAGATCTCTTCCTCCAAATATCCATGGAGAAATGTTGTCTTTACATCTAACTGTTCAAGATGTAAATATTCCGCTGCTACAAGACTTAAAATAGTTCTGATTGAAGTCATCTTAACAACAGGAGAAAATATTTCATCAAAATCAATACCTTTCTTTTGTGCAAACCCCTTCACCACAAGTCTATCTTTGTACCTCTGTTTTCCTCCATCTTCTTCCTTCAGCCTGTAAACCCATTTATTCTGCAATGTAGTTTTACCTGCAGGCAACCTGACTAAGTCCCAAGTTTGGTTATGCATTAAGGAGTCCATCTCTTCTTCCATGGCTAGCTCCCACTTCTTCCTGCTTTCAACCTGCATTGCTTCTTCATAACATTCAGGTTCACCAGAATCAGTCAACAATAAATAATATAATGAAGGATAGTATCGTTCAGGGGGTCTACTTATCCTGGTAGATCTTCTAACACCACTTTCAGGTGTTTGAGGTGCCTGTTGCTGTTGTGGTGGTTGTTGCTACTGTGGTTGTTGATTATTATTATTTTCAGGCACCTTTACTTTTTCAGTTATCTCATCAAGAATTGTGTATTCCTTGCTTTCTTTTTCCTGTTTCTTTTCCTGCAACTGATTCTTATACAAGACCTTTTCATTGAATATTACATCTTTGCTCCTAATGATTTTGTGATTTTCATAATCATATAAGCGATAACCAAAATCATTAACACCATATCCAACAAAGGTACATTTCTTTGATTTTTCCTCAAGCTTTGTTCTATTTTCTTTATTAATATGGACAAAGGCCTCATAGCCAAAAGGCTTTAAAAAAGAGTAGTTTACCTTTTTACTTGTCCATGCTTCCTCTGGAATACCACCATCCAAGGAACTTGAAGGCCCTCTGTTTATTAGATAAACAGCAGTATCTACAACATCTGCCCAAAATTGTAAAGGCAATCCTGCATGCAATCTCATGCACCTTGCACACTCCATGATTGTTCTGTTCATTCTTTCTGACACACCATTTTCTTGTGGTGTTCTTGGAACTGTCTTCTCTCTGTGAATTCCATGCTTTGAACAGTACCTATCAAACTCTTTGTTGCAATATTCACCTCCATTGTCTGATCTGAGACACTTCAACTTCTTTCCTATCTCAATCTCAACCAAGGATTTCCATTTCTTGAAAATATCAAATACATCAGATTTATTCTGAATACTATAAATCCATGTTTTTCTAGTTGCATCATCAATAAAAGTAACATAATAACGAGAGCCACCAAGAGATGATACCTGAGCAGGTCCCCATACATATGTATGCACGAGCTCTAATTTTTCTCTCTTCTTTTCTTTACCAACTCTGAGAAATCTGACTCTCTTCTATTTTCCATAAATGTAGTCCTCACAAAAATCCAAATCAACATTCTTCAAACCTTGCAACAAATTTCTTGAGTGAAGAACCTTCATACCCTTCTCACTCATGTGTCTGAGCCTATGATGCCATAATGTTACATCTGCTCCTTTGGAAGTTAAAGCATCAATAGAGTTAGAAATACCATTTCATAAATACATTGTACCCACCTTTTCGCCTTTTGCTATTACTAGGGCTCGTTTGGTGACCTTCCAAGTTTCATCTGTGAAAGTTGTCACACAACCTTCACTGCCTAACTACCCTGTTGAAATCAGATTTTTCTACAGATCTGGAACATGCCTTACCTCCTTAATAGCCATTGGTTTCCATTCTGCTTTTTTACAAGAACCTTACCCATTCCAACAATTTTACAGGGTTTATCATCACCCAAACGGACTTGTCCAAAATATCCTTGAACGTAGTCATGAAAATATTTCTTATCAGGTGTGGCATGGAATGAGGCCCCTAAATCTACAACCCAAGAATCAGTAACATTTTAGAAATAAAGAATCAAAGCATCCTGTAACACATCACCTGTCACATTTGCTTCATGATTTTTTTCTTGTTGTGTGTCTCCTTCTTTTCCCTTCCAGGATCTACAGTATTTCTTCAGGTGTCCTTTCTTTCCGCATTTCCAGCACACTATCCCCGATCTGGACTTGGATCTTCCTTTCCTTGATTTACTATGATATCCCATGCTCTTTCCTCTTTCCATTCTTCTTCCCCTAGACTCTGCACTCAAAGCATTACCCGATCTCACCGGAGCTTTTCCATCACATTTCCTCACTAAGGATAGCACCGACAACATCATCAAACTTTAAAGTACTAGATCCAGAGACAGAGTTACTAATGGCCATGACTAAACCATTCCAGCTTTCTGGAAATGAGCACAGAAATAAAAGAGCCCTAACTTCATCATCAAAGTTTACCCCTACAAAACTTAATTGACTGGTAACTGTATTAAAATCATTTAAATGGTTTGCAACAGATCCACCTTCTGACATCTTCATATTAAATAAATGTTTCATAAGAAATACCTTATTTGAGGCCGAGGGTTTCTCATATAGCTTTGCCAATGCCTTAATCAAACCCTCTGGTGTTGTTTCCTTCGAAATATTGAAGGCTACCAACGTCGCGAGGCACAGTCGTACTGTTCCGAGCACCTTTCTATCAATAATATCCCATTCTGCATCTGTCATAGTCGTCGGCTTCTTTGTTTTTCCGCTCAATGGTAGGTATAGATCTTTCTGATACAGATAATCTTCCATCTGCATCTTCCACAGCGGGAAGTTTTGGCCATTAAATTTCTCTACCCTAAACTTACAATCTTCTGCCATTGCTCCCACTCGAACCCGGAACCCTTCTTTCCTACTAGTTTATCAGCCAAATAGACCTTCAGCCCTGATACCAGTTGTTAGAAAATTAAATATTACAAAGTAATGCAACATATAAAATATGCGGAAAACACAAGCACACAAAACACATAAAACTAGAGAGACACAGATATACGTGGTTCACCCAGTTTGGGCTACGTCCACCTCGAACAACCAGTCCTTCCTACAAAAATGAAGAGACACAACCTACAGCAGATCTGCTATAATATCCTCTATTCTCTGTCACAGTCTAGCTATATATTTCTCGCTCTAATAATACACACACAATACACAGCCGTAATACAATACCCTCATAAAAGCGAGGGGTTTCCTTCTAAGGAAAAAAACCCTAAACTAAACATAACTTATACCGTTAGATCATCTGCCTAATGAACGACCCAGATTGACTAGAAATTACTATACTTTTACAAGGAAATTTTACATTTGTTTTTAGCTTTGGGGGTGCTTTCCCCGAAACCCCCCGCTAGGGGTGCTCCGAAAAGCGCAGCCGCCCCCCGTGGACCCCCCAGGCAGCGTAAAAATTACTGGCGACGTTGCCACCCCATTAAGGTATAGGGGTCCAACGATGTGATACAAAATAAACAAGATAATCAGGCTCCACACCCAACACCTCACTCAACTTTGAATCCATCTGGCAGACCAACTGAACCAAAGCATGAAAACCCATCTCATCAAGGTCATCTAGAAATGGCAAGGCTAGGCTAAAAACAATGTCACACCTGAAAAAACTCATGCCATGACAAAAAGGAACCACATGGAATATCATGCATGCCAAATATATCAAGGAAATCACACATGAAAATAATGTTGTTGTAGTTGCTTCATCCTTCTCTTTCTTGCTTGCTCCTTCCTTCCTCTTGCATTCTTTTTCTTTCTTGATCTAATTCCAAAGTGATATGAAAAACTCAGTGTCCAAGAGTGAGTGAGAGAGAGAGAATAATGATAGAGTTGTAAAATTGAACTAAAAAAAGGTACCAACTGGTACTCAGAAGCCTTTTTATCAATTAGGCCTCTATTTTCTTCATTTTCCATTATTTTCCTTCATTTTCCTACTCACATGAAATTTGTGACCTTTCACCTCCCATTTCTCCTATTTTCCATTATTTTCATAAATAAATATGTCAAAAATGCGTTTTGAATTTCCAAAGAATTTTCCTTTTCCTTTTCCAATTTTCTTAGCCATAATAAAGCAAATGAACACCCACTAGAATTCTTTTTCCCAACATTCAACTTGGAATATGTTTCCCATCAACGGTGGTAATTATTTTTCCTTTATTATTTTTTATTACATGGAATTTTGACCAGGGTTATTACAGAACCCTCCCCCTTGGGGGACACCGTCCTCGGTGTTCAACCACACATATATCTCATAAAAACCATTGAAAATAAAACATACAACCCATGTAGATTTATAGCATAGCTTGATGTAGTATTTACAATGATCACCCTGCTGAAAAGAAGATCAACATGAAAACTATACTGACATGAAAACCATACCACTTATTGGATATTTATAACATAGCTCATGGAGGTATTTACATCCATATACATATGTACATATACCCAAACTTCACATCAAAACATATACCAACATCATACCAAAACTACTTTGCCTCAACCAGCAAACAATGAAGGATACATAGCCCACATTTGATCTGCCATCTCCCCTGTAGATTCATCAGGCCCAAAGTGCTTCCATTTCACTTTAAATTTCTCTATTTCTTGATTCCAGAGGATGAACACATTTCTATGCAATATAAACTAAGGCTCTGGATCGAATTCTCCATATGGATCCTGAAGCAATGATATATGAAAAAAATCATGGAATTTCAATGTGGAAGGCAATGCAAGTTGATAGGCTACTATTCTGATCCTATTAACAATTCTAAAGTTTCTGAAAAACCGTGGTGCCATCTTGGCACATGATCCAATATGCAAGGAGCTATTCTTGGGCTTAATGCGCGAGTACACATGTTCCCCAACATGAAAATCCTTATACAACATGTTCTGGTCTGCATATCATTCATTAATTTCAAATTTTTCTTGATTACATGCATTTCCTGTTCCATCTCTACCAACATATCTAGTCCAATCAATACCTTGTTAAACAGATCACTCCAACCGATGGGAGTATTGCAACTTCATCCATACATTTCCTAAAATAGACTCATCTTCAAGGAATACTAATACGGATTATTGTAGGTGAACTGTACCAGTGGAAGATATTATTCCCACTTTCGTTGTTTATGCATCACATACATCCTCAACATGTCATACAAGATCTTGTTGACCTTGTTAGTATGTTCATCTATCTTCAGATGATAAGGCATGTTGAAGGAAAACTCGATGCCCAAATCTACAACAACTCATTCCAAAACTTGGAAGTGAACTTTACATCCATGTATCACATAATATTCCTTAGAACACCATGCAATCTGACCACATCTATGATGAACACCTCTACTACATCTCTAACTGAGTACGTAGTCTTTACTAGAATGAAGTGTGAAACCTTTGTCAACTTGTCCACCACAACCATGATGGAATGATATTTTCTAGTTATCCTGGGTAGACCTGTGATGAAATCCATGGAAATTACTTCCCATTTCCACTCTCAAATCAAATCCGTTGTAGTAGTCCACCTGAATGCCTACACTCTTTCTTAACCATTTTAAAATCCAAACATCTAGCTACAAACTCTACCACATCCCTCTTTAGATTCAACCAATAATAGAACCTATTCACTATAGTTAATGTATTATGATAGCCAGGGTGACCAAAATATGGTTACATATAAAAATCCCTCAATATCACCTTCTTGAGTTCATTGTTCTCTAACACATATATCCTGTCCCTAAACCTGACCAATCCATTTGTCATGAGATGATAGCCCACATCTTGTACACTTTCATCTGTACATGTATCTATACCTATACCACTACCTATTCATGTACTCTGGTTCAACCTCTGCATAATATCGATATACCTGTCACCCTCCTGACCTGCCTACAAGATCCTATCTTGTAAATCCGTCCCATAGGAGCTCATAGCTGCTATGTGATTCACCTGAAGCCACCTTCTAAGAGTATTTATGACCTAGTTCTCCTTTCAATTGATGTACATGATCTCGAAGTTAAGCTCACTGATCATGGGAAAATATCTAGCCTTCCTAATGTTCATATTTAGCTGGTCAAACAAGTACCTCAACCCATTGTGACCACTGATCAGTACAAACCTCCTGTCAAGAAGATAGTGCCTCCACATCTTCAATGCATGTATGAATTCTGCTAGCTCAAGATCATGCATCGGATAGTCTAATCATGTTCATTTAGTTCTTTTGAACCATAACTTGTCCATCTAACATAAGGACCCCACATAATCCTCTCTTGCATGCATTTGTACATACTAAAAACTACTTGTTCGATTTGTAATATTTAACACTGGAGAATGTGTCAACATCTACTTAAGCTACTCAAAACTAGCCTAACACTCCTTTGTCCATTCAAACTTCTTACCTTTCCTCTGCAATGATGTAATAGGATAAGAAATCTATGAGAATTTTGTGATGAACCTCCTGAAATGACCTACCAATCCCATGAAATATCCCACATCTTCTATTATCTTATTTTGATATACTGTCATGCCCTCCTTGGAGAAAACATGTCACAATTAATGTACCTTAGTCTGGAAGAAATTGCACTTGCCAATCTTAGCATACAATTGATGCTCTCTCAACAACCTTAACACTCCTGCCAGATGTTTGGCATTATATTCCTCATTTTTAGAATATACCAATATGCCATCAATGAACACAATAAAAAACTTGTCCAAATAAGGACACAACACATTGTTCATCAGAATGTAGCTGGAGCATTATTAAAACCGAATGGAAGTACGACAAACTCGTAATTCTAATACCTAGTCTTGAGTGCAGTATTTTAGATGTATTATTATTTAGTGTGTACCTGATGGTATCCTAATTTGAGGTCGATATTAGAGAACATCGTTTCTCCCTTCAACTAATAAAACAAGTCATCAATCCTCGGCACAATATACCTATTCTTGATGGTCACTTTGTTCAATTGTTTGTAGTTAATGCACAATCTAAGAGTACCATCCTTCTTTTTCACAAACAACATCAGTGCGCCCCATGGTGATACACTCAGCCTAATGTAACCTTTATCAAGCATCTCCTTAACCAACAACTTTAACTATGCCAACTTAGGTGTGCTCATCCTGTAAGGTGTGTTTTTTTCTTGAGCTTCCCTTGATATCAACTCAATAGAAAAATATACCTCCCTGTGAGGTGGAAACTCTAAAATATCTGTAGGAAATACATCCTAGAACTGTTGTAGAACTGGGTACCTCCTAAAAACATATGCATCCTCAACTTCCTTACCTTTGTCACTAGAAATATGTACTACGAACAACACACACCCTTTCCTAAAAATGTGCTTGGCCTACATAGCTTTCACCATCCTAACTGATGTGGCTTTCTTCTTTCCCTGTAAGACTCTTAATTCCCCATTTTCATCCAAGCGTTGAATAGCTTTGTCATAGCAATCCACCTTGGTCCTGTGAAGGTATGGCTATTCCATACCCAATAGAATATTGTATGACCCTAATGGAAATATGTTCAAGTGTGTTTTTGAGGACATGCCTTTCAATTCAAATGCATAAGATATTACCTAATGATGAACTCTTTTCTTTGTACCTGTAGCCAACTTCACTAACCAATATTCTTCATGAACTTATTTTTTCAAACCATACCTATCCACCAAGTCATAAATAACATAACTATAATTAGATTTAGGTTCAATCAAAATAAAAATAACTTTATCACATAGATTACCGTCTATCTCAATGATAGATGTTTGGTGCTCTACCTCCGTGTTGTCCACGGCTGCATAAATACAATGAATGATCTTCCCAAAATCCCCAATAGTTTGTGCCTCTTATGCACTATATATCTAATTCCTACCACCCTGATTATGTGGAAAATATCTCCTAAGGTTTTCCTTATTGCATGTCCAACACTCCAACCATCCAGTACCATCACCTCTGTGCTACTTTTGTGATCCATGTCCCTCTCTTGTTTCATTAAAATTCTTTCTGGTGCCACATTTTATTTCACATCTGCATTCTGAGGCCTTGTTCTTTTCGAATGTCATTTACCTTTACCCTTATCTTTCCCTTTCCATCCTTGCTAAGATTCATTCTTATGATCTGGCTGTTAATAGCAATGTTTCAATTTCCCAATGAATTCCTCAAGTGACCGAGGATCATTATACTCAATCTGATCTCTAAATGCTAATGGAGAACCACTAAAAAATCGTTGAATTTTAGCCTTCTCATATTTAAGATATGTTACATAGCTTAATAGTTCCACGAACTTAGTCGTGTACTCTTCATCTATGATTGACCCCATTTTGAGCTCATAAAATTCTTTTGCCTTACCATCGTAGTAACTTTATGACAATTACTTCTTCCTGAAAAGCCTCTTGAACTCATGCCAACTCATGTCCTCTATCATGATGTCTCTGACATGCTTCACATATTCCCACCAAATGTCTGCTTTACCTTTCAAGTTGAAGATAGAAATTATGGACTTCATATTATTTGTGTACTCATGAAACTCAAATAATCTATTCATCCCAAGTATCCAAGCCTCTGCATCTTTTGGTTTCTTCAAATCTCCATCAAAATTAGGTGGCTTTTCTTTCTTAAATTCATCCGGAAAGTATCCCTTGTCACTCCACCTGTAAGGATGATAATGATGATGATCACGATGTCTATCCGAACCATAACTAGAATAGTATATGTATTCATCACCCCTTTATCCGAAGTGTCCAACATCCTGCCATATCTCACTGTGTCAACTCTATCTAGCCTATGTATACAAAGAGAACTACTTCCATATGCCCCATTAGTTATTTCATCCTTCCATGTCTGATTTGAAGTGTCCCTTGCCGCTGCAATGATGAAAATATCTGAATAAGTATTGCATTAACCTCTTCTTGTTTCTCTTGTGAATGTATGATCCTTTCATTGTATGTCTTTCAACTCCTTATTTCCTTCTTCAATATTCTCAGTGTGTCTTCCAAATCAGACGAGTGCCCACCATGTTGCTCATCTAATTCATAGGGAGAGTCTTTGTAGTCTACCATCTTGCAATTCATTTTGATCTCTTTCCTGTAAGGCATAATATGTCAGCTAAACCAGATCATAATAAACCAATGAAACTTAGTACACTTCGGGGAGGATACCTCATCTACAAGATCATCCAAATCAGTGTAATACATGTACAAACATAATCATAAAAACATATAGACATATAACAACTAAGTATACCAACACATAAACATCATTCTATCTAGAGTCCAGGCATCATTGCATGGCCATATCAATACACATACTATGACCTCATGCATGACAACATCAACCATACCAATGTTTGTGGACAATAAAAAATCATAAACATGGACAATACACAAGCGTAAACACGGTAAATACACACATATAAACACATGTAACCAATTATAAATGAACAATACGTGTGACAACATGTAACAACATGTAACCAAGAAGACAAGTACGATACATGTAACATCATATAACATCATGTAACCAAGCATGAACTTCTGATGACACACTTCCCAGCAACAACATCCTCTTTCACATGGCAACATCACTTTAACCATGACTGACACCATGCATATGCAACCAACACATATACCACAAAGATGATTAACACACCTGCAACCGACATTAATGCATGACCAACACATGCCACCCATCTGGTCCAAGGGGTGAACCATGCTCTGATACCACTCTATAACACCCTCATTCCACATATACCCAAGTAATTGGAAAAACGAGGTAAACATGTGATGAAGAGTTACTATGATCAGATTCAACCTCCTAGGTGACCTTAAGGAAGTGGAATCGATGGAAAAACATCACACAAACCTTCCACATCAGCAACAAGATTCCCATAAGCCAACCCAACCACTCGGGCATCCATACCCTGGGTCCCACTAAGGTTTAGGCCATCAAACCCCCAAGCTCTCCCACAATATAGGCATGGGTATGTTTGGCAAGCTCTAGATGCTCTCAGAACATATGAAACCATGCGTCTAGGGAATTTTTCCCACAAAACTGTGCCAGTGTCCCCGGGATTTGAGCCACTTTTTTAGGCCCATACCCTAGGTCACTACCCAAAACTCAATGAAAAACTCAGAAATGGAATATAACAGTGAAACAATGGAGTAAAATCAAATACTTGAATAAGGAATTTACTGGACCCCTACTAGCTCCATGACATACATTTCGTCAAACATGTCGCAAATATGTAATATATAGGTTTAAATAAAAGATCTGAACATAGGGGTCTCATACTTATCTGATAATCACTAAGAATAAGTGTTCCCTTACATCATTAGCCACAATATTATATATTAGTTCATAGATACATTGTTTATTCATTTACAAATAAAAACATGAGGAGATCCATACATCATCACTGTCAGAATACATGCTCATAACCAACATACTAACAACAAAAATATCAAGGATACATCAGCCATAGGATCCACATATAAATCAACACATTTACACATTGAATGCTAAGTAAATGAGTTTCACATTAATGAATGTAAAAACCAACTCAGGATGGGACTTCCACGTTCCACCCAACCATCGACTGTTCGAGAAACATCTCTCTTTAGACAATCACCCCCATGCCATATTCAAAGCATGAATGTGGGACTCATTACCAACCAAAGAGAACCAAGAAAGTATGGATACTATTAGAGTTATCCACCTACACCATGAGTAATTTTACTGCCTCATAGTCTCTCAGGATGTACCGTAATCCACAGTCTGATCAAGGGATCACTAGGCCCTACACCAAGACCCAATCTCTAGGCTTTACTGTACATCCAATCCTAGGAATAATAGGCCCAATAGATAGTAATCCACCTCGTGGCTTTACCGTATATCCCTCCATTCACCGACAAGGATTCCTAGGCCCACCTAGGCACACAATCCTGGATTTACCGCACCCCATAGTCTGGTTCCGGGGTCACTAGGCCAATGGAGTTATCGTAATCCATGTTCTAGTTAATGGATCACTAGGTCATGTGTTTTTCCTTTCAGAGATCCACCTCACTCAGCTTCGAATTCATCTGACAATCTAGCTCAACCAAAGCATCAAAACCTATCTCATCAAGGCTATCCGAAAATGGGAAGGCTAGGATGAAAAAAATTTCACACCTAGCAAAAGCCATGCCATGACAGAAAAGAACCACATGCAATACCATGCATGCCAAGTCTAGCAAGGACATCACATATGAAAATAAATACCTGCAAAGAATATTGTTGTAGTTGCAAGATCCTTCTCTTCCTTTCTTTCTCCTTCCTTCCTCTTGTTAGCAACCTATAATATAGGGGTCATAATTTTGGCTTGACTGTTGATAATCTTGTAAATCTGTACATACTTTTCCTTCTGCAAGTTGTATTCACATATTTCATAAAAAATCAAAAAAATCAAAAAAATCAAAAAGAGGGTAAAAAGTCCTAAAAGAATAATCAAAGGACTTAGAAAAATTAAAAGACCCCAAAAGAAAAAATGAAAGTGTGCAAGCATACATGCCACTACTTTTTACTTTTTGATTGTGGCAGAGTGTCAATAAATGCCATAGTCCATGATGAGTTAAACAGTTTAATCTTAACTTGTCATTTTTCAATTTTCCTTGTTATAGATAGAGAATAATGAGTTGTCATACAATTTAATCATGAAAATTCAGTAGTTAGGTAGAGAAATAAAGTGAATCCAATAGTTTAATCCAAATTCATGGATGAAATAAGTGTAGAATTAGATAGTTTTACTTGCTTTCAGAAAGAATAAATGCTGTGAAGGTTGCTAGCTTAAATGCACCTACTACAAAGGAAGAAAAAATTGTTAGCATGGTAAGATGGGTAGGTAGAAGAAGGTGAAAAGTCTCAATGTAAATATCATTCATCATGGGCTGCAAAATAACTAACTTCCCCTTCCCATAGTCATGAAACATTCTAGACTATCAGTCATAAAGGCTCAAGGCATTTCCTTGACTTTTGCTGGGACCGGACCCAAGGCTCCATGAATGATCAGTTGAAAGTGTGAAATGTCTATATTAATCCCTTAATCACATCATTTACCATTCATGCACTCATTCCCTTGAATAATCCTAAGTAAAACTCCATTTTTACTTAAAGGCATTTGTAATTCCTATTTAGGTAACTTTCTACATCATTTAAACACATTAAGCCCTAAAAATAACATTACATCATAAGTTAAGTGATAAGATCAATGAAAATTATCTTTAAAACCTCACTTTACTTGTTATAAATATGTGTTTTGAATATACCATGTCCTATTTTCATATTAAATTTAACTTATATATTAACTCCCTATACAAATAGCCTTTTCCTATTTTATAACTTCTTTTTATATAATAAACCCAAAAACCCACTTAATATAACTTAAGCCAAAATTATTTATTCCCACATGTTTAAATAAAAACCCCCCTTATAACCCCTTTGGCTAAGTATTCTTTATATATAAATAACCCGCCCCCTATGGTAATTAAGTCATCTCGATTTAATTAACCATATAATAAAAAAGATATGAAAAACCTTTAAACATAAGTTCTATATGTTTTAAACAAAAAAATATTGAAGTTTAATTTAAACTAAACTTCTAAGCCCATTCCCTCGTATATTTCCCTTCCCCGACCCCCTAAACTTGGTTAAAATCTCTATTAGCCTTCCCGATCACCCTTTCCATTGGAAAAAACCACTTTTATATATAAATCTCATCAAAAGGCCTGTTCCCATTAGGATTCAATCTAGAACCTTCGATCCCAAAATCCCTTTTGATCCAACGAATGAAAATCAAAGCGACTGATCAATACATTTTTACTCCCCCCCATCGTGCTATTTTTAATCGTCAGATTTCCTTTTACTCCCAAGATCTATAGACTATATTGAACCTGATAATTGACTTTTCCTCGCACTTTCCCTTTTAATCCCGATCGTTCACTCCCCAAAGCCAGATCAGATGGTGATAACGCATTTTCACGCTCACAAAGTAATTGATGGATGTTTTGTAAAAGTCGCGCGAAATGGGTGGTTTATCCAAACCACCTCGCATCGATGTGTCACGATTCTATTGCATCGTGTTTGAAAAGCGTATTACCGGTTACCACCATTGAGCCACGCGAATACCACCATCAGTATTCCAGAACCACTCCCTCTTAACCTTTGTTTAATGTAACTTAACTATAGTTTATATTGTGGTTTAATACGTTAAAGTCTAATGTTTTCATAATTTTTCACTTATTCGCGCTTTAAACTTGTGAAACCTTTGTAGAGCCTATTTCCGTCTAATTTTCACCATTGTGCGCCATTACACCCTAAGAGCCTGTGCAGAGCCCTTTTCACCATTTTCAAACCTAATAGTGCCATTTTCGAGCCAGTTTCCATTTTGAGAGCCATTCCTCTAAAATTCATCCTCAGACAATCTCCGCGAATTTTTCGAATTGAATACAACTGAATTGAATACTGTTACAGACCAAAAAGCCCTGTCTTTGACTGTGAACCTTTTTAAAGCCAATTTCCTCAATTTTCATAGTTTAGAGATTAAAATCAAGGATCTGAACAACTAAAACCTCTGAATTACCTTGATATTCCCTGTTTTCAATCAAACCAACTCAGAAAACCTAATTGAGCAAAACATGCCAAAAATAAAGCCATCCTTTGCCTACATTACTCAGTTTCATCTTTGTTAAAGTGAATAACTCCTACAAACAATCTAATCTTGCAGTAGTTCCCCAAAATGCTTGTGCAATAGAGTTAAACCTTCGTTGCATCAGATCTCTTTTTCCTGCAGTTTGCAGCCCACAATCACCTCTTCGTTAATTGGATTTCATTATATTAACAAATTGCTTGATTTTGCAGTGTTATTATCGTATTGATGGATTTGGACCCATCAGCTAACACACGCTAAATGACAAATGTTTGCTCCAAATTGCATTTAACTCAATATCTTCATTCAAAAAACTGTTTGTATACAAAGTCAGATAGAGATTAGAATGATGAAATTTCCACAGTGAATGGTAAAAGTGAAATGAGAATTTACAGGGATAGTAAAAGCATAACAGTTAAAGAGTATTAGTGGTTAAAGTGTATCAGGTAAAAGTCAGAGTGAAAGTTAAAATGAAGTTACAGAGCAGTCAAAGGTAAATAGTAAAAGTAAATACAGAGGCAGTAAAATGGTAAAAAGAAATGAAAATACTTTCACCAACATTGAAGTTTGTCTAAAGTGAAAGTAAAATAGTCAAAAGAACAAAAAAGTGAAAAGATGAAAAACACAACAAGAAGGAACATGTTTGCATAAATTTCATGTTTTAGTCATTGTTTTTCAGAAACTATTGTGATCAATCCAAGATGAAATTTTCAAAACTGAAGGAAATTTATGTTCTTAAGAGGACCATCTAAAAAAACCTCTCTCACTTTTCTAACAGCTATTATGGTTTTGGAAATATTAAACAATGTTGGAAAGAAATTTTTTCAGAAAATTCCAGTTAAGTCATCATTTTGAAGAGAATATTGTGGCCAATCAGAAATACATCATACAAAACTGAAGGACATTTTTGTTCCTAAGAGACCCATATACAAAAACCTATCTCAATTTTTTCACAGTGATTTCAGAATCAGAGATACATGTGCATCTTTACAGGCTATGTTTGAGACTCTGTAAAACTCCGTTTTACACATAGTTTTACAGAGCCTATTGTTCACGGCTGGAGAGGAATTTTAGGAAACTGAAAGAGGTTTATCTCACCAGCATATTAATCCAAAATAACCTCTTTCATGGTTTACATATCTATTAGTAATTGAGAAATACAAATATATCATTGAACCCCAAGTTTGCATAATTGTTGGAGCAGAATGCACAAAGAAAGGAAGCAGTTAGTGACTTGGATGCCTCATTATCAACTAAGAGTTGGATCAAATTCGAATTCTCCTCTTTGTCATCACCTATCCATAAAAAATAGTGCCAAATAGATGCATTAGTTTGAGTGTCCTTTACTTAAGTTCTATTTATGTAAAACAGTTCCAGAGATTTGTGAACTAATCTTGATATTTTTTCAAGATATTTTAGTTTAGAATTTGTATAAATACTTCACTCTTAGAAGTATTTTTTGTGGAATAAAATAATAAAGATTACTATAGACTTTTTGTTGAAACATTGGGATTTTATGTGAGTTAAGTTGAAGCAGCAGGCTGGAAACTGAAGCGAATAGACATCATAGCTAAGGACTACACCCACTTCATCAAAATATCCTTTTAAAACCCTTGGAAGGTCATCTATTTTTCCCTTAGCATATTTTCATCTTTTGGCCTAGGTTTTCTAGTCTTGCTTGCTATAATTTGACTCCATTGCCCAATGGTTAGGTAGATCTTTCTATGGTTTCCCTTGTAGTCCTTTATTCCCACCAACCTTTTCAAAAAATCAAACCCAACTGCACAATCATAGCTAGCCTAATATCTGTTACCTAAGCAAAACTAAATCATATGGAGAGATCCCTCTCCAGAACTTAGGAAGGCTAGATCCTGAATTCTAAAAATGGTTCTTGGTTACCTCTAGTAAGTTACAAAGTTTTAAATATTTATGATAGAAAATTTACTAGAGCGATAACATATTGGCGACTCCATTGGGGAAGACTAACCTTTTTCTTCAGAAATATTTTACAGGTTCAGATCTGATATATGATGGTGGACAGTGATCAGACACACAAAGGTTAAAATCATCCACCAGGTGACTCCAAATCCATTTCACAATCAAGACTCCACTGGAGGAATGAACCTGGAAGAAAAATATGAAAAGATCAGGCTTTCAACTTGGATCTTAATCCAAGACATTATGTTCTTTCTCGTTAAGAATTTTTTTCAATATGTATTTTATTTTATATAAGGATCTAACTTGGTTGTACAGATACTATGGCCTTTCATTATGGCTGATTTTCAAGATGATCCAAGAATAAAACGAAGATATGCTCCCATGAGCAGAGATCACATACCTAGATTTCCACACAAACTACCAAAGGTAAATTGGAGTGAAAATCTTCCTATGTTTCAAGATGAGAACATTGATGATCCTTCACTACATCTCATTAAATTTCATATACACTCATCAAGATTAAAGGGTGATTGGCATGAGGATTGCCTCATGAAAATATTCATGGTAACCTTAAAAGGAAAAGCAAGGGAATGGTATGAAGCTCTCAAACCTGCTAGTTTATTTTCTTTTAAAGATTTTCATAAGGTATTTTATGAGCATTACAAAGAAGATTTTCCATCTTTATCATTAGCTGAAAATTGTTGTGATGAAGCTGAAGATCTTATACATTACCTTAAAAATATTGATGAAGATTTTGGAAATTGGTTTCCTGAAGATTTATTAGAAGAAATCCAGAACTTTCATTCTCAAGTTAAATGTCATAATAATCAAGAGGAGTTAAACAAAGATGAAATAGACCAGGAGATGAATCAATATCCACAAAACCCCTCTGTATTAACAAATGATGTTTCATTTAATGTTTTGAATGGAGTTAAAGAAAATATTCAACCTCATGATCAATTTTTAGATAAGAGAAAAAACAATTGTTATTCAAATCTAAGAATTCAGAGATTCCCACCCCCCTCACCAAAGAAGAAATCAATTTGCTTCTAAACATGCAACCATCCTCAAAATATTTACATAATGAAGAAATTGTTTCTACTTCTTCTAATGTTGATGAATGTACAAAAGTTTTTATCCATGAAGGGACAGAAGAACAAGTTGATGCTCATGTTATTATACCTTCCCAAAGAGGCCCATTGCTTGATATCACGCCTATTGAATAAAACAATGATTTTCAAACAGAATGCAACCAATCTAATCAAGATATATTAGGATTGTTGGAAGAAAAATCTGCTGATCCATTGTTTATAATTGATAGCATTCCTTCTTCTGAAGATTTGCCTAAATATGATCAGTATGATGATAATTATGCTCTCCCAATTCAAGATAATTTCCCAGAACAATCACTAGCTATTTTGAGGGATGAGATATTAGAACTTCAACTTGATGAGGATTTTCTAAGAGATTTATTTCTTCTTTTGAAATCAAGAAAATATTCTCCTAAACTAAAAATATGTGTTCTCAAGATAATTTCTAAAAATTATGAAAATGAAATCAAACTTTTGCATTCTCAAATTCAGTCATACAATTTCCGAAATCCTAAAGAATTCTTTGAAAATCTTCCTTCTCCAAAGCAAGAAGAAATTATAATATCTTTTGACTTGCATATTGAAGATGATTATTCTTTCAAACACAAGACTGAAGAAATATTTTCATGGTCTAATATTCATAATTCAACTGAACAATTAGTCATTAAATGCCTAGAAGTAAATAACATACATCATGCTTTTATTGATTCTATATTAGATTATATGGAGAATATTTTTAGCCCAAATCTGCAAACATGTTTTCTCTATAAAGATCAAATACATCAAAAGTGGCCTTTACACATCATATCATTTATTATAAATGCACATGATCATCATATACTTTCAATTTTGGTCACAAGAAATCAAGTTATCCATTTATTTTTACAGCTACTTGATTGGCTTCATTGGCATTTTTGTATTACCTGATTCAATATGATTTTAGTAGATTAGAGTAGGTAGATGAGTGCTAATAAGCTCATAAGTTTGAGCATATTTTTTTTTAGTTTTTAATTTTCAGCTAGTTTTTCATTAAGATTTAAAGCGAAGGATGAGGTCCTAAAGATGTTTAAGATCTATAAGTTGGTTTGAAAATTGTTGTGTGTTGTTTTAGTTTCAGTTAATAATTCAGTTTGCAGAAGACAGAAGACACTTACTAAGATCATCAAAGGTCAAAGATAAAGGCTACTGATCTCAGAGTTCTTGTCATTTCACAAGGAAAAGCCATCCCCAAGTGAAGCCGATGTTAGCAACCTATAATATAGGGGTCATAATTTTGACTTGACTGTTGATAATCTTCTAAATCTGTACATACTTTGCCTTCTGCAAGTTGTATTCACATATTTCATAAAAAATCAAAAAAATCAAAAAGAGGGTAAAAATTCCTAAAAGAATAATCAAAGGACTTAGAAAAAATTAAAGACCCCAAAAGAAAAAATGAAAGTGTGCAAGCATACATGCCACTACTTTTTATTTTTTGACTATGACAGAGTGTCAATAAATGTCATAGTCCATGATGAGTTAAACAATTTAATTTTAACTTGTCATTTTTCAATTTTCCTTGTTATAGATAGAGATTAATGAGTTGTCATATAGTTTAATCATTACAATTCAGTAGTTAGGTAGAGAAATAAAGTGAATTCAATAGTTTAATCTGGATTCATGGATGAAATAAGTGTAGAATTAGATAGTTTTACTTTCTTTCAGAAAGAATAAATGATGTGAAGGTTTCTAGCTTAAATGCACCTACTACAAAGGAAGAAAAAAAATGTTAGCATGGTAAGATGGGTAGGTAGAAGAAGGTGAAAAGTCTCAATGTAAATATCATTCATCATGGGCTGCAAAATAACTAACTTCCCCTTCCCATAGTCATGAAACATTCTAGACTATCAGTCAAAAAGGCTCAAGGCATTTCCTTGAATTTTGTTGGGACCAAACCCAAGGCTCTATGACTGATCAGTTGAAAGTGTGAAATGTCTATATTAATCCCTTAATCACATCATTTACCATTCATGCACTCATTCCCTTGAATAATCCTAAGTAAAACTCCATTTTTACTTAAAGGCATTTGTAATTCCTATTTAGCTAACTTCCTACATCATTTAAACACATTAAGCCCTCAAAATAACATTACATCATAAGTTAAGTGATAAGATCAATGAAAATTATCTTTAAAACCTCACTTTACTTGTTATAAATATGTGTTTTGAGTATACCATGTCCTATTTTCATATTAACTTTAACTTATATATTAACTCCCTATACAAATAACCTTTTCCTATTTTATAGCTCCTTTTTATATAATAAACCCAAAAACCCACCTAATATAACTTAAGCCAAAGTTATTTATTCCCATATGTTTAAATAAAAACCCCCCTTATAACCCCTTTGGCTAAGTATTCTATATATATAAATATCCCGCCCCCTATGGTAGCTAAGTCATCTTGATTTAATTAACCATATAATAAAAAAGATATGAAAAACCTTTAAACATATGTTCTATATGTTTTAAACAAAAAATATCGAAGTTTAATTTAAACTAAACTTCTAAACCCATTACCTTGCATATTTCCTTTCCCCAACCCCCTAACCTTGGTTAAAATCTTGATTAACCTTCCCGATCACCCTTTCCATTGGAAAAAACCTCTTTTATATATAAATCCCATCAAAAGGCCTGTTCCCATCGGGATTCAATCTAGACCCTTCGATCCCCAAATCCCTTTTGATCAAATGAATGAAAATCAAAGCGACTGATCAATACATTTTTACTCCTCCCCATCGCGCTATTGTTAACCATCAGATTTTATTTTACTCCCAAGATCTACGGCCTATATTGAACTCGATAATTGACTTTTCCCCGCACTTTCCCTTTTAATCTTGATCGCTCGCTCCCCAAAGCCAGATCCGACGGCGATAACGCATTTTCGCACTCACACAGTAATCAAAGGATGTTTTGTAAAAGCCGCGCGAAATGGGTGGTTTATCCAAACCACCCCGCATCAACGTGTCACGATTCTATTGCATTGTGTTCGAAAAAGCATATTACCGCTTACCATCGTTGAGCCACGCAAATACCACCACCGGTATTCCAAAACCACTCCCTCTTAACCTTTGTTTAATGTAACTTAACTATATTTTATACTATGGTTTAATACGTTAAAGTCTAATGTTTTCATAATTTTTCACCTATTCGCGCTTTAAACTTGTGAAACCTTCGCAGAGCCTATTTTCGTCTAATTTTCACCATTGTGTGCCATTACACCTTGAGAGCCTGTGCAGAGCCCTTTTCACCATTTTCAAACTTAACAACACCATTTTCGAGCCAGTTGCCATTTTAAGAGCCATTTCCTCTAAAATTCGTTCTCATAGAATCTCCACGACTTTTTCCAACTGAATACAACTGAATTGAAGACTGTTACAGACCAAAAAGCCCTGTCTTCAACTGCGAACCTTTTTAAAGCCAATATCCTCAATTTTCACAGTTTAGAGATTAAAATCAAGGATCTAAACAACTAAAACCTCTGAATTACCTTGATATTCCCTGTTTTCAATGAAACCAATTCAGAAAACCTAATTGAGCAAAAAATGCCAAAAATAAAGCCATCCTTTTCCTAAATTACTCAGTTTCATCTCTATTAAAGTGAATAACTCCTGCAAACAATCTAATCTCGCAATAGTTCCCCAAAATGCCTAAAAAATAGAGTTAAACCTTCATAGACTGATCTCATTCCACAGGTCTTTCAAAAAGCCTACAATCACCTCCCTGCAGACCTGGATTTCATTAACAAATTATTTGATTTTTGCAGGTTACTATCAGAATATGGATTTGGACCAACAGTTTCAATACTAGTTGACAAGATTGTTTGCTCCAAATTCTTAGATTTTAACTCAATATTTTCATTCAACAAACAGTTTGTATACAAAGTCAAAGAGAGATTATAATGATGAAATGTGCATAGTGAATGGTAAAAGTGAAATGAGAATTTACAGGGATAGTAAAAGCATAACAGTTAAAGAGTATCAGGTAAAATTCAGAGTGAAAGTTAAAATGAAGTTACAGAGCAGTCAAAGGTAAACAGTAAAAGTAAATACAGAGGCAGTAAAATGGTAAAAAGAAATGAAAATACTTTCACCAACATTAAAGTTTGTCTAAAGTGAAAGTAAAACAGTCAAAAGAACAAAAAAGTGAAAAGATGAAAAACACAAGAAAAAGGAGCATTTTTGGAGAAATTTCATGTTTTAGTCATTGTTTTGCAGAAACTATTGTGATCAATCCAAGATGAATTTTTCAAAACTGAAGGAGGTTTATGTTCTTAAGAGGGCCATATAGAAAAATGTCTCTCACTTTTCTAACAGCTATTATGGTTTTGGAAATATTAAACAATGTTGGAAAGCACTTTTTTCAGAAAATTCAAGTTAATTCATCATTTTGCAGAGAAGATTGTGGCCAATCTGAAATACATCATACAAAACTGAAGGAGGTTTTTGTTCCTAAGAGAACCATATACAAAAACCTATCTCACTTTTTGCACAGTGATATCAGAATTAGAGATACATGCACATATTTACAGGCTATTTTCCAGACTCTGTAAAACTCTGTTTTACACATATTTTTGCAGAGCCTATTGTGCACAGCTGGACAGGAAGTTTAGGAAACTGAAAGCCATTTATCTGACCAAACTATTAATCCAAAATAACCTCTTTCATTTTTTACATATCTATTACGGATTGAGAAATAAAAAGATATCATTGGACCCCAAGTTTGCAGAATTGTTGGAGCAGAATGCACAAAGAAAGGAAGGAGTTAGTGACTTGGATGCCTCATCATCAACTAAGAGTTGGATCAAATTTGAATTCTCCTCTTTGTCTTCACCTATCCATAAAAAATAGTGCCAAATAGATGCATTAGTTTGAGGGTCCTTTACTTAAGTTCTATTTATGTAAAACAGTTGGAGAGATTTGTGAACTAATCTTGATATTTTTTCAAGATATTTTAGTTTAGAATTTGTATAAATACTTCACTCTTGGAAGTATTTTTTGTGGAATAAAATAATCAAGATTACTATAGAATTTTTGTTGAAACATTGGGATTTTATGTGAGTTAAGTTGAAGCAGCAGGCAGGAAACTGAAGCGAATAGACATCATAGCTAAGGATTCTCGTGGTGACAAGATAAGTCTCGTCTTTTTCCTGTTTTCAGTGTTTTCCTTTAAAAGGTTTACATTCATTCATATATTGTGTTTCTATTATGTAATGATCAACTAAGGATAAATTAAACAAGATTAGTGATACTAAGCTCCCTGTTTTAAACTAGTTGGCATTTTAATGTTTTCTGCTTGATAACTGGACCATAGAATTCTTAATTGCTCTAGGTCCCAGTTTGATCCCCTCCTTCAATATTCTTATCTGTGATCTAAGGATTCTTAATTTCCCTTAGTCCGGACTTCACCCACTTCATCAAAATGTCCTTTTAAAACCCTTGGAAGGTCATCTATCTTGCCCTTAGCATATTTTCATCTTTTGGCCTAAGTTTTCTAGTCTTGTTTGCTATAATTTGACTCCATTGCCCAATGGTTAGGTAGATCTTTCTATGGTTTCCCTTGTAGTCCTTTATTCTCACCAAACTTTTCAAAAAATCAAACCCAACTGCACAATCATAGCTAGCCTAATATCTGTTACCTAAACAAAGCTAAATCATATGGAGAGATCCCTCTCCGGAACTCAAGAAAGCTAGATCCTGAATTCTAAAAGTGGTTCTTGGTTACCTCTAGTAAGTTACAAAGTTTTAAATATTTCTGATAGAAAATTTAATAGAGTGATAACACCTCTTACCTTCTTTTCCTTTCTTGATCTAATGCCAAAGTGCTCCAAAAAATTCTAAGTGTCCAAGAGTGAGAGAGAGAGAGAGAATACTCAGAGAGCTCCAAAACTGAACTGATAAAAGGTACCAACTAATCCTCAAAAGAATTTTTATTAATTAGGCCTTTATTTTCTTCATTTTCCATTATTTTCCTTCATTTTCCTCCTCACATGCAACCTGTGACCTTTCAGCTTCCTTTTCTCCTATTTTCCATTATTTTCATAAATAAATGTGTCAAAAATGTATTTTTTCCTTTCTAAAATCTTTTCCTTCGTCTTTGGCAATTTCCTTAGCCATAATACACCAAATGAACACCCACTAACATGTTTTTTCCCAAAATTCACCTCGAAATAGGTGTCTCATCAACCATGGTCATTATTTTGCCTTTACTAAATTTTATTACGTTAAATTTTCACTACAAGGAAAAGACCCTCTAGCGGATGTTTTTTAGGAAGCCCTTATAAAAATAACAGATATTCATTTGTAGCGGAGGTCACTAGAGGAGGTTGGCAGCGGGAGGTTTTTGCGGATTTTTTTTTATGTGGTGCGTTTGTAAAAATAACATCCACTGGTGCATTTTACATAAACCGCACCGGTGCGTACTATCAAATGGCACACCAAGACACTATTATTTCTGTACAAACTGGCATGGTGCATCTCAGTAATTCAGCACACCGGTGCGTACTACCAAATGACACACTGAGACACTGTGCTCTCCTTAAAAACCATCCTGGCGCATCTCAGTAGTCTAGCACATCATAAAGAAGTGTGGTGTGCCATTGATACAACCGCCAGGTGCGTCTCATAATTGAGCACACCAAAAAAGGGTTAATTTAAAAAAATATTCCGGCTGTAAAAAAAACTTCATTTTTACTTATCATAGTGCTCTAGATATCTCAATAATTGGTGTGATTTTTTCTTCTCTGAGGCACCCTACCATTGGTTCTCCCATTGCCTGCATTCCTATCATCCATTGCTCATTGTGTGGATTTTGAATTTTGCAAAATGATGGGAAAATTTTATTTTTAGTATTCCATTGTAAATATGCCTCCTTGACGTGCAAATGTGTAGGTAATCTACTTGTTACTCACCAACTTAAAATTTTAGTAGATTAATTTCTTAAACTGAGTTAAAATTCACCACTTTAAAAAATAAAAAATAAAAAATTATCCACAGTGCGTTCGAGTTGTTCGGCTCGCACCGTTCGTGGTGCTCCCTGCAAATTTATACGCTGCACTGTGATTGGTGTTAATGGAAACTGCATTGGGCAGTCTGGTGCGGTACCAAGAAAAAGTGTACCGAGAACAATAAAATAGTGTGGTGATGTCGGTTTTCGGCCGCACCAATAATTTAAAAATTTTAAAAATAACACTATGTATGACGGTGCTGTCATTTACTCGAACGCACCAGCCATTATGTATGGAGTTGTGTGTGCTTTAACAACCACCCCAGATCGGATAGTTTGGTCAATGCATTGTATAAATTATTTTGTCTTTTTTGTGGTGCGTGAATTTTTTCATGCGCATCGTGAGCGGTGTGCGATAGACAAGTACGCACCAGCGGCGGTGCGTGACTGTTTTTTTGTGCGCACTGAATGTTTTTTTTCGATAAAATTTATATTTATATATTTGTAAATACATTTTTCATTTAATAAAAAAAAAATACATTTTATGTATGAGGGAGGCTAATGTATTTAATATGTGAATCATTCAGCGACATCAACAGAGAGGGGA
Organism: Pinus albicaulis; assembly: GCA_034641835.2. Lineage (NCBI taxonomy): Eukaryota > Viridiplantae > Streptophyta > Pinopsida > Pinales > Pinaceae > Pinus > Pinus albicaulis. The sequence goes on from CM076571.1 coordinate 206,118,019, forward strand.
AATGCAATAAAAAGAGTAGAGGGAGGGCCATTATAACAAGATACAGTAGTGGGAGGCACGGGAGAGGGAAATAATTGTGTACCCTTGCCCTATTATGACACCCACCGAGTTGATCTTAAGGGAGGTAAGCCTCCTTAAGTTCTATGAGGAGGCTACATCCTTGAAGGGGCACAGTGGGTTATTAGGACAGTTGATCTACAGGTGTGATGCCCACCGACAGGCTTTCCAGGTCGGTACTAGCCAGTGGTACCAACCCACTAAGGAGGACTTTGTTTTATTACTAGCCTATCTAGGAGAGGGCAGGATTTTCCCATGTTAATAGATGTCCCCGTCGGTTATGCAGCACACAGTCAGTTGGTGTATTCCCATAGATACATTAGGGACGATATATTTTCTCCTACAGATTTTCAGGTGTCTAATGGTCAATTATGCATTGCTGTGTTTGGTTCAAAGGAGGTGAGGTGTCTCTCACTACTACTGACGCAATGGCACACTATACTAGTGACGGGCAGTGCATTAGTTTCCATTTTTTATTTTATGTTGATTCTTTATTCCAGACACCATGACTTGTGAGATGGTCTGCTATTTTTTTATGGAAGTTTTGTATAACATTAGATAGATGTTGTTCTCCAGAATGTTGGAGGCTGACCTTCCCTTTTGCTTTAGAGTTATTTTGTTTATTTTTTGAGAGGTTTCTGGAGATGAGGCATACTTTTTTCTGCCAACCTCATAGGTCGATGTTACATGTACGGATGTAGATGTGGGGAAAGATGATGCCCAAGAGGGGCATGTCCGAGTACCCGACCAGGATATCTAGTGATTCACTGGAGCTACTAGCCAGTGTTGATGATAACAAGTTTGTGATGGTGTCGTGTCCTTACGCGAGTTTGGATTGGTGAGGGTGTACCAACATCCTCTTCACACAGGATGAGCCACTGGATGTTAGAGGTAATATTTTTGTTTTCTTTAAATTAATATAGTTTCATTTTATTGTCTTAATTAATTAGAATGAAATTTATTCATATGTTTTCTTCAACTTTTTTTATTAAATGGTTTAATGAAATTGTCTGATTATTATTGTGTAATATATATTTTGTAGATATTGGCACATTCATTGGGGACATGACTCCACCCCCACCTAATGATCCTATATACCATGACAAGGAGATGGCGGAGGTCGCAGATCAAGGTGACATACCTCCTCGGGTTAATATACCCGCTAGCATGTGGTGTAGGGCAGACATCTGATTCAGGATGGAGTTGGGCGACCGACTGTGTAGACTCCTGGTTGATGAGAGAGTTAGCCCTGCGACGATCAGAGGGATCCAGGCTGATTGCATGCTTAGAGATCTCTGGAGGGACATGCCCTACAATATGATGAGCCTTATGGGTCATATCGTCAAATCTTCTAGGCTAATGGAGGCTAGGAGGGATAGGCGCTATGGAGATGCACGACATATCATCTCATCAGATAATCATGATCATGAGGGGAGTGATCATTCTAGTACTCCACATCCTCCTCCTTCACCTTGCGCCGAAGATGAGCAACCAACATTTATTCCTGGTCAGGCATCTTCGAAGCAGACACCATCTCAGTAGGCACCTACTCCTGAACAGACACCATCGACTAAACAGGCGCGCCCATCTGAGCAGTCACCATCCACTAAGCATGTTGCACCATCTCAGCAGGAACCTCCTGAGCAGACACCATCTGATCATCAGTCACCTCCTGAGCAGGCATGTCCATCTTATCAGCAGGCACCATCTACTAAGCAGGTACCTCTAGTTGAGCAGGCACATCCATTTGAGCATGAGGCACCATGGACTAAGCAGGCCTCAAGTACTAGCTATAGTATTGATGTAGTACCACCAGATATTTCTCGTTTATATACAGCTATATTACAATTGTATATTTTTGATATATATATATATATATATATATATATATATATATATATATATATATATATATATATACATCCGATGCATGTATTTTATGTTCATGTTGATGTAATTAATTTACATGTTGGTGTTCATCATGATGTGTATATTGTTAGGTCATGTTAGATATGTTCATTTAATGTGCTTGCAGATAGATGTGTATGTGATAACAGTTATTTGACATGAGACGTATATTTGATATTTGTGTTTTGATGATGTTATACAATGCTTGTGTTTTTTTAGATGATCGTGAACACGATGATTAGATGACGCTAGCAAATTTGAATGTGTATTTTAGAATATGATGTTTGTACGATGATTATCATGTTTGTACGATGGTTATCATAATCATGATTTTTATTTTTAATATTAAATCATGATATAATTTATTAAAGATTATATTGGTAATTGTAAATTTGTGTAATTGTATTTTTAATTGTAATTATATGTAAAATTATAAAATTGTAATTGTATGTAAACTTGTAAAATTGTAATTGTAATTGTATTGTGAAATTGTAAAAGTGGAATTGTAATTGTATGTATTGTCCTCATTCAATTTTATTAAAATTGTAAAATTGTGTAATTCTAATTGTAATTCTAATTGTATGTAAAATTGTAAAATTGTAATTGTAATTTTAATTTTAGTTCTAATTGTATGTATCGTGATTGTAATTTTAATTTTAATTCTAATTGTATTTAAAATTGTAAATTGCAATTGTAATTGTATGTAAAATTGTAAAATTGTAAAATTGTAATTGTAATTGTATGTAAAATTATAAAATTGTAATTTTAATTGTAATTGTAACTGTATGTAAAATATTTGTAAAATTGTCATTGTAATTGTAATTGTATTATGAAATTATAAAATTGTAACTGTAATTGTATGTGTTGTTATGATTCAATTTTATTAAAGTTGCAAAATTTGTAAATTGTAAAATTGTAAAATTGTAAATTAATGGTCAATTTTGAACCATAACTATCGTAAGTAAAATGTATATCATACGTATTGTTAAATTACCATAATTTTAAATTTGTATGAATATAAATAATTGTAAAATAATAAATCTAGAATAATATGAATTTTCTGTAACATAATAAAGTTTAGAAAATAATGCAGATAAATTCATGTTTAGAATTAATTGACATAAAAAAAACTTGATACAGTGCATTGCTTTCGAGATCAACATAATTGCAAAATATCAAGTGAAATGATTTTAACATTAACACAATCCAAACCAATTAATTCAAAATACATATGATAATGTTTGGAAAAAAAGATACTTATTTATAAGGTTAAGTCCTCTTCTTTATAAAAACCCATATTAAATATTATAAATGATGAGATAACACATGTACCATATCACTCTTTGTTCTCATGATCACCCTCGTTATCTTCCATCTCTCTTGGCATGATAACACTATTGTTCTCAAAAATATGTTTGGATCTAGGGTCATGTCTCAATATGAACCACCAATCCCTATCCAACACAACTGGGTAAAAAAACACCTGTTTGTAGTGTTTAGGGAAAACATAAGGCTCCTTATCTTCATCCCACATCTTTCTAGAGTTGATACATATCAGCCTACTATCGTGATCTTCCTTTACATTATTCCGATCAAAGGTGTCCCACCACTCTCACCTAAAAATAACACATTGGAAAGAAGAGAAATCCACTTCAATGATCTCTTGTATCTTCCTGACATAAGTTAACATCCCTCATACTAGGTTTTGATCACGGTGGCTAGCTCAATTAGATTGATCGAACTCGACTTCCACTCCACAGTCTTGTGTCATGTGTCCATCATCGGCATTTTATGTGCAAAAATGGTGTCCATATACCCACATAGATGGGAAGAAATGCACCTATAAAAAAGTTAAAAAATCATAGTGTCATGCATCTAATAACCCAACTGTTAAATTATAAAATATAGATGTTACATTTCAAAGGTGCATTATTAAGTTTAAAATCTACATAAATATATTATTACTGAGTTGTTGCACCCAATCCCTACGTTTAGCGCATCCTCTTCAACACGTTGGTAATGACCGATTGCACCGTATTTCTCTCTGACATGGTCAGAAACCCAACTATTCGGTCATATAATCGGCATATTTTCTTTTAAATTATCAGGATAAGGCACACTTTTATCATTCAATCGTCTGAATTCTTTCCTGTCACTATCCCATTTCATCTTCTTTTGTTTGTACAATGCGACCCACAGTTGTGTCACTTCAGAATTGTAAAGAACAAATATATTGATTGCTTAAATTTCTGCATTTGTTGATGAAATAAAACTGACATATAGTACATATGAGATCAAAATATACATTATATCGAAGTTCAACGTGAATATTTACTTTGTGTAAATTTGAAAAATTATCAGTCGCTTACTCTTTATCAAGTTCCTTTCTCCATTCGTTCAGATAAGCTCCCCTTCTCTTTTATATTCATCCCTTTCATCATCCCAAATCACTGTACCTGGTATGTTGTCTACCTGCTTGATGTACTCACTAGCATAATCGAAAGACTCATACAATATGTATGCCTCTGCCATATAACCCTTGGGTTTTTCCCTTTGTCGAACAAAACCTTTAAATTTCTTCATGTACCTCTCTAAGAAGGACATCCACTGACAAGAAACCACCCCAACTAATTCAACCTCATCTACTAAGTGGATTAGAAGATGAACCTGCAAGTCCATGAAACTCGTCGATAGTTCCTTTTCAAACATACAAACAATCTCAACTATCTCTTGACGACACCGTGGAATGCTAGCCACATGAATCTCCTTTGACATGATCCAACGTACAAATGCAAATAATTTAGATATGGCACGTCCTAGGTCTTGGGGGAAGTCATGTTTCACACACCCACGCACAAACAAAGGATAATGACACTGCAAAGTTATAAACACATGCAATCATATACAAAATTATTTATGTTTTATGATCCCATGGGATAAAATTTATTAATATAAGAAATAATAAAATCATGCTTTAAATTTATATGTACTCTTAGAAGATTCAAATATTCATGTGATTTCAAACTCGACAAATGGTCTTCCACAGTGAAGCAACACCGTAGTGAAGACCCATATGAAGATGGCACCCTCACACCCATTATAACTTCCTTTGCTAAAGAAATATCATCTTTTTTTAAAATCCATGGGTCATCACCTTCTTTGAAATACAAATTAGAGGGACCAGCTTCTAATCCTGTACTTTTTAATTGTATTGGCCAATGTTTCTTTTTAGTTTTTGAAGTAATAAGATATTTCCTAACAACAAATGTGTCACTTTTTTTCGATGGCATGTGCCTCCATAAAGAAGATGAAACATTTTTAAATATATACATGGGATATAATAAGTGGGTAATATTAAGATGCTCCTAATATGGGAGGTTGTAAGAGATAGATTTCCTTATAATCCCAATTGGAAATTTCTCAACATAGGTGTCGAATAATTCTAGATCATTGAACATAGGCTCCCCATTTGAATCAAACATTTCTATGAAATCCTTCTCCTTCTCTCTCTCATATTCTCTAAGCCATTCAGCTGGTGTCATTATTGCGGGCCTTTGGGTTCTCTCACGTTTACCATTGAAAGTGGATGTTGCTCTTCTATAAGGGTATTCTTCTTAGAGGAATACCCTGGAGCAATCATACACTGGCTTTCGTAGGTCATTGGACAATCTAGCTTTCGGAGAAGGTCCACAACATTTACATCCATAATACCCTTTTGTTATAAGACCTGCGAAATTATTGTATACCATATGCATGCCATGATAAAGACTATCAAGAATATCATAACAATTAAAACGAATTAAATTAATATGTGAAATAATATTGTTACGTATACAAACAAATCAACAAACATGTAATTTACCAAAGAAAACTCCTAAGCCTGGATAATCATGTGTCATGTAAGCACATATTCCATACAACATAAAACTCCTCTTTTCTGTGATGGATCTTGATACATCGTATACATTTATCCCATCCCATAATTCCTTCAATTCATCTACCAGTGGTTGTAAGTATACAACCATATTCTTAACTTATCTTCTACCAGGGACTATGAGAGCCAACATAAGATGTTCATTCTTCACAGAAAACCATGGGGGATATTGTTCTATATCACTACTACATGCCAAACATAATAGTTGGTGTTATGGAGGGAATATGGGTTGACCCCATCCATGGCTATGTTGAGTCGTAGACTTTGTACTTCATCCTTGAAATTTTCGGGCCTTGTAACTCTATATGCTTCATGGCTATTGAATTTGTTGGGATTCACATAGCTCCCAACTCACTTTTGTGCAAATCATGCCATCTCTGGAACATAGATAATTCTTTGCAATGAAAGAGCCTTTGAATCAATCGGATTATAGGCATGTGCCTCAATATCTTAAAAGGAGGACCACGTGATTTACCCTTATTTTTTAATTTATCATACCTGTCATGCCCACATTTCAGACATACCTCCCTGTTTGCATATTCTCCTCTATATATAATACAATCATTTGGACATGCATGATATGATATGTACTCAACACCCAACATTTTCAACATTTTATTTGCCTCTTCGCAGCTACTAGCAAGACATTATCACTCGGAAGAACCTTATCTTTGAATAACCTGTAGTTGGTGGACAATATTAAATGTACAATACCAATAATTATTAACGTTCATAAAATTGACTATTTGTAATGTTTATTGTGTGAAAAAATTTCTCAAAATATAAGGGACTTGATGGTCAATTACCTCAAAATTTTCGAGAAACATGCATTCGACAAGCCTAACTTTGCTCTCAATTTGTATAGTAGCAACGTTGTCCCCAACTAGATATACTTTGACTAACCGCCAGGTCCAAAGAGAGGGGTGGTGGAAGCAAATTTAAGGATTTTAAAAAAGTTATCAGTGATATGAGCATCATCCCCTAGCTGATCATCGTTTTGGAATTCATCTAACAACATTTCTCCATGGAAATCGTATCCCTTAAGTAATCATCCATACCAACCTCTATTTTATTGCCTCCATTGTCAGCTTGTGAAGAACTACTATTTTTGTATTCATTCCTAATTGGTGAATCTGGACATAGTGGGAATTGAATAGGTGGTTGATTCAACCATTCTTGGTATCGTTCTTCTTTGAGTTCTTCTCTTAATTTAGCCTTCTCTCGATTTTCCATTGTCGTGGGGTGCAACAGAAGATGGTAGGTAGGTCGCTCATCATCACTAGAATCCTAATAATTTCAAAAATATATTTGAACATGATTAGTACAAAATCGATAATATCAATTAGTAAGCACATCAATTCATGATTAATTGGTTTGACGTTGAAATAACTACATTATACCAAAAAATTATTACCATCATTGTCCCAAGATTATGGCTAGAAGATGGCATGTTACAATTGGCAGGGTGAAGCGGCTATCCATTTTCATCGACCAATCGTGCCTTGCAGTATGCTGCTCTTGATAGGAGCTTCCGACGTTTTGGGAATGTTTGAATATTTTTTCCATATGAACTCGATTTTGAATCCGCATGAACCTGCAAATTTGCATACATTAATTTTATTCATCTGAGTGACATGGATAAAGTAAATAAATTCAATTAGATAATGAAAATATAAATAAAAGCTAAATTAATTGCATCTGGAGATAGATAGGGAGAACTCCACGATGGACTTTGAGAAATATTATGGAATGATTTGGATTTTGAAGAATTGTCCATTTGATATAACTATGAGATTTTCTCCATGCATTTGAGAAAATTCAACAACAAATTTTGGTGTACATACCTGAAAGTAATTTTGATGCCTTAAAAAATGAGTTATTCTTATTAGTGCTAGTGTATTCTTAACCGCACCAGTGCAGTTTTATTACCGAACACACTGGTGTTGTTAGTTAACAAAGGCACCGAAAATCGGGAAAATGAAGCGCAACTTCATTTTTTTAAATTGAAAAAAATGCGGTAAACTGAAAAATGAGTGGCAAATGATTTTCGGAAACACAATTTCATAAAAAAATTCTTTAAATAGTAAAAACTATTCATTATTTCATTACTTTTGCAAAACATTTCAAGGAGGGATTTGCACGAGAGACATACCTGGAGCAAGAGAGCATGAGAGCACTGTGGAGCAGTAAAATACCTTCTAACAACAACACTATTTAGAGAATCAAAATTTGAAACATCTGGTGATTCACACAAAACCATGTAGTATAGTAAAATTGTTAAATTTTATTGTAATAATTATTTTTTTACAATTTCTGCTAGATTTAATACATGCATAGTAAAAAATTTAAATTTTACTATGCATTTTACTAATAAAATCATTTACAATCTCTATACTCCTATTTACATTTAATTAAAATTTAGAAAAAAACCAAAAAATAAATTCTTACGTTAAACCCTTGCTTCTTCTTGTTTATGTGACTTCACAATTAGGGATTTTCATTTTAGATTTATAGGGTTTGTATTACTATATATATAGGCGTATGACATCTAACCTACTAGACCACTTGCAGAGTCGGAAATCAATCCTTTTCGGTCCTTGTAAGATTTTTTTAAAAACATCTTTTGTTAGTTGGTACACACTATTTAAAATAGCGCACCGGTGCGCGATTGTAGTATAGCGCATCGGGCGCGTATTGACAAAAAACATTGTTTAATAAAAAATGTTTTTTATTCATTTATGTTTATGTTAATCAGTGCTCTAGTATTAATATAATGCATTGGGTCTCTTATTGACAAAGGGCACCGTACAATGTTTCTACTGTATTGGCGATGCGTTTATAAGAACCTACCGCATCGTTTTCGGTGCGTAAGTTGTGAAATTCAGACTAGACATCTAATTTAGATAGACAAATTGTTTTCTTGATTTTTTTTTAACCTAAAAAGTATGTGTTTTATTTATAAATATATTAATGAATGGTACAGGTTTTATATTGATAAAGAAATGGATGAAAAGAGTTCAAGTAACAAAAATACTGATAGCACATCGCGAAAAGAAAAAAAGGCAAGTTCTTTGTAAATTATTTACAAAAATTATTATTTTTGAACTATATGTAAGTTCAACTAATATGCATTGTTTAGTGTGTATCATGCAAAGCCACAAAATGACGAAGCTCAATAAGATTATTCCTGATCTAAGACCAGAAGAGCATAAAATCTTGATGGAAACTTTGTAGAAGGATGAATCGGGTGAACGAAAAAATACTATTGATCCAATATGAGTTTCTTTTTTGAATTTTCATTAATAATATACATAAAAATATTATATGACATGTTTCAAACAATCTATTAATTCAGATATGTTTAATGTTATACAGGGACCAACAACGAATAAAAGGAATGTTGTTCTAAGAAAAGAAAACAAAACAAAACACGCAAATGAAATGAATTTCTCCTTAGCTCATCTCGAGTGGTGTTGGAGGTTAATGAAAGGGGGAAAACATTTTACCAAAGTTTGAGGGATCTAGTGGAATGAATGTATAGACGTTCTTTCCTCTTGCAATAAAAAAAACAATCCAATGATTCCAAGAACCAAATTTTATTTAAACTACAGGAAGAGTTTCCAGAGAATTGGTGAATGAGACATGTCATACTTTTAATAGAAAAAGTGTACAAAAACAAAAAAAATGATTGAAAAAGTAAATTCCTTTATATTTTTTTCTAGAATTAGATGTATATATTACTACAAAACAATTATTTATAAATATCACTTTTGTTATATTTAATTTTTATATATCAATATAAAAATTAAATAGTTTATTGTCATGTTACTTTTTTAGGAAGATTATGAAAATCTCAAAGGAAGAACGAGCTGATATCAGAAATATGCCAGTAGGAATGTCCAAAAAGGTGTACAAGGAGATGATCAAAGAAATGGATATAATTGCATCTCACGAGGAGTCATCTCAACAACATGTGCTTCATATGTAATATTAAATAAATAAATAATTAAGCATTAAATATTAATTTTCAAGTATTTTCTTGCGGAAAATAAAAGAAAATGGAACCCATTCTGCACATAAAACAGGATGACAAGGAAGAAAAGGGTTGATATCTATGTTTGTGAGTAATTGTTACTTCCTTATAACAACATAACTAGATTTCATTTTTGTATATTTTAAGTTGTTTTACAACAATCATCATTGAATGTCTTCAAACAGGCGCTAACATACAAAAAAGAACCATCAAAAGAATTGTTTGACATTGAGTTAAATATGGGTTTTCAGTATATGTTGGAATATTAGAAATTAATTGTGGAATTTGTAAGTATCTATCTTGTTTTACTTAGCTTCGTCTATAATTAATAAAACAAAAAAATCTTTTATATTAAATCTATGATTTGTTACGAGGTATAAAACTTGTAAGAAACAAAATATGGAACTGCGCCAACAAATGAATTGTTGAAAGATGGCATGAGATTTGGTTTTGAAAGAATGTGTATATTTCACGAGTCAATTCTTGCCATGTTACAATTCTTTTCGATTTACATTGATGTATATTTTTTAATATTACAATTTTCATTATTCTTACCAATGTATATACACTCATTACACGTTTTTTTTATGTTTGTAGATGGAACTTGAAGAATAAGAAAATAATCAACAAAATGAAAAAAACATTCCTCCAAATAACCAAGTCATGGAAGTAGCTCGAGCAGTGGCAACAGTTCCAGCGAAGAAAGATGATCAATATGTTTGGATATCAAAGCAAGGCGTTGTATTTTTTGAAATATTTGTCTGTGAAATCAAACATTTTGTTTAATGTAAGGGACATAGTGTCCCAATTGAAAGACAAAGGGATACCAATAATTGTTCCATTTTGTATGAAAAAGACTGTCTTATTCATATATATATATATATAATAAAATATGTTTTAATTTATTCTGTTTCATTCTCCATTGTCGTTGTGAAATGTTACGCCACTGATTAAATATATGGATGATTATATATTATAATGAAGAGATGCAAAATTTGATGATATTATTAACAAATTCATCCAAACATCGCATTCAAATGCAATAATAAAAATTTAATTAATATGAATACCGTTATAAGAGATGTGTCTACTTTTGATGAATAATGAATTTTAAAAAATCACAATAATTGCACTGTCACAGGTCAATATTTCTAAAAAATAGAAAATGAACACCAGTGCATGTGTATGATATTGAGCACCGGTGCCTTTGCATGATATTACGCACTGGTGCGTTCCTACGACCTATGATCACCGCACCAAATACCAATACCAACTAGAATGTCTGGTGCACTTTATCGACGACTATGACCCAGGAGTATATGCATTGCATGCACCGGTATGGTTTTCCTTTAATGCGCCCGTGTGTTTTTATAACTTAGCGGCCCGGTGCATTTTTACACCTTAATAGCCCAGTTTGTTTTTACACCTTAACGGCGTCGACGCATACACCTTCTATTGGCGCTATGCATATTTGTGGGTGACATGCATCGGGATGTTGTTAAACACCGCGGGGCTTCCGAAATTTGTTTTCCATCCCAGTCCTTGGTATGTTTATAATAGCGATGCGTACAGGTTAAAATGCATCGGTGCATCCACACATGAAGCGTGCACCGATAAGAAATACATCTGTAAAAAGCTTCGGGCACCTAGTGTTTTTTAATTGTGTTGAAGTTTCGTTAGAAGCTCCGTCAAAACCTTCGTTACCAAAAACGAATGTTGTAGCAAATGATTTTTTGACAATTTTGGCCAATTTATAACACTAAAAACCTCCTTTATAACCTTTGATAGAGCGTCTTTTCCTTGTAGTGTTTCACCAGGGATGTTACAACAAATTCGAAGTTGCGAGCTATTTCTTGATTCGATGTTTAGGTGTAGAAAATGTGGCCATGTTTAGAAATTAACTATTTATTTTGGTATGTAAAATTTTATAATAAAGAACCAATTATTTAATATTAACACAATTTGAAATAACGGTTCTCAACTTTCTTTGGTGTCGAGAGAACACATCGCTAAGTTAATTGTGTGAATTTGTTATATACTAATAGATATTGTTGTGCTTTGGGATTCAAGAGCATCAGTTACAGGTTATTTTAGGACATCCATGTGTGTAAAGCATGTCAAGTCGCATGGTCAAATTTTGAACACATTCAATACCCAAACAACTATCCTAGATAACTGTCAAACACAGTTCAAGCTATGTCATCTAATATATAGGAGCTTGTCCATCATATGGTTCACTACTTGGATACCTTTTTTTACAGTTACAATGAGCTATGTAATTTGGGAGAATAAAGTGTGTCAATATTGTTGACCTTACGAGTTCTTGAACAATGGTGAGAGGTGGTTATGTATTGAATGAGTTCAATGAGAAGCTCGAATATTGGGGTGGTGAAAATTTGTCTAGGAGACTTCGGAGTGGGGATAAGTGTTGAGGAAGAGCACTGAGATAGATGTGACTATATGTAATTTATCTTTTTTGTATTAATATTTGCAATGATGTAATGTAAGCATTGAAAGGGGGACATGGAAATAACGCTTACATTGGTAATACTCTCCTTGTTTGGAATCGGTTGGATCTCATGAGGCTATTTATGTGGCTGTTATTTTGGTCTTGGGTTGGTAATATAAGAATTGTTTTGAGTGAATATGTGCACCATGTCTACACCTCTAATTTCTAATTTATTCAACATTAAAAATTTAAAATTTCAATCAAACAAATAAATTTATTTATTTTTAAGCAAAAATTCTATTAAATTATATATATATATATATATATATATATATCACTGTTAAGATGGAAATTAAATTGGTGTACAACATTTCTTTGTTTATGGGATAAAGGATTCACTTTTATGTGACAATTTCACTACTAAAATTTATGGAAATACATATACTCTACTCTTTCTACACCTGTAATATCCTATAAAAAAAACACATGTTTTTTAAAATACTCAAAGTAATTAGAATAATTATTTTTTATCCTCTCTACCAAAATTATATTCTCACAAATATCATATTAAATTAAAACCATATATATATATATATATATATATATATATATATATATATATAAAATAATTAGAATACAACATTATATTAAAATAAATAATGCAACCCAAACCATTAAATTAAAATAAACAAAATATACCAAAAACAATATATTTAATGTTCTATATCATTAGAAATCAAAATATATACCATCTAATTTAAAAATATTTTATATCAAACTATTTGCACTCCAACTTATAAAATATTAAATACATTATTATAAACTATTTACATTCCAACTTATCAAACATTAAATGCATTATTATAAACTATTTACACTCCAACTTATAAAACATTAAATGAATTATTATAAAATACGTATTCGAAACGTTTTCGCATAATATTCAAACTGCTCACCATGTTTTCTCTTTGAGTCATTGAGTGCATTATCCCACCCTATGTCTCGATGGATCTTGATGTCATCTTAGGGTTTCCACTTCTTAGAAGGTATTTGAATTTTACAAAACGATGGTTAATGAATGACGGGGATGATTAGTTGTCAATTGTTGTGATGATGAGCGACTTGTAAGTGGTATTTTTTAAGTTGATTTAAACAACTGCATAGTTTATGAGACTGATATTTAGAAAAATTAACATCATCTTCACATAATTAAGTGCATGAAAGTGGTTCATAATAAAATTAGTATGGCATGACGATTGTGGGCTCTTGGCTTCTCCTCTCTAGCCTTACATTACTTTCAACTTAACATCCCACTTTGCTCGCACCTTCCACACTTGTCATCCCATCTTGTTCACACCTTCCACACTTGTTCTTAGTTTTGTCTTTCCTCATAATATTTTTCACAAATTGCATAGAGACTTATCTAAAAAATTTTGAAAAACTTGACACTCCCAAATCATTGTTCATCATTACATCACACACTTTATAGTTATTTATTTTTCTAGTTTCACAAACTATAATAAAACGTTTATAAGCCTTGGTGTCTTCATTTCCATTTAAAAATATTTATAAGCCTTGGTGCCTTCATTTCCCTCTAAAACTGTTTATAAAATTTGGTATCTTCATTTCTATCAAACCATTTATTATCATAAACTTTGACTATGAATAACCATGATCGTACTTGTCTTTTGTCATACCTTCCAATAACTTGATTAACTAAAAATAGGTTTTGAATGCACCTTTGAACTTCCCTATTGCCTTCCTCATTTTCATTCAACAAATGATTATTATCTACTCTCATCTCAAATAATCATAATCCTAATTTTATTAATTTGAGTAACTTAATTATAAACCATTTTTTAAATATCTCTTTAACTTTTCGATTGCCTTGATATCCCATTGATTTCAAAGATTGTGAGAATCTCTGAATCTATGTTACTTTGATATTCCAAAAATTGTGAGTGAGTAGTTGCAAACCAAGGTAGAGGCTAAACCGTTTCACTCTTAAAGCTCCTCTACCTAATTGTAACCCATTGCGAACTCTAGTATAAGCCAATTTCAAAAAGTGCACCAACTACCAAATCCGAGCCGACATTAATTTGGGTTTACTGTGCTTAAAAACAAAGATAAAATAATAATCAATGCGGAGTAAGTAGAGTTTGATTCGTGATTCGTCCATAATTGTGGGATATACACCATGAAAGAGACGAAGATAATTGTATTGTAGGCTTCAACTTACATCACAGCATGGATAAAACAAACTGCATGCAGATACTTCAGTTACTTCAAATGGATTTTGGCATATAAATGATCAAAAAAGATTAAAAAAGTTGTGTCAACCCTTTGGAATTGAAAGATTTATCAAAATAAGCAAATTGCAATCTGCCCAGGGAACCCAATACATTATCGAAGAGTCTAGTGAAGACTTGAATTAAGTGTGCATGTACCATGATATACATCTCAAATAGTATAATGCAGATTTAAAGTAAATATGCATATTTAATATTTATATATTAAAATATATACTATCTATTATATATTCCATTATGTAAATACAGTGCGTTCCCACTAGTTATTCACCTCTGGTCAACGATCTTGAATGTGACCCCATGCAATCAATTATTTGAGTGTCGGATTTAAAAATCAAACCGGTATAAGTAAAGTCAAATGATTTTTGCAAGTTACGGAAGGATGACCACAACCATCATTTCCCTCCATCAAAAAGAATCTTGGTATGCCCATTCATACTCAAATGCAACTTCAAGTGGTTGTCAGAAATAACGAAGTACAAGTGGGTATGACAGATAACGAAGTCATGAACCTATCAGACCAGAAAACACAACTCAAGAGCTTTTCAATTGTATTACACACACTGAAATTTATACATGGATTGAGTCGGAGTTTCTATAGTGAAATATATACGGACTATATTTATTTATTACCGAATTTTGACTGTGGTTGACTATTAATTCCTGTAATAGAGTTGTGATTATTATTCCGACACTTCCTTTTAATCATTATTTATATGTTAATTCGCCTTTCTAAGTCTCAGTTAGGTACATAAAAATAATTTGATAAAAAAGTTTTTTTTTTGGTTTATGATTTTTCATTGGCTTGTGCAGCTGTTTCATCTTCACTTTTCTTGTCATAAGATAGTGGTGATGTTTATCAATCTTTTCAATCTCTTTAATCAACTCTGTTGCTGCAAACATGTTGTCTTGCATTTTATTTGTAATATAAAGGTAGGCATCTCTTCTCACCAAACAAAAACTCACCAATAAGATATTTTTCATGAGATACACAATTCTTATCGAATTTGACTTTATATATCTATGCATGGAGAGAATTTCTTCATAAAAATATTCAGATTCTACATTAATGGCTATTTCTTCACCATCATATGTTCAATGTCAATTACAGGCACACATTGATCCTCCATAATCACAACCTCAATGTTGCCATCTTCAATTTCACAATAGACTCAAAGCACAATCATCATTTTCAGCAACACTTCCATCAATTTCAGCTTTCTCACTTCATTTCATGTTGTACTTCATTTTTAGAATATACCAAAACATTTTTGCATCACATATTTCACCAAATTCATACAAAATACTAAACAGTATTTTCATCTAGAACTGATATAATGAAAAGCAATATCACTGCACCTCTACTCTTATCTAATGAATTTATAGAAGTTTATTTAACAAATTGCTAACCAAGCAGTCCTTCCATTTTCATTGCCCCAAGCTTCAAATTTTTACCTCAGAAAATTGGGAGAACCAGCATTAATAGCTTCAATATTTTACTGGTTTCTTCACATTCTTCATTGATCGAGTCAAGTTCTACATTTTGATCCTCAAATATGGTTTCTTTCCCTAGAAACATTTCACATTTTTCATGGCTTCTGCCCTCTAATTCTTTCTCCTTAATTGTTTCAGTTATGTTTGGAACTGTTTAATTTTCCTTTGTTGACCCATGCCCAGCACCAACGACTATCTTGAACCGTATCAGGCCGAACAGGACCGATATCTCAACGCCACATAAAACTTAGCTCAAATGTGACACCCAACAATGAATCTTTCAATCATCTTCGACTCTAGCCCAAAGTTTGACTTATGCATAGAGAGCTCGAGAAGCCCACACGAAAATATTTTCTTCGATCTTACTCCTCTCACAGCCTCTACCAGGCACAAACCCACACAATCAACATTGTCCAATGCCCAATGCTCCAATGTTAGCTTTAGGCGGCTCAAGCCCTCAACTTGTACCACATATCAGTTCCTAACTCACTGTCACATCATGTCTGACATCAAGACAATTATAAGGATCGATACCACACAACTCTTGCAATAAGTTGTAGACTAAAAAACCTACATAATAACTCAGAAATTTTGGTAAGATTTTGAAAATTTTCAGTAAAGATTTTTGAAAATTTGGGTTATAATCGTTAAAATTGTATTGTTTGCAATAAGTTGTAGACTAAAAAACCTACATAATAACTTAGACATTTTAGTAAGATTTCGAAAATTTTCAGCAATTTTTTTTTAAAATTTAGATTATAGTCGTTAAACTTCAGTATTGTTTTACCAAATTCAAAAAAAATTATTTTCCTGACTATTCTATTCCCTCTAAAAACAACTCCTTACAATAATACACATACGATGAGCTCTAGCACTAATGCATTTATTGTTTTTCTGTACAGGCAAATCTCTGCTACATCCTAGCAATCACACAACAATTTAGTCGATGACCTCTCCCAACACTAACATTCCTTTACTTCAACAAATGTGGTGTTGCTTCACTAGTACCAACCTCACCATATCACAGAAGAAGAGTTCAAAAAAACTCTTCACGACAGCCGCAATAGGGAATCTCACTGACGACCTCTCCTTGCGAGCACACAGTTCAAGTGCCACCATTTCTCATCACAACAACAAAACATTCACCCCAAAAACATTTATGTCCAGCAAACAACTTCAGGCTCTGCAAGCCTGTACATCAATATTGCTCCTCGGCTCCTCCACGCCTCTTCAAACAGCTGAAACAGTAGGGCAGAATTCACGTGCCCTCCACACGGCCAAGCCCTCACCATTCTATCTCTGATACTATTAAAAAATTAATCGTTTGGTTAGTTTAGAATTAGTTCTAAATTAGTTAGTAATTAGTTTCGAGATTCAGTTTCTGCATAACTGTTTCTGACTTGTATAAATATACATTTCTCCTTCAATAAATGATATGGAGTGTCGTTGTGCTCTCTGCAATTCTATACTGTCTCCTTTTTGTCAAATTTTCATGGTATCAGAGCCGAGAGCTGATCTTGTCGATCTTATTTGTTAGTTGTGAAGCCAGTGAGAAGGCATTTGAGCGAGACTAGTTTTCTGTTTGTTGTTTGCTCATTGGAGATAGTTTTCGCTACCTATGTGACTCTATTCCTCTGCTGGAGAGAAAAGGACATTGTTGCTGCTGCATTCGAGAGAAAGAATCTTGAGCACCGATTGCAGAACTTACCTCAAGATTGGGATTTTGTTCTCAGATTTGGTATGTGTAGAAAATATTGTATTTGTTCTACATTTTTTGAATTCCCAGGGGATGGTTTAAATCTTGGCTACCATGAAAAGGGTTTTGTTGTTGCCAAAGAAAACGTTTTGCTGGAGCATTGCGTTAATGTCATTCACAAAACAAAAACTCAATGCGTATGAGCTACTTCGATTTATTTAATGCTTCGTCTTCTATGGTTGGTTTTGTGCAATTGTGTTCACATGTGTATGCATGTATCTGTTCACAATGTTCAGAGAAGAGAAGATTTAGAAAGGTTGAATAGGGTTTTCTAAGTGATAATTGAATCATCTCACCTTTGGTTCTTTATTTTAGGGTTTCAGAGATTGATGGACGAAATTTGATGTGCAGAGGAACGTGAAGTGAAATGGGTGTGGGAGATTAGAAAAAAATGTTGTTGTAGGGACAGATGAGCAGTTCTGAAATCTGTCCAACTGCAACTTTCTGTGTGAATTACAAATGAAATTCGAGATGTTCTGAAATCTGTCAAACTGCAACTTTCTGTGTTGAATTACAAATGATATTCCCTGGTTATACCTTGTAAATTAAATCGTTTCATTAATGGCAATGACAGAAGGATCAAGAGCAGGACTAGTTGTAGAATCAAAGGCAGGTATTTGATGCTACAAAGTAAAACTTTGAACAATTAGTAGCATGTGAATTAGATTTTTGTGGGGTTGTACATGTTATATTCCATGGAAAATACTGGTTGTTATATCTTACTCTTTCAATGTAAAAGAAGACGACTGGTTTGAAATTCAGTTATATGGTCTCGAGATAATGTAGTCACTCACCGAGAACATCACATAAACTGAATTTGTGAAATTAGGTGATGGTAGGGAGAGGACTGTTGTGAAATTGTGAGAAATTGAAAGTGTGAAAGCCTTGTCAAAGTATTGTCTTAGTACAGAAATTTTGGAAGTTTTTGGAAGCAAGGTATTTGATGCATATGTAGACTCGTTTGTTTATGGAAGTCAAGCAACGAGGTCTTGGGAAAAGCCAAGAGGCTAAAGAAAAAAAAAGATGTTCGAGATCTTTTTAGATCCGGAAATAAAGAGGAAAAAAGACGCCTATGCATTAAATTGCATAAAAGAATCAGTCGATGACAGTATACTTCCCTTGCTTTCAGATGCCAAGACAACCAAGGAGGCTTGGGATACCCTTGAGAGATGTTTTGGTGAAGTTGAAGATGAAGGTGGATATGTAGCAGCAGATCTAAAACGAGATGAAGAGTTTGTTGAATCCCACTGTTCTCAGTCACAGATGGATGATGTCTACGAAGAAAGTGCAGAAGCGGCAGAGAGAGAGCACGAATATGCTTGTGAACCCAACTGTACACAACTACAAGTGGACGAAGATTTGATGATACCAACAACATGGATCGCTAACGAAGATTTGGTGATTCCAGCAACAGAGCTTGCTGACGAAGTTTTGATGATTCCAGCAACACAGTTTGCTGATGATGATTTGTTGATTCCAGCAACGGAGCTTGCTGACGAAGATTTGATGATACTAGCAACAGAGCTTGTTGATGATGAAAACTTGGTGATACTAGCAACAGAGCTTGCTGATGATGAAAACTTGGTGAAACCAACAACAGAGTTTGCTGATAATGATATGCTGAATCGAGAAATACAACTTGCTGATGTAAACTTTGATAAAGAATATTTATTGGCTAATGTTGACTCGTTGCAGATGATGCAACAAAAAAATGATATTGACATGATGCTATTTGGTGAGATAATCCCACTTCAATTAGTGGAAGACAACCTTTTTTGAGCAGCACAGGTTAGTGATGAAAAGACAGAGATAGAAACAAAGATAGAGATAAAGGCAAAGACAAAGATAGAGACAGAGGAAGATGCAACAAATGAAACACAACAGGAGAAATCTCTCATTGCAGAGAAGAATTAAACATAGATAAAGCCAGAAGAAGAGAAGGAAACAAAACAGAAGAAAGCTCTCACTATAGAGCAGAAAGACCAGAACCAATGTCGTTCTTCAAATATTTTTAATTCTAACATTGATTTCAAGTGTGCAGGTACACAGATTGATTATGAAGGAGACTTAATGTTTATTGAAACATGGCTTGCAACACCATGTCTAGATCAGATCTACATAGAAGATGTAGATATGAATGTTGAAGATTACATGCATGATGAACATGTCAATGAAATTTTCATGCATTGGAGTTTTGAAGAAATAAGATATTATTCTAATCTTATGTTGCAGTAGATTGATGATGATAAATGCACTACAGAAGACAATATGTGGTAGAAACCCACATTTCTTGAAGATATCCAGGACATTCTTAGACATTCTGGAACAGTAAAAGACCTACCCCAGCAAATGAAAAATATGAGGTTTGAAGAATACAATGAGACGAAAATGATGAAACAATTTAAAGGCTACAAAATTTGGAAGAAGAGAAGAAGAAAACCAAATCTAGTTGAAAGTCAAGAGACTTCTCTCTGACTTCGGATATATAGAATGAATTTCAATGTTAAAAAGTTAGGAATAAAACAATGTAAGTTAGGAATAAAACAATGTAACCCTCAAGATTAAGGGGGAGTGTTAAAGAATTAATCGTTCGGTTAGTTTAGAATTAGTTATAAATTAGTTAGTAATCAGTTTCAAGATTCAGTTTCTCCATAATTGCTTCTAACTTGTATAAATATACATTTGTGCTTCAATAAATGATATGGAGTGTCGCTGTGCTCTCTGCAATTCTCTGCTGTCTCCTTTTTGTCAATTTGTTAGATACCAGATCAGAGGAGAAAACAAAATTCAAGAGCTTGTCAGTTGAATTACACACACTGAAATTTATAAATGGATTAAGCGGGAGTTTCTATGATGTACCGACTATATTTATATCTTGCCGAGTCTTGCTGACTATTAAGTCATGTCACCAACTCGTCATCATGGGAACATAGTCGTGATCATTATTCTGACAGAACCATTCACTTGTCGTGATGACATCGTCCTAATAATAGTTGTGATTTATTCTTTCTAACAGTGAACTTCCTAATAAGATAGTACATTAAGTTTTTCAAAATTTCAGTGAAGATAACATTTATGTATATGGTAAATATTAAGTATTATAGAGTAAGTTAATGAACTATTATAGAGTAAGTTAATAATTGGTTTACTTATTTTCATGTTGTTTATTGGATAATTATGTATTTTGTTTATTATATGAGAATAAAGTGATATTAAATAAAAATAAAATAATATTTAATAAATAAAATGAAAAGAGAGTAAAGGTCGTGGAGGCAGCGTAGTGGTAAAGTCGGCCTTTTAATGACGGACCGGTCTTGTGTTCGATCCCGAGCAAGGCCGTAGCTCGTCGTGCGAGTAGTTAGTCTAAACCGGGCCAAGCCCACTACCTTTCCCCGAATGCGGGTGTTTATTGATGTACTGATGGCAGCGATTCGGCGGGTTGGCGCGTGGCATGGCCACATGGCCACCCGCGGATTGCATTTACTCTCCCTTGGTTTAATAAATTCTCCAAGCCATCACCCTGCGCGGCATTTATGCCGGTGGGGAGGCCGAGATGACATTCGCTTAAAAATGTATTCACCTAGTTCTTCGTCCCTGCCTTTCGACGTAGTTGCAGGGTTCGTGGTATGGCTTTGTTGTGGTTTGCAGGTCTCCATGTCGCTGCAACTCCTGCCCGTTGGTTTTAGTTGCTCTCCGGAAGCCGACGTGCCCATCCTCCGCACTTCTGTTGGCAGGCATTGCCCTCTGGGTTGCTGTGTTAACTTCATCTTTGGCTTCCATCACTCGCACAGTCCCTTCTGCTCCCTGCACTTTGCTTCTCCGCCCGGCCTCTCTTCTCCCCTCCCCCCTCTGGTGCCTCATGTCAATTCCGCTTTCTCTCACCATTTCAGTGCTGCAATGCCGAGACTTAGGCATCATCTGAGATGCCATCGAGGCAGCTCCCGACCCAGCACCTCTAGACGTCGTCACTCCCCCTCCTCTAGCTCTCTGTTGTCATCTTCTCAGAGCCTTAGTGGAAGCTCTCCCCCTTCCCGCAGTCAACGTGGCAGAGATCATGGGCGTCGTCCCCCTCCCTCCCCAAGGTGTGGCACCTCTGCCTCTCGACCGCCTCTTGAACCTCGGCCTGCCGTATCTGCCTCTATTTGTAACTCATCCACCACCATCTTTCATTATCAGTGAAATTCCACTCGCCCCTTGGTTATTGCGACGATCTCGGTCTCATTCAAGGAAATCCCTGAAGCTATTCCTGCCCCCCCTCCTTCAACGCAACCTGCTAATCTGTCGGCCCCTCCCATCACTCCGCAAGCCTCTCAGCCTGTGGACAAAGGCTCCTCCCGCAAAGCTGGCGACTCCAGCTCAAGTATCCTCCAGGACCTTGGGATGCAGGTAGGTGTTCGTGAAGTAGGGGTTGCTGCAATTCAAAGTGGCCTAGTCCCTAACGACGAGGATGGTTGCTGGTGCAGAATTGAAGAGGAATCTCCCTCGGGTGACTATGGGCTCTAGCGCATCTGTCTTTGCCCAAGTAATTATGTCTAGTCTCTTTTACATTTTGTTGTTTCTGATCGCAACAAATTTTGGTATGTCAAAGCTGGTTTCCTCTGTCGAGGTAGCTCTAAAACAATGTTCGGGTCAGTTTCCCCTTGAGGGCTGCTCAAGTTTTTGGCTCAATTTTGGTATGTCAAAGCTGGTTTCCTCTACCGAGGCAGCTCTCAAACAATTCTCGGGCCGGTTTCCCCTCCAGGGCGGTTCAAGTTTTGTTATCTTGTTGACTGTATGGTGTCTCTGAAGCCTTTAACTCGCTGTATCATATGTTTCATTAATATATTTAAACTTACTTAGAAAAAAAAAATGAAAAGAGAGTAAATCAATAATGATTAGATTAGAATAAAGTAATAGTAGCATACTCACATTAAAACAAAATGCAAGCAATCATCTCACCTTTAACGTAACTCCTCAGGTATTTAGGGAAACCTTGATAAGAGAATTTTGAAGGGTTGAACTCACGCAACTCTGAAGGTGTCTGTAACAAAATAGTCATTGATGTAACAGTCTGAAGGGATGCTACAATTTGGGATACAACCACACCACACTCTGGGAGATACCTCCATTGGATGTGCGCTTACAAGATGTGGGTTCATTTCAAAAAGCTCCTTGGACTATTCCTAGAGGGAGATGCGAAGGTTGGAGTTTACTCGGAACAAAGGAATTTAAGCCATTTTTTGGAAAAGGTGGACGGATGCTTTTGTTATCTCACGACCTTGCAAAAGTTGTAATTTTCTTTTATGTAACAGGTGGTGGCAGATCTATGGATGCTACTGCTGCTGTTGCTGCGAATAAAAGTTGATGGAATTTCTTATCTTCTTTGTGTTATAGACACCCGGTATCTCCTCAAACCTGCCCATTGGTCCATTTGGGGTGTGCCTTGGCACATGCATGAGGGGTGGAGTATTTTTTCCATATTGGGGTTGTGTCGATTTAGGTGTAGTTACTGGAAGGGGGGGAGTTGTTGCAGGCAAGATCCATTGAATGGGACCACAAGAGGCAAACATTTTCGGGCGCGAAAATTTCTCTGACATCGGAATTTCAATATGACCATCATTAGCAATAATTTCAAACTCTCCGCTATAGAACGACGACACCACTTAATGATGATTTAAGATGCTGTAGTGTTTTCAGGGGTATGTGGGATCCTCTGGCTGGCGAGCACGGATCCTCACAACTTTTAACCTTTTAAACAACTCTCTCTATGGGTGATATTCCTTGGCGCTCTCCTGGGGAAGGAAACTTATCATTTCATGCATTATCTTTATCATAACCTAGGGTAGTTAGCATCTCGATTACTCGTATTTTTGTAGGGAACATTTATGGCATCATTGTTGGGATATGGTATTTCCTTTTTTTATTCATATTAACATTCCGGTGGCCGTCATCAATCCAATTCCATATTTATTGCATGCATACAACCTGACCCCTACAATTTATGGCTAACCTCAGCGACTACCTAATTACATTGGATGCAGATATCTTGGGCCAAGATGCCATGTTGGAAGCCATTCAATCATCTGAGGGGGCTCACCACACTAGGAAACCTAGTATGCATGTGAGACGGTGGGGTGACAGACATACTGGAACACACCTGCGTGACAAAAATTCCTCGGCTATACAGGGTGGTCACGACCTGAAACATTCTGCTAAACCACTAGGCACGTGCACTTGACCTCATCATCCTTCTCCTTAAACAAAACTGCTCAGTTTTGGTTACGATGTCATGTGGGATTGGGTGGCAGGCTTTCGGAAGAGGACGTTGATCGGCCGATGGAAATTTGATCGGGAGCGTGACAAAGAAATGCAACAATGGGTTAATTCACAGTGGAGCAGGCTTCTAGGTTATCCACCAAGGGTATGTTGGTTGATGAATGGTTGGTACAACTTCCACTTCATGTCCATGGAAGATGTGGTTCGCATTCTGAAATTATTGTGGACCCATGGAAAATTTTTTATGTAGTTGCACTCATGGTACATGGGTTTCAATCCTTCATCAGAGGTCCCTCTCAATCACCTGGTCTGGGTTAAATTAGCTCGATTACCACTGGAATTTTGGACCAAGCACATTCTCATGGCGATTGGGAATTCCATTGGATGATAGGTTTATTCAGACCCAAAGGGCCTCGGTCAACCTGGTAAACGTGTTTCCAGGATCTTGGTGGAGTTGGGTTTTCCTGGTGGTCTACCTACTAAGATTGATCTGGCATGGGATTGTGTTATCCATCACTAGAGGGTGGATTATTGGTGCATACCCTTTTAGTGTTTACTATGTCATGATACTGGGCATCTGGTTCGAAATTGTCCAAGGCACCACACAGGGAACTAGGGAATCTTTCCAAGGATGGCTACAATGTCGCCTTATATCCAGACAGGTTCACCACCTATCATGGGTGATACTACATGTACAATTCTACCGAACCCCTGCCACATTCCCTCTCAATTTCATGATATGACTATACCCTCCAATGTTATGGACTCCACTCTTCCAACTGAATATTCCTCATTATCCCCCGGCTTCCGTAGATCCATGTCTACTGGCTATCTACCATATGATCAAACTTCCGGGCATCTTCCTACTTCTCCTATGCTTCAGGAGCCCTCGGCCCTTTCAGGTCATCACCTTCCACATAAACCACCCTGCACATACTCTATTGATTTTGTTAGGGTTTGAGGTTTGCATCCTTGTTTAGAATCTACCCCATCCTCGAATGTTGCACACTTGTGAAATGTCGCCTTGGTACCCTCATATCCTATCTCCATAACCTCTCCACATAACTCTATTGGCAGTGACGTTGAGATACTTTTTCAGAACTCTTTGATGGATTTGTCCGATATCCTGATCCACCATTGTGAAGCTGTTACACCACATTACAATGCCAGTCTGGGTTCTAGACAGAATGTCATGATGCGCCGGAAAGGTGGTCGTCGGGGAGGGAGGGAAAAACATAACTGGGATTCTACATTATCTGAGAATCCTGGTCTACACGAGGTCCATATTACCACCATTTTCAGTCGGGTACTTAGGGCCCTGTCCCTCGGAAAAGGTGGTACATGATGAATTTCATCTCCTTCAACATACATGGTTTGGGAGACCACTATAAATTTCTCTCCATTAGAAACTGTTTAAACTCTTGCAATCCTTTTCTAGTCATGTGTCAGGAGACCATGACCTCATTGGATCAGGTTTATGATTATTTTGGGAAAATGTACCCAAAATGGGACATGGTGGCAGTGAATTCACGGGGCCTTTCAGGGGGATTGGTGGCACTGTGGAATCCATTGCAAGAAAATTTTTGAGCATTTATATTTTTTGGCGGTATTCTATTGACAGGCTTTATTTGCGAGTCCATGGAATGCATACATTTCTTAAACTTATATGCTCCATAAAATGACCATCTGGACTTCTGGAGGAGAATGGACAACAAAGACTTACTAAAGATTGGATCACTTGTCATTGCAGGGGATTTTAATTCCACTCTCTCCTCTCAGGGACACTAGAAAGGGTGCTATATCAAACTTTTCATGGAGAACCACCTTCGAGACATACCACTGCACAAATTGTGCCCTACCTGGTATAATGGACAATCAGGTGATGTATACATTGGTAAGAGGCTGGATAGATTCATTTTACATGAGAAAATTTTGGAATGTTTGGGGTTTGTACAATCGAGGGTGGCAGATATTATCATATCGGACCATCACCCTATCATCCTGTGCTGGTGCGATGTCAAGATTTCTTGGGGGCTGCCTTTCAAGTTCAATCGGTTATGGTTCGAGGACCTGGATTTCCATTGCTTAGTCACTGAGCACTGGAAGAATGTTACAAATGGGTATCGACACACTCCTATGACATGGATGGGACAAAAACTCAAGATTTTGAAAGTCAAGGTCAAGTAGTGGGAGAGAGTGAAGAAACAGTATCTTTTATCTAAACTCTCCGGTATAAATCTGGACATCGGGACATGATTTGTACAATGGATACTCGGGGTGACTACTCGATGCTTTGGGGGCGCATCAAGGCACTAGAGGAATGTTGAAAGCAGATATTGGCCATTTGGGAACATACATAGCACCTAAAGAGTCGGGCGATGTGGCTATATATGGGTGATCAAAACACAAAATATTTCCATAACTATCCAAATTTGCACCAAAATCATAACAATGTATGGAAGGTCACCAATGATTTTGAGGAGGAGGTTTACTCCACGATGGAAATCCAATATGACACTATGCGACATTTCCATAATCTATTTAAAACCAGGGCTGGAGATCATAAGGACAACCAACTATGGTTGCCTCGGGAATACCCTACCATGTTTGATGATGCCCATAACATGGCACTATATCAGGAGGTTACTGTGCATGAGGTCCTACAAGTCCTTAGGACATTCACCCATTAACAGAGCCCTAGACCCGATGGCTGGACCGTTGAATTCTACTTAGCTTTTTTCCCACTGCTGGGTGAAGACCTCACTCGGATGGTGGAGGAGTCTCAGCTACATGGTCACATCACAGGAGCAATAAAATCCACCTTTATCACATTAATCCCAAAGGTTTGGGCTCCATCAAACTTCAATGAGTCCTGACCTATATATTTTTGCAACATCTCATACAAGCTCATTTCAAAGGCCATTACCGAGCATATTAAGAAGAATCTCTCAAATTATATCACCAAGGAGTAGTTCAATTTTCTGCACAACAGACTCATTCATGATGTAGTGCCCATTTCATAAGAAACCTTACATTCCATCCACACACGGAACATGAAAGCTATTGTGATGAAGGTTTATTTGTGTAAGACGTATGACTGTGTGGACTGGGAATATCTTAGGATCATATTGACTAAAATTGGTCTGTCTACAAGGAACAAGGAATGAATCATGTGTTGCGTTAATTCCGCTTATTTTGCAGTCATCATAAATGGTCTTCCTTCAAATTTATTTAGGGTGGGGCGTGGCCTCAGACAAGGTTGTTCTCTGTCTCCGCTCCTGTTCATTTTAGTTTGGGCGGACTTAGTCTCAAGATTGGGATGGCTGCATGGGATGGTATATTTGAAGGAGTTCGGGTCTTTAGGTTGGTGTCTATTACCCACAACATTTTCGTGGATGACATCCTGGTGTTTGGGCGGGTTGTACTTGCACAGTGGACTCTTCTACTGGACATTTTTACTCGCTTTGGAAATGCTACAGGACTGATGGAAAACAAAGTGAAGTCACAAATCCTGCATACGGGGGCTGCAGGGGAGACTATTACTCAGATTTCTTTGTTGTTTTAATTCAATACAAGATTATTAAAGGAGGGACTCACCTATCTTGGTTTTTGGCTAAAACCTACGGGTTACAGGGTAGTGGATTGGATATGGCTATTGGACAAATATATGAAGAAAATTGGGATATGGTCACATAGGTCGTTATCCATAGGGGGAAGATATATCCTTGCCATGAATGTATTACAAGAAATTGATGTCTACTAGGCGCACCATTTCATACTTCTTGTGACCATTATTCAAGGCATAAAGGCTTACATGGAGCATTCATATTGTCAGGGGAAGGGAAGGACACAAATATACTTGGCGAGATGGGAGTACATTGCCATTCCAAAGAACATGGGGGGATTGGGCATACTGGACATCAAAATATTCTGTTCAACCCTTATTATAAAGTCTATGTGGCGAGGCATGCTCACTCATAGGGACTGGAAAATCATCAACAATGAGAAATACCTTGGGGGGAAGGAGATGACTTTATGGTGTAGGGAGGCACAATTGGGGAAGGCATAGGGTTCGGGCATCTGGTTGGGCTTCAGGAAACTGTGGAGTACTTCCGTCATTAATTATGTTGGTTGTTTGGTGATGGTGGTTAGATCCTTTTTGGAAATGACAGCATTGGAGGATTTTCGGAGGGTCATCACATCACTCCTTAGATCCTTCAAATACTACATGCACGGGGAATCTTTTTTCTATCACAAGTCATAATGGCTACTTTGAAGTTATTCTAAAATGGAAACTTGCACATGAGCTAGGTCTCATGGGATAGGATGCTATGACCTAGGACACCTGCAGATCACTTCTACAAAACGCTGGTCTTCGCTGCAGAAGGGGTGGGGATAGAATAATGTGGGCAGGGACCTGTCATCAGGGGGGGTATACATATGCGGGATACTTATAGACACATTATGAGGTCGAAGAGAAAAATTCAGGAGAACTGCTAGTTTAAATCAGTGTGGAAGGTGGGCATCCCTCTCAAACTCACGATTCTCTGTTGTTTGATTTAGAGAAACCACAAATTGACCTGAGAAAATGTCATGAAGTGGAGGTGTATTGGGCCTGGGATTAAATTTCCCATTGGGTCTTATGGGTGAATAATCTAACCTACACATTTTTTTCCAATGCTCATACACCTTCGATGTTTGGCAGCTGATATACAAACATTTGCAGGTCATATATCACCCATCAGATAACATACAAGATTTCCCAGACGGGTGGTATAAACACAAGAAGGGCATTCTCATCCCATATTGGTTACTGTGGAACATCTGGAAAATGAAGAATAGGTGCACTTTTGATGGGATCAGGACTTGTCTCATTATGGCTACACAACGCATCATTATATCTTTAATGGGTACCTTGGTGTCCACAAATCCCCCTCAGGATTTCTCTCACAAACTCAGACCACACAAAATCATAATTCCTGCGGGTTATTTTGATGGCGTTGCACAACATCAAATATGTGGTTGAGGGGTCTGGTTAAGGGTGGATCATAGAACACAATACAAATTTTCTGGAATTGTGCCAGTGGTACAAACAGTAAGGTGGAGATGGTTGCACTCTGGGGACTACTTTGGATCTCCAAGCTTTTATATTGACAATATTACTATATATGGTGACTCAGAAGTTATCATTGACCATATGAATAATAAAAACAGTTTCAAATCCACCACAGTTGGCACACTGGATCGAACATATTAAGACACTCCAAGCATCCTTTTAGAGCATCATCTTTACTCATATATGCACAGAGCATAACAAGATGGTTGATGGACTCTCAAAACAAGGACTAGGTTGTGCAGATGGAAAGATGCACTACACCTTGTTGGATGTAGATAACATCACTGCACATGGCACCATTACACTCTCCTGACTTTTTCCCTCATGGTTTCTATTTTTGGTATCTATTTTTGGAGTCATACTTTTTCACATTGATATAATCATCATTAGTTGTTTTTTAACACATATATGTTTTAACACACACCAAACTCTATGGGTACGATCTTACAACGGCCACTTATATAAGGCATCGGCTACCGCTTGCATTACGAAGTAGGAAGGACCACTTAAATTAAATTTATTATTTGTGAAATCTTAAAATAGAATTGATTTGATTTCAAAAGATTTAGTAATGGAAATAAATAATTTTTAAATTAAATTTATTATTTGTCAAATATTAAATAAATTTATTTAATTTGGAAATAAATGAATTCTAAATTAAATTTATTATTTTTTGATTTGTAGTTGAAAATATATTTAACTATTTTTTATATTAGATAATATACTAAAAGACAAATATTTTGTTATCCATAATGTAGATAAATGTATTTTTTTTTTGTCAATTTAGTAGTACCTTTCTATTTTCTATTTATCATTTGAAAGCAGGTTACAAAAATATTAAGATTTGTGGCCTCAACTTGCCCGGAGGAAACCAGGTCTGTTGGCCACCTTAAAGCATTGAAGGCCATCCAAAACTGAAAGAGTTTCATTCTACTGTTTGTTGCATGAGCAATCTGTATATTTAGTCTATTATCAAAGTAACTATTAGGACCTATAGTCCTTTGCAAAAAAAAAAAATTCATATTGTAAAATAAACTAAACTCCTAGCCATCGGAAGATTCGATCGGGGCAGGGTCCTTTACAGTGGATCCTGGCATATCAGCTTGTTGCAGTTGTTGGATCTGCTTCTCCATTCTTCCAACACGATCATCAATTCTACCAATATGATTAGTGGCTTGGTACTGAGTGACCTTTATGTGTTGCAGCTGAATGTCAATGTCCTACAATAATTCTAGAATTTTTGGTTTTGGCTTCTCTCTGGAAGGATGAATACTCTAAATTGCCTTTGCTAACAGGAATTTTACAATCCAGTAAGTGTGGAATGTTTGATTGAACAGTGAAAGTCGACCTCGGGTATTGCCAGGATCAGTAATAAAGTCCATAATTTCTACTTCTCCCTCATTGTCTTCTTCATTTGTCTAAATTTCTCTTTCCCATCCATGGATTTCCAGTCTGACCTGTGAAGAATTTCCAAGTGAATAGATAGAAGAGAGGTTCATTAAAACCTCCTACTATGTCTTCCTCCCTCTTTTCCTATTTTTCTCTACAGGTCGAAACATCTTCTGTCCCTTTGTCAGAAGTGTGGCCCAGAGGTTTTCTTTTTTTCCTCTTAACCATTGTGAGCCGACTTATAGTAAAAGCGTGCTCTGGAATAATAACAAGCAAGTAAGAAAAGGATATAACAAATAAACTTTGATTCTTGTTGCCGAGAACAGCAAATGCACAATTCTGATGCTCCTCAGTAGAAATAAAACCCATGTTACTCTCTTTGGTAGTATCATGACTACTCCAGTGAACCCAGAAATGACATTGGTTCGAGTTATAAAAGGAGAGACTACAGCCAACAGTGACGAGACAGAGCCAGGATTGAGAGCTACGCTGTGAATAAGCCAACAACTGATGACAGGAAAACAGAGAAAACAGAGTATAGTATACAGAGACCTTAACCCCCGATTTTAATCATAATGCTTTTAATTATGTAAGGAAGAACGGCCCCGCACTTATACTCGACGCTAAGAAAAACCCGCATGCCTTTCCCTCTACTAAAAATAACAGCAAGGAATGGGCAACACAAGCAGTATTATTTTACAATTTTAGACTTAAACTTAGAATTGTGCCTACAGCGAAGGAAATCAATTGAAAAAACATAATACCAAAGGAAGGAATTGTGACTATTAACCTGTAGACAACAACAGACTCTCATGCCACCACTAATTAGACATCAATAACTCGCAAGCCAAACAGTGGTTTTGTTAATTAGATAGAGATGCAATTTATTCACAGGCATGTGCCTGTTAAAGTGCCTAAGGCATGGATCTCGAAAGCATGGCTCGACCGGCTATAACTGAGTCAACAGAGATGAAACAGTTCGGCAACTGATAAAACTTACAGAACTTTTCATGACCAAATACATCTCCAAGATTTTGGTAATGAACATGGAGGTGAGAAGAAGAGTTGCATACCCTAGCAAAGCTATGAACCTGGTGCTACTTGTTTCCACTTCCGTCACCCGATGCTGGTTGATTCCTATGACAGAGAAATTGTTTATGCTGTATCCTTTCTTACCACTCTTAATCCTTTCTACAAGACTAATTTTTCCCCCTCGCAGCTCTGACAGCATAGGCTGTCCTTCTAACTCCACCATCATATGCCTATGTTTCATATGCCTCCATGATTGGATCTAGACGGGTTAGACATCATTCATTTATGATGCATGCACGAGATTTTCCACTTGGCTTGTTGAAGCGTCGGCGACCTTGTTTAATGGGAACCCCGATCGGGGGATACTGTAGATAAATGTCTTTCAGATTAATCAAATTATTAAGATTTGGTCATGTTAAAAGGTTAGGAAGATCAGTATTGCAACAAAGATTATGAAACTGAGATCTAATGTGAGTGTACGCAGTGCACTCTAAGAGGAAGTGATTTTCATCCTCAATGTTCATAATTCTCACAAAGATGATAGATCCATGTTTTAGGAACTGCCCAACTACCTATTTCACTATGGAGCTCATGAGATATATATTAATTTTTTTCTTTGAGGTAGTTAAAACATAGAGATACTTTTGATCTTCTAGAGTAGGGTTGATGACCTCCTTATAATATCTTAATTTTTTTTAGCCTCTAAATCTCACACCACATTTTCTCTTTAAACTTATAAGTAACAATATTTTTAATGTTATTAATATTTTGCAATGCAACATTTTCGTTGATCTCCCAATGGTTTAACTAGCCCTGGTATCTTTATACCAACCTCATTTGAGCCTTAGTTGGTTTTGGTTGGAATTTAAAGCTAGCATAGGAAGTCTATGGTCTCCCATGTTATTGATTTTGTTGTACACTCTATGGTCTCCCATGTTATTGATTTTGTTGTACAGTCTATGGTCTCTCATGCTATTGATTTTTTTCTTGTACAACAGGAGCCTAGTCATAGCTAGGCTCTCGATAGGGGAAAGACCCACTTCTATAACCAGAATAGGATAGGGTGTATTATTTTTAATTTTGAGGTTATACGTTATAAAACGCTTTTGGATTTGCTCAATATTTCTCCAGGATTCTCTAGAGATGCTGCAACCCCAAACCTCACATCTATACAAGATAACATGAGTGACTAAAGTTTCAAAGAGGAGCTTATTTTTATCCCACATCACAAGGTTTGCTGCTTTACAATTATTTTCAAGACCAAAATACACTTTCCACCCTCCATTTATCATTTTCCCAATGCTATAGTTCTAGTTGACCTTTTGATGAATATCAATTCCTAGATACTTGTAAGAAGACACTTCCTCTAAGTTGTTATTTTCATACACAAAATTAGCATAAGTGTCCTTCTTGGATTTGATAATCATTATCATAACCTTTGTTTTGTCAGTGTTAAGAAGAAAGATGATGATTATTCCAGCTAAGATCGTGCCAGCACAACCTCCTTCCTCTAAACAACCTTCTAGCTTATCGATGTAAATGTTGAATAAAATAGGGGAGAAGAGGCAACCTTGTTTAACTCCGATATTACACTTAGTATCTTTCCACCACCCCTCATTGTAATATATTTAAATTATTAAAAATATAACTATTTAATAATATTTATAAAATTTTAATTAAATTTTAAATAAAAATGATTAAAACAAATATCAAAATAATAATCCAAAATATTTAAATTACACATTCTTTTCGCATATCCTATTTCGAATTTTTTAAAGCATTTTCACTACTTTATGTTTTTTAAATTTCCTAGCTTTACTAATTTCCTTCTGGCATAACCTATATAAGACCATGTGGATTGTTGTTTTTTCATTTATATATATTGTATAAACATAACAATATAAAAGAAAACAAAAATCGAGATTCAAAGGAACGGAAGCATTCCATATCTCTCCATGATTTTTTTATTTTATTTTTCAAATTATACAAAATAGACAATTATATTGCGAAAATATTGGTATTTTCCAAACTTTTCTATTGATTAAAGTTTGGTTGGTTGGTCATACCTCTTACTTTTCACACACAGTGTATAAAGAGAATGGAATGCACCTTGTTCACACTAAAGATTACATGTTCTTAAGATCTTTGCTCTAAGACACTCGTGTATACATTTATAAATGTTGATATAATTAGATTAAAAGGAAAATTTGGAAACAATATTAAATTTAAGACATTGGATAGGTTCAGCACTTTACATTCAAATAGGTTGTACTTGAAAAATAATGATTCATGAAATTTTTGTTTATTATTAACGGTAGAGGTTTTTTGTTACACCAAAACTCGTAAGTGTTAGTAAACTTCCAAACTAGTAACTAGGATTTTCGGGGTGGAAATTATGGATTCTATAGAGTTGGGGTGATTACTAACTAGGATCTTGGGTGGAAATTATGGATTCCATAGAGGTGCGGTGATTATTCCAACACCCTCTCAAAGGTAGCTAGAGGAATCAATATCCAGGCTCTCTGATACCATGTAGAGGTTTTCCGTTACACCAAAACTCGCAAGTGTTAGTAAACTTCCAAACCAATAACTAGGATCCCCAGGGTGGAAATTATAAATTTCATAGAGATGCGGTGATTACTCCAACATTAAATAATGACAAATGAACGAACAAAGATTATAGAGAAACTTTGACGGGAAACATTTTTGCAAATTTATTAAAAAATTGCAATAGAAACATAGATTTACACATTACGAAGCTGCAACTCGCAGATCTGAGAAGCTATACAATAAAGTTGAATCCTCTAAACTGCCGATACAGATACCTACGCAAGAAATTTGTAGAAATCCAACCTAGTCAAACTTATGGCATTGACAAACAAAACTTCATATAATGTTTCCCAAATTCAGAGCAGATTTTCCTTGCAATAGACTCAAAAAAATGTAGCTCACCATCCCTCCTATGCATAATTTTACTAACAACAAACCACAAAACAATTCATGATATCCTGATTAATTGCAGATGGTCTACTATTAAA
This sequence comes from Pinus albicaulis, assembly GCA_034641835.2. NCBI lineage: Eukaryota > Viridiplantae > Streptophyta > Pinopsida > Pinales > Pinaceae > Pinus > Pinus albicaulis. The sequence continues at coordinate 206,152,789 of CM076571.1, forward strand.
TCGAAGAGATAACACTTGTGCTTTCTTTCTGAGGCTCGGCCGTGGTAGTGGTTGTGGTAATGTAGGTATCTTGGTCCGAAAAATAATTTGCTCCAAAGAATCCACCGTGAATGAGTAAGATGTAGAGGAGCTTTGTTCCACACAAAATTATAAGGAATGATTCCAATGTTATCTGCACAAAAAAACAGAGTTACGAAATCTTAATGATACAGAACGCCATAGCAAAATGAAAGGAATGAGGAAATGAGTGACAGTATAATGAACGTAATAGCATAGGAGTGTGACATACCAACTTTGCATTTCGGCCGCCAATATGGATCTCCTTGCATGCCAGCCTACAGTTTTGTGAATGAGAAAAATTAAAGCCCACACTAATTTCAAAGATGATTCAAATATCATAATTCTTGTTGACTTTTATGAAATAATATCAGGATATAAATTATGCAAATTTCACGTGGTTATATATATACCCCATGGCAACTAGTGTAAGCCCCCAAGCTGTCATGGAGGATGCAGTACTGGGAGCCAAGCTCTGGGCAGTCCAAACACTGAGATGATGGAGTCCAGAAAGGCATGAAGCAGCTCCTACTGCAGCAGCTATCAAAGCAAAAATAATCATGAATCCTGTGGCTTCATTCCCCATTGGAAAATACACTGCAGAAAATCCCACAGGATGAGTTTTTCCAGGACCTGCAAGTTAGTCATAGAATCAATCAGCAAAAAATTGCATGCTATAAAGCAGAAATACATACTATGCATACAAGTAATAAGTACCAGTAGAGTAACTGTAGTTGAGGGCGTTGTTGAGAGCCCATCCAGCAATAGCACCAACAATAACAAACATGCAGAAATTCAGAAGCAGGAGAAAGGCCGCCAGGGATTTCACCACTCCCAACGCCATTATAGCTGTAACAATGTCTTGGCTCTACAAACTATAACTACTAACAGAACGGAGCTTATTTTGGAGATGGGAGTAGTACCAATTAGCAATCTATACTCTACACTAGATGTTGGAATATTGAGAATTCCAAATGGAGAGAGTAAGCTCCTCTCCTCTAAACAAAGAGAAATTAAAAAAAACTTCTTTTGACAATGGACAGAGTTTTCAGACTTTTAAAACAACTTCTATTTCAAAAAAAACTTATACAAGTAATCCTCTTAATAGAGGGATAACAACAATGGTGACTGCTATAGACGCAGTGCACAAAATGACTCTCTATCTCTCAAGAGCAACACTGTTGTGTATTTCTGTTCTTCTCTTCTCTTTCGCGCTGCTGTGTGAAAAATAAACAATGCAATTACAATTACACAGGCTCGCAGGCCTTTTGGCTTTTATATGCCGCATATAAAAAAATTACAAAACTATATGAAATATTAAAAAACAAAACTATTAAACTATTGGTCCCACATAACCAACGCGCTTTGAATGCGCGATCAAACTATTAAACACAATGTATAACCTTATCGGGTCCGCTTTTTAAACACAATAAGTGCTACAACCAAAAGTTCCGATTGCAATCCGAAAGCGGATGCGATTGGAAAATATAAACTCCGGCCTATACTTGGATCGGGTCCGCCACTCCAATTGGAGCACATAACAAAAAAGGTGCGATCAGTCGGAAAGTTCCGATTGCGATTAAGATCCCGGATGCAATTCAAATAAAAAACTGCGCCATAATAAGTCCATCGGGTCCGCCACTTCAAAAGGTGCAATCGGGCCCAACACATGAAACCTTCCGATTGCGATTGAACAACCGGATGCGATTGCACATTGGACTGTGGCTTATAACTGGATCGGGTCCGGCCTTCAATCGGGGTCATAACAAAAGACCGCCGATTGATCCTTACGATTGCACTCATGCGATTCCATTGAAACATTGCCATTGAAACATTTAATATATGTTTCGGTTGTATGTTTTATATAACCGTTCCACTTTGCGGAACTCCGCCATATCAACAAGACACTTGATTATTGCGATTGCGATTTGCGATTGCGATTTGATCGCATCGCATAGCAAACTCTTCATCAACAAGACACTGCGGTTGTTGAGGGCTTTAAAGCCCGAAATGATTGGTTTTTAACATCTCTGTTCCTCCGTAGACAAAAATGGCTCTGCCCATCACGAATTCAATTTCTTCTCTGCTGTTGTGGCTGCGGCTCATCAAGAATTAAAATCATCCTTACGGATTCCCCATCATTCTTCAATACAGAGTGATGTGCACTCAAAAAACTCTGCTTCTGCTGTTGTTTCCTTGTACTCTTTTTCTTCTTCTTGCCCAAGGCTGGCAGTGACTTTAATATTTCAACACTCCCCCTTAAATTCAGCTGCTGAGTTATCAATAATACCCAAACATTTCCTTAAAAATTCAAAGGTCTTCTGTCCTAATGGTTTAGTTAAAATATCTGCATATTGTTCCTCTATTTTACAATGTTGTAAAACAACTTCTCTATTGTTTACCAATTCTCTGATATAATGAAATTTTGTGTCTATGTGCTTTGTTCTTTTATGAAATACTGAGTTCTTTGACAATGCAATAGCTAAGCTATTGTCACAATAAATCACTGTCCCTTTTACTTTTTCTTGACATAGACTTCTCAACATTCTTCTCATCCAAACTGCTTGACACGCTGCTGCTGTAGCTGCCACATATTCTGCCTCTGCTGTAGATAATGCTACAATCGGCAGTTTCTTAGAAGCCCATGAAATGGCTCCTGAACCCATATGAAAAACATAACCGGAAGTGCTCTTCCAATCATCTATACTTCCAGCCCAATCACTGTCAGTGTATCCAACTAATTCTGAATTTTCTAAAGCTGTATATAAAATACCAAATCTTTTTGTTCTTTTCACATACCTCATAATTCTCTTTGTTGCTTGCCAATGTGCTTCTTTTGGCTTCTCCATAAATCTGGAAATTAAACTAACAGCATGCATAATATCCGGCCTAGTTGCAGTCAAATACATGAGGCTGCCAACTATGCTTTTATACAAACTTGGATCAACATCCTTGCTGCTGTCATATTTACTCAACTTAAATCCCATTACTGTGGGAGTAATTGCAGCTTTGCACTCCTGCATATTAAATCTTTCTAGAACTTGATTCACATACTTTGCTTGAGAAATAAAAATCCCTTTCTCACCTTGCTACACTTCTATTCGCAAGAAGTATCTTAATAAACCCATATCAGTCATTTCAAATTCATCTTTCATGACCGTTTTAAAGTTTTCAACAAGGTAATCATCATTACCTGTAAAAATTAAATCATCAACATATAAAACAACAATCAACAGCTTACCATCCTTTTCTTTGATGTAGAGGGTGGGTTCTCCCTCACATTTTTCAAATCCATTCTCCAATAGATAGGAGTCTATTCTGCTGTACCACGCTCTTGGTGCTTGCTTCAGCCCATAAAGAGCTTTCTTTAATTTGCAGACCTTATGCTCTTGGCCTTTCTTCTCATATCCGAGAGGTTGTTCCACATATACCTCTTCCATTAAAAATCCATTTAAAAATGCAGATTTTACATCCATCTGGTATACTTTCCATTTGTTTTGTGCTGCTATGGACAGCACTGCTCTCACTGTTTCCATTCTTGCAACTGGTGCAAAAGTTTCTTCATAATCAATCCCTTGCTTCTGCTTGTATCCTTTGACCACAAGTCTGGCCTTGTGTCTTTCTATTTTTCCTTCAGCATTGCTTTTGGTCTTATAGACCCATTTAACTCCAATGACTTCCTTTCCTTCTGGGAGATCAACCAACTCCCATGTTTTGTTCTTCTCTATGGCTTTAATCTCATCATCCATAGCTTCTATCCATTTTCTATCTTTAATTGAATCTTCAAAATGAATAGGATCATCAACTTGACAATACAAAGCAAATAAGGAATTCATACCTTCATTTGCTGCTCCTTGCTCATAGATTTCTCTAATACTTCTGAACTTTGTTCCTCTTTCACTTGGCGTAGCTGTGCTTGATGAAGCACTGAATTCTGCTCCATGTGGTGTGCTCGGCGAACCACTGCCACTTCTTCTCAAGGGTGTTCTCGTTGCTGCTTGAGGCGTCCCTTGTTGTCCTTGCGCTACTGGAGGTTGTGCAATGGATGGGTTATTAATCTCAACCACATCTCCTTCCTCTTCATCATGAGACAAACAGTTTTTAACATTGACTGTTTTCTCAATGCTTCCATCCCATGCTTCCTCTTCAATAAATTTCACATCTCTGCGTATTACAAACTTCTTTGTGGATGGGTTATACAGTCTGTATCCTTTGGAATCTTCACAATATCCAAGGAAAATGCACTTCTCCCCCTTACTATCCAACTTCTTTCTCAATTTGTCTGGAATGTGTGCATATGCAACACACCCAAAAACTCTCATGTGGGTGACTCCCTGTTTTCTGCCACTCCACGCTTCTTCTAGAACTTTTTTCATCACCGCTTTTGTCGGACATCTATTCAAAATATATACAACACAGTTTGCTGCTTCTGCCCAATACTCATTCGGCAAATTCTTTGCCTTGAGCATACTTCTCACCATCTCCATTATGGTTCGATTCTTCCGTTCAACGACTCCATTCTGTTGCGGCGTGTACCTGGTGGTAAATTGATTGTGTATGCTGTTCTCTCTGCAAAAGCGCAGAAACTCCTTTGATATGTATTCACCTCCTCTGTCAGTTCTGAGGACTTTAATGTGCAGTCCGCTCTGTTTTTCTATAAGAGCTTTAAAATGACGAAATTTCTGAAAGACTTCACTCTTATATTTTAAGAAATAAACCCACACTTTTCTTGTGAAATCATCTATGAAGGTCAGCATGTAATTGCTGCCCAAAACAGATGCTGTTTTCATCGGCCCACATAAATCTGAGTGGATTATCTCCAAAGGTGATTTCGCCCTTATGCTTTTCCCTGAAGGAAAATTTTCTCTGTGTTGCTTTCCCAAGATGCAGCCTTCACATAGGCTGTCAGGCTTCTCAATCAATGGAAAACCTCTTACTATTCCTTTTATGTGCAGCAAATTTAATCCTCCGAAATTGAGATGTCCAAATCTCAGGTGCCATAACCAATTTTCATCTTTTGCTTCTTTCTGAAAGGCTTCTTGTGTTACAACTGCAATGCTTTTTCCTTTTCCCTTCAAGTCAGTGTTGAGCTTGAGAGGAAACATTCTATTGCTGGTCATTTATATTTTAGCAATGATTTTCTTTCTTGTAGGTATATCTTTAATTGTGCACACATCATCTTTAAAAACTACATTGTAACCTTTGTCTATGAGCCGCCCAACGCTCAAAAGATTACACTTCAAACCTGGAACATAATACACATCTTGAACAAATTTTTGCTCACCATTTCTTGCTCGAATTGTAACTCTGCCTTTCCCTTTTACATAGATCTTAGTATCAGTCCCTATGGTTACTTCAGATTTAACTTCTTCATCTAGATTGGAAAACATTGCTATGTTCCCAGTCATGTGATTACTACATCCTGAATCTAAGAACCAAACATCATCTTCTCTATCTTGTGCTACGTTACAAGCTAGCAGCACATTACTTGGGTTCTTTTCTTCTTTTGCTACATTAGCATTCTGCCTATTTTTCATGTCATTTTGCTTCTTTCTACATTCATTGGCATAGTGCCTATATTTCTTGCAATAATCACATTGGACATTGGATTTGTCATACCTTTGTCCATGAGTATGTTGGTGTTGATGTCCACCTTGCTGGTTGTTGCATTGGACTTGGCTTTGACCTTGACTGTTGCTCCTTCCATGTGAATGTGAAGGGTTGTTCCTTCCACCTCTGTTCTGACTTCTACCTCTTCCTGTAGGCATCTGGGTCTTGAATGCGTGCTCTAGAGATGAGTGTTCATCTCTGCTCAATCACTGTTCATGAGTTATCAACGAGGCATGAAGTTCATCCACTGTGAACTCTGAGAGATATTTGGTCTCTTCTATGGTGGTTACAATAACATCAAACTTTGAGGGTAAGCATCTCAAAAGTTTCTCCACAATCCTTCTTTCTTCAAGAGTTTCTCCATCGGATCTTATCTGATTTACAATCCCAATCACATGTGTAAAAAATGTGTCTACACTGTCTGACTCTTTCATGCAAAGAGTTTCAAAATCTCTTCTCAGCAACTGAAGTTTTGCTGTCTTAACTTTCTCCATGCCTTGATAGGCTACTTTCAGAGTTTCCCATGCCTCCTTGGACTTCTTAGCTGCTGCTATCCTCGGAAACACACTCTCATATACAGCTTGATACAATAAGAAGAGAGCTTTAGAGTCTTTATTCCTATTATTCTTCAACACATCCTTCTCTGCTTGAGTTAAGGCATTAAAAGCCTGCTCATCAGCTGGTTCTGTAAAACCATCTTCTACTAATTCCCATAAGTCTTGTGATACAAACAGGGCTCTCATGGTAATGGCCCAATAATCATAGTTCTTTCCATTAAACTGTGGAAGTTGAACATTTCCAAGACTCATACCTGTACTTGGTCCAGCCATTGCTTCAAAACTGAACTCTAAGCTTAAATAAACTGTCTTTCCTTCTTGAAAGAACAAACTCCTTAAACAATAAACAACTACTCTGTTTTCTTTGAGAAATACCTGAACTTTGACCTCTGTTGGGCTTTCACACTGCTGGAGAAAACGCTGCAACAAGTCTTCTTCTTCTTCAGCTTCTTTGAAACCTTCAAAGAGCCTAAACTAGCTCCGATACCATGTTGGAATATTGAGAATTCCAAATGGAGAGAGTAAGCTCCTCTCCTCTAAACACAGAGAAATTAAAAAAAACTTCTTTTGACAATGGACAGAGTTTTCAGACTTTTAAAACAACTTCTATTTCAAAAAAAACTTATACAAGTCTTCCTCTTAACAGATGGATAACAACAATGGTGACTGCTACAGACGCAGTGCACAAAATGACTCTCCGTCTCTCAAGAACAACACTGCTGTGTATTTTTGTTCTTCTCTTCTCTTCCGCGCTGCTGTGCGAAAACTAAACAATGCAATTACAATTACATAGGCTCGCAGGCCTTTTGGCTTTTATATGCCGCATATAAAAAAAATTCAAAACTATATGAAATATTAAAAAACAAAACTATTAAGCTGTTGGTCCCACATAACCAACACGCTTTGAACGCGCGATCAAACTATTAAACACAATGTATAACCTTATCGGGTCCGCTTTTTAAACACAATAAGCGCTACAACCAAAAGTTCCGATTGCGATCCGAAAGCGGATGCGATTGGAAAATATAAACTCCGGCCTATACGTGGATCGGGTCCGCCACTCCAATCGGAGCACATAACAAAAAAGGTGCGATCAGTCGGAAATTTTCGATTGCGATTAAGATCCCGAACGCGATTCAAATAACAAACTGCGCCATAATAAGTCCATCGAGTCCGCCACTTCAAAAGGTGCAATCGGGCCCAACACATGAAACCTTCCGATTGCGATTGAACAACTGGATGCGATTGTGCATTGGACTGTGGCTTATAACTGGATCGGGTCCGGCCTTCAATCAGGGTCATAACAAAAGACTGCCGATTGATCCTTGCGATTGGGCTCATGCGATTCCATTGAAACATCGCCACGTGGTCAAGTGGACCCACAGGCCTCCGCTGCTGTGGGGGGGCGATTTTAATATATGTTTCGGTTGTATGTTTTATATAACCGTTCCGCTTTGCGGAACTCTGCCATATCAACAAGACACTTGATTATTGCGATTGCGATTTGATCGCATCGCATAGAAAACTCTTCATCAACAAGACATTGCGGTTGTTGAGGGCTTTAAAGCCCGAAATGACTGGTTTTTAATATCTCTGTTCCTCCGTAGACAAAAACGGCTCTGCCCATCACGAATTCAATTTATTCTCTGCTGTTGTGGCTGCAGCCCATCAAGAATTAAAATCATCCTTACGGATTCCCCATCATTCTTCAATACAGAGTGTTGTACACTCAAAAAACTCTGCTTCTGTTGCTGTTGCCTTATACTCTTTTTCTTCTTCTTGCCCAAGGCTAGCAGTGACTTTAATATTTCAGCACTAGATGCTTAATTTGCGAAGGGCAAGAGCAAGCTGACAACAATGGCAGAGCAAAGTAGTCTATAAAAAGAGTTCAAGAGCATTAAAATTCAGATTGAGTATGCCTGCAACTGAAAAGTTGTAGCTGTCTGACAGCCGAGATTGTGGTGTATTTAAGGATGCCTGGAAAGTAAGTGACCTTGAAAAGGGAGGACCTGTGGGGCACAAACAATTGTTAATCCAACAGGAACATGCTGCCCTGCAATTGGAAAGTAATAATATAACGGTTTATCCAACATTCAAATGATTGGCTTTTCAAGAAGTGGAGTGGGTAAAAGCATTGACTGGGTGTCACCGTCAAAGTTTTTTCCGTGGCAGCTTGTTACAGAACATTCCCAGGTTTTATGTGTCAACTAGAATAGAATGTTCCCAGGCTTTATGTTTCAACTGGAATAGGATGCTCTTAGGCTTTATGCTTGAAATGAATGAGATGTTTTTTATTTGAAACCCCATTCTTCTGTCTTACACTCAAATCCCACCTAAGATAAATAAAATATGATGGTTTTTTTTCTTTGATCTCTCACTTTTCATGATTAAATCATTCCCTTTGGTGACAAATGAACATAAATAATAAAATTAATGTTTGGTTTATTGATGGTTCGTTTATTCATGCCCACCAGAAACCATGTGAGTAGATTTGTCCCTGAATGTTTGTAGGGATTATTTTAGATTAGTGTGCTACATCATTATGAATGAAACAGTTTATATACATCCGGGCTGGCACTTGCAACCAATGTTATAAATTGAAGATGATATATATATATATATATATATATATATATATATATATATATATATGTCGGGATAAATTTTTCTGTAACTGCTCTATCTGTTTTTTTTTGTTTGTTTGTTTTTTTTTAAAATAATGACAATTGATAATTACGAATCAGAGAAACAATTTTGAAATTTTACTTTTAATTTTACTAAAAATATTAATATTGTGATAATAGATTATTTTATCATTTTTATTTATATAAATTAATAATATGTTATTTTTAGATTTCAAATTTTTTATAAATATAAAATGTTATTAATTTAAATATTTTACAATATGATGATTTATATATTAAATAAAGAAATAGCAATGATATGATGTTTTGATTTTTTTTGGTCGAGTACAATTGTTTTTGAACAAGATTGTAATTTATCATTATTTAAATAAGATTCAATATCCTGAAAAATCTTGAAATGTTTGTATTATATAGATTACAAAATTTAAACTTACAATTTCTAGTTTGTTTTATAGATTATTGATAATTGGCCTCAGTTCAACTTAATTCTGGATTTATCAAGTGTGTTATTTTTTTTTCAGAAAAAAAAAGAAGCTACTCATATATTAATAAAGTAGTCTATACATCATAGATTTGATATTTTTCCATATACATTCCACATTTTTCTAGAAAATTTTCAGCTCTATGGAGTATCCACAAAATGTTGTAAGAGAAGATACAACCTTACTATTGTTGGAAATTATTCTCAACCACCACAGTAAATGAACAGGGAAAAGAAGGAAAAGTTCTGAGCAAAGGACAATTACCCATACAAGTTCTGAGCAAAGGAAAATTACCCATTCCGAAACAGATTAAATAATTAAAGTCAAATAGGAATTTAATGCATGGTTAGTATATGTGCATGGGCAAATATTTAATCCACAAGTTTTGTTTACTTCACCAACTTTTGTAATGTTCAGAAAATGATGTCCGTGCATACTATGTATTAACTTGCGTCTGTCACCAATCAAATGTCTTAGATATATATGTTGTTTTGATTTACATACGAGAGCCTTTTTTTAGTGAAGAGTGTTATGTAATGTGGCGGATGTAAGTTTGGAAAGACAAGTGGAGAAAATTATGGAGCAAATTTTGGTGGGTGCATGAAAACAATTTTCTATTTGTGAATGTATTTCATGTTTTCAAGTTTTAATATATATTTTGGTTACTCGCCATATAATTGTGAAAATTTCAAGTATCATTTTTTCAGCAACACTTTGTTTTACTCTGCTTCACCGTGAGTAAAATTAGTTGATTAGATTTGCTCCTCTCCATAGTTGCGATTTTGATCTCAGCCACTCTGTATTAAAATGAAGATCATTTGAATTGATTTCTGCAACTATATGGTATGGATTAAGTGAGTTCTGCAACTCTGTGTAAACTTCCGTAAAAGTGTTGTGTTGATAAATGAAGATCATTTGAATTGATCTCCGCAACTGTATGGTATGGATTAAGTGAGTTCCGCAACTCTGTGTAAACTTCCATAAAAGTGTTGTGTTGATAAATGAAGATCATTTGAATTGATTTCCGCAACTGTATGGTTTGGATTAAGTGAGTTCCGCAACTCTGTGTAAACTTCTGTAAAAGTGTTGTGTTGATTAAAGTAATTTCTGCAACTATGTGTGAACTCCATTTGTTGACGGGAAAAGCATTTTTCCCCTGTGTCTTTAAAATTGTTTAACATGGTATCGGAGTGGATTTAAAAATCTTAGTGAAAAATAGTGTTTTTACTAAAGAGTTAAAAGGAGTTTTGAAATTTTTGTGGAACATATTATCTAGCAGTAGGAAAGTTTTCACGCAGCGAGAAAAGTTTTACACAGTGAGAAATTTGTTTACATGGTGAAAATGGCAGCAACAAGCACAAACTTGATTAATCCACAAATACCACAGTTTAATGGCAAAAATTACAACTATTGGGCCATTACAATGAGAGCCCTCTTTGCTTCACAAGATATATGGGAGCTGGTGGATCAAGGTTTCCAAGAACCAACAGATGCAGCAGCATTGGCTTCTTTGATAGTAGCAGAAAGAGACTTGTTGAGAGATAATAAGAAGAAGGACTCCAAAGCCCTCTTCTATCTCTTTCAACCAGTGCATGAGAGTATATTCACAAGGATTTCAGCAACAACAAGGTCTAAAAAGGCGTGGTATATTCTCAAGACAACCTATCAAGGCATGGAGAAATTGAAGACAACAAAGCTACAAATGTTGAGGAGAGACTTTGAAACTCTCTGTATGAAAGAGTCTGATAAGATAGACTCATTCTTCACACATGTGATTGGGTTGGTTACCCAAATAAGGTCTCATGGAGAGACACTTGAGGTGTTATGTAAATTGACTCGGGGTTAAAGTCAAGGATGACCAAGTTAAACAATCGGGTAGTTTGAGCTACATTGTATTGTGCACCCATTGTTTTTGGCTCACGATATTGCATGTAATGGAGCCTATAAAAGGATGGGAAGACTTCATTGTAATATGGGCTTGGAGGTGAGCGATGAAGGCTCACATGGACGGATTGGTCATGGTTTTGGCCAATGATTAATGAAATTTCATTGGATGGGTTTTTCCTGGATAAACATTTGTGTTTATGTTTATGTGTTTTGTTGTTGGTTATGTTTTATTATTCCTCTCGGTAATTATTTATATTCTCCAGTAAATTTTTTCTTCATTTGGTATCAGAGCCATATTTGGCTTCAACGGGATGCTTTTGTAGCCAAGGGTTATATTGGCATGTGAATGAAGATATGATTTTTTGTTGCACCACTATTTATTCCACAAAGACAATGGAGAGGAGAAGGAACAAAGTGCACAAGGCTATAGAATTTGGCATCAAGCAGCAACCCAAAAAAAAAAAAATTCGCTTAATGGAGTCAAAATTTTACTACATGTAAATGGGCATACTACTGTAAGACCTGGTATGGCATGCGTACCCCTGGGTAATTACTGGTAAACTTTGGGTTAGACTTAGGTGATAGGGGGGATGTCAAGTTAACAACTACCTTGGGTATAAAAATTTGAGGGGGGTAAGGGTCAAAGTGAGTAGGGCCCACTCACTTGGCAAGGTTGGCTGGATTTAGTGAAGGAACCCTAAGTCAAGTTTAAGGGGGGAATGTTAGGTAAATTGACTAGGGGTTAGAGTCAAGGTTGAACAAGTTAAACAATCGGGTATTTTGGGGCACATTGTGTTGTGCACCCATGGTTTTCTGCTCATGGTATTGCATGTAATGGAGCCTATAAAAGGATGGGAAGACTTCATTATAATATGGGCCTAAAGGTGAGCAATGAAGGCTCACATGGACGGATTGGTCATGGTTTTGGCCAATGGTTAGTGAAATTTCATTAGATGGGTTTTTTTCGGATAAACATTTGTTTTCATGTTTATGTTTTTTGTTATGTTTTATTATTCCTCTCGGTAATTATTTATATTCTCCGGTAATTTTTTTCTTCATGAGGAAAGAAGAATAGTGGAGAAAATCTTGAGAATTCTATCCTCAAGATTTTATGCCATAGTAGTGGCCATAGAAGAGACAAAGGATCTTTCAATATTTTCAGTGGATGAGTTTCATGCATCCCTGATGTCTCATGAACATAGACTGAACAAAACAGTGAACTCCTCATTGGAGTATGCATTCAAGACATAGATGTATTTTGGCAAAGGTAGAGGTCGAGGAAGACCAAACTACCGATAAAGAGGAAGAAGCCCATAGAGAGGTAGATGAAACAACCCTACAAGCACAAATGGAAGGGGAAACAATTAGAATCAAAGTGAAGGCTCAAGCCAACACCAAGCACAAGGATAAAGGTATGACAAATCCCAAGTCCAATGTCATTATTGTAAAAAGTATGGGAATTATGAAAATGAATGTAGAAAGAAACAAAATGACATGAATAATAGGCAAAATGCAAATTTTGCAAAAGAAGATAAGAACCAGAGTAATGTGCTTTTAACATGTAATGTAGCACAAGAAAAAAAAGATGATGTATGGTTTTTAGAGTCAAGTTGTAGTAACCACATGACTGGAAACATAGCAATGTTTTCCAATCTTGATGAGAATGTGAAGTCCGAAGTGACAACAGTGACTAATAGCAAAGTCTCTGTCATGGGAAAAGGAAGAGTGTCAATATTGACAAGGAAGGGAGAAAAGAAATTTGTGCGAGATGTATATTATGTACCTGGCCTGAAATGTAACCTTCTAAGCATTGGGAAACTCGTGAACAAGGGCTACAATGTGTTTTTTAATAATTATGTGTGCACTATCATGAAAATACCTGCAAGTAAAAGGGTCATTATAGAAGTGCACATGACAAAGAATCTGATGTTTCCTCTCAAACTCAAAACAGACTTCAAGGAAGGAGGTGTGGTAGTAGGAGTCACACAAGAGGTCTTTCAAGAAGAAGTAAAAGACGAAAACTGGTTATGGCATTTGAGATTTGAACATATCAATTTTGGAGGATTGAACCTCTTGCATAGGAAAGGGATGGTAAAATGATTACCACTCATTGAGAAGCCTGATAGCCTATGTGAAGGCTGCATCTTGGGCAAACAACACAGAGAAGCATTCCCAATAGGGAAGAGTATAAGGGAAAAGGAACCTTAGAGATTTTCCACTCATATTTGTGTGGACCAATGCAAACACTATATTTAGTTGGCATCCAATATGTTTTGACATTCATGGATGATTAAACCAGGAAGACATGGGTGTATATCTTGAAACAGAAGAGTGAAGTTTTTGAACATTTGTACCACTTCAAAGATCTTGCTGAGAAGAAGAGTGGGCACTACATGAAAGTGCTCAGAAATGACAGAGGTGGAGAATATATCTCCAAATATTTCCTACGTTTCTGTAGGGAAAATGGCATACACAAGAATTTTACCACAAGATACACACCACACAAAAATAGTGTTGCAGAAAGGAAGAATAGGACCATCATGGACATGGTCAGAAGTATGTTGAAGGTAAAGCATTTTCCAAATGAGTATTGAGTTGAAGCTTTCAATTGTGCAGTGTATATTTTGAATAGATGCCCAACCAAAGTTATTTTGAACAGAGTTCCGGAAGAAGCATGGAGTGGAACAAAGCAGTTTTTCACTCACATGAAAGTATTTAGATGTGTGGCTTATGCACATGTCCCAGATCAACTAAGAAAGAAGTTGGACAGCAAGGGGGAGAAGTGTATCTTTGTTGGATACAATGATGAGTCCAAGGGTTACATGCTCTATAATCCATTAACCAAGAAAGTTATAACTAGAAGAGGTGCAGTTCATTGAAGAAGAAGCCTAGGATGCAAGCTTAGAGAAAAAAGTGAACGTGAAGACATGTGTGTCTCACAAAGATCAAGAGGAATGCACACCAGCAAATAATTCCTCCACGGTGGTTCCTCCTCCACCTACACAAGCACAACAGAGCACACCACAAGCTGAAAACAGAACAACCTTAAGAAATCAAGGAAGTGCTTCTGCAAGCACACCATAGGGATCAAAAACTCCCTTGAGTTCAAGTGGAATTATAAGCACACTAAGAAGACCAATATTCAAAAGTTTGAGTGAAATTTATGAACCAGGAGAGGTAAATGATAATGCTAGTATAAATTCATTATTTGCATTATTTTGTGATGTAGATGACCCAATCCACTTTGAAGATGGAGTCAAGGAAGAGAAATGGGTTGCGGAAATGAATGAAGAGATAGGAGCAATAGAAAAGAATGACACATGGGAGTTAGTGGACCTTCCGCAAGGAAAATAAATCATTGGAGTGAAATGGGTCTATAAGACCAAGAGCAATGCTGAAGGCAATATTGAAAGGAATAAAGCAAGGCTCATTGTCAAATGCTACAAGCAGCAGCATGGAAGAGACTATTCAGAAACATTTGTGCCAGTCACGATGATGAAGACAGTGCATACAGTGTTGTCAATTGCAGCGCAACAGAAATGGAAAGTCTACCAGATGGAAGTAAAGTCAACATTCTTGAATGGAGTGCTGAAAGAGGAGGTGTATGTTGTGCAACCTCCTCGCTATGAAATAGAAGGCCAAGAAAAAAAGGTGTGTAGGCTTCAGAAAGCTCTCTATGGGCTGAAAAAAGCACCGCATGCATGGTATAGCAAGATAGATGCTTACTTGATGGAAAATGGGTTTGACAAATGTGATGGTGAACCTACTTTCTACATCAAATAAAATGACGGTAAGATTCTTATTGTCATTTTGTATGTAGATGATTTGATTTTTACAGGTAGTGATGATTTTCTCATTGCTGATTTCAAAGCTGTCATGAAAAGTGAGTTTGAAATGACTGACTTGGGGTTGTTAAGATATGTTTTTGGCATAGAAGTGAAGCAAATAGAAAATGGAATTTTTATTTCACAAACAAGGTATGTAGCAGAAATTTTGGAGAGGTTTAATATGCAAAACATCAAGCCATCACCAACTCCAACCGTCATGGGGTTGAAGTTGAGCAAGGAATATTGCAGCAGCAATGTCAATCCGACAATATACAAGAGCATGGTGGGCAACCTAATGTATTTGACCGCAACTAGGCCTGATATAAAGTATGCAATGATTTTGGTGTCTAGGTTCATGGAGACACCAAAGGAGACACGTTGGCAAGCAGCGAAAATAATTTTAAAGTATGTCAATGGGACAAAGGAGTATTGTGTTTTGTACTCCACAACTGATGCTTTTAGGCTGGTTTGTTACAATGACAGTGATTGGGCAAGAAGTGTTGATGACAGAAAGAGCATGTCAAGATATGTTTTCTCATTTGTGTTCGGGAGCCATTTCATGGGCTTCCAAGAAGCAACCGATAGTATCATTGTCAACAACAAAAGCTGAGTATTTTTCCACAACAATAGCAGCATGTTAAGAAGTTTGGATGAGAAGGATGTTGTGGGATTTATGTCATGAACAAGATGGAGTAGCCACTATTTTATGTGATAACAGTTCAGCAATTTCACTATCAAAGAACTCCGTCTTTCACAAAAGGAAAAAGCATATTGATGCCAAATATCATTTCATAATAGAATTGGTTAACAACAGTGAGGCTGTGTTGCAACATTGCAGGTCAGAAGAATATTTTCAGATATCTTCACAAAGCCATTGGCAGGTGAATTTTTTTTATCTCAGAGATTGTCTAGGAATGGTCAATGGCGAAAGTTGTGATTAAGGGGGAGTGTTGGAAATTAATCTCAACCACCATAGTAAATGAACTAGAAGCAACCATACCTTAGTTAGTGTTTTGCAGGTTACGGATTGCGTGTGCAGAGAAGGACAAGTTATGAGCAAAGGACAATTACCCATACAGTAACAGATTAAATAATTAAATTCAAATAGGAATTTAATGCATGGTTATTAAATGTGCATGGGAAAATATTTAATCTGCAAGTTTTGTTTAGTTCACACAAGTTTTGTAATGTTTAGAAAATGATGTCCTCCCATACTATGTATTAAATTGTGTCTGTCACGAATCAAATGTCTTAGATATATATGTTGTTTTTATTTACATGTGAGAGCATATTTTTTAGTCAAGAGAGTGTTGTGTAATGTGGCGGATGTAAGTCTGGAAAGACAAGTGGAGAAAATCGTGGAGCGAATTTTGGTGGGTGCGTGAAAACAATTTTACTGTGTGTTACTCCTTAACATTGGTGAATGTAAATCCATGTAAAAAGTCTTGTTTTACTTGTGAAGGAGCCATAGCCTCCATATGTAAATGTATTTCATGTTTTCAAGTTTTAACATAAAGTTTGGTTAGTCGCGATATAATTGTGAAAATTTCACCTACCGTTTTTTCCGAAACACTCTTTTTACTCTGCTTCACCGTGAGTAAAATTAGTTGATTATATTTTCTCCTCTCCATAGTTGAAATTTTGATCTTTTCCACTCTGTATTAAAATGAAGATTCATTTGAATTGATTTCTGCAATTGTATGGTATGGATTAAGTGAGTTCCGCAACTCTGTGTAAACTTTCGTAAAAGTGTTGTGTTGATTAAAGTAATTTCAGCAACTCTGTGTGAACTCTGTGTGTTGAGGGAAAAGAATTTTTCCCCTGTGTCTTTAAATTTTTTTAACTATGAACAAAAAAATGCAACTATGAGAGTTCTTAGTAACAAAATAAACACAACATAAATTACTTCTAAATGAAGTCCTCTAAGTTGACAAAATGTTAAGCAACAACATCAAAAATAAATTGTAAGAGATGCATCATTTCTTGAATTAAACCTCGTTCCTTGCCAATTAGTCTAGCTGCCTACCTCTATGTCCATCCCTACCATCAATTGAAGTTCATGGCAAGTGTGTTGACTAGAGCCCCTTGAGCATAGGATGCAAAAAATATCATACGTGTCACCCTGTTGATACCCATCTTAGAAAGCATATCAGCTGTCCAATTCTTCTCCCTATATATGTGATCAAAATCCACTCTCTGAAAGTGTTTTCCAAGATTTTAATGTGTGCCATCCTTAAGTGTCTAGAGGGATCAAATCTCTTAAGGTGCTCTTTTTTTTTTCATTTTCTTTTTTTTATATCAGTGCAAAACTTGAGGAAAAGTTTGCACCTAGAGGGATTTGATCTATCATAAGGCTTATATATCCCGATTTAATTAATTATTAATAATCAATAATTAATTATAATTATTATTGTTTTATTTTATGTAATTTGAATGAGTAAAAAATGTTTAGATAACATAACATAATTATTATTATCCAATTTTAAGGTCAAGACCAAGCTAGACACCAAATTGGTGACCCCTGCTCATCAATTTGATTGCTAAGTATAAAAAGGCATACATACTCTACCCTCCTCTTGTTTTGAACCTCTGACCTCTTAGGAGGAAACACATGCTCTTAACCATTAGGCCCACTCAAGTTGTATAAGAAGATGTTACAACATCTCTTCCATACTAGGTTGGACAACGCCTCTCGGTGCAATTACAATGAGATAAATAATTTCGAAATTGTACATTTATATTCCTTGATTAAAAAAGTATTAAAGTCGTATAAATTTATCATGCCATTTTCAACTATCGACATTTTATGTATTATAGTAGGGTTTATGGTTTTCAAGCTTCCTAAGACTTTGCTTCGCCCTTTATGTGGAGCCGTTGGAGCTTGAAGCATGTGGAGCCGACCACAAGTGCTTAATTTATTAATTCATTAAGGTTTCATTTGAGTGACATGCAGCTAACAAAAGAATAACCATTTTTTCCAAAAAAGGTCAAACCCAAGATTGTATTAGAGTTTTCTAACCTCAAGGTTCCATTATTAAATGAATAATAAAGTAGTTCCACACTGCACAAAACCCTAACAACTTTTGGCATCAACTAATGAGAGTATGTTAGTAATATTCTTTATGTCAATGAATCAGATATTCCATGTGAACATGTTGGCTAGGGATATTACATACTCCTCGCCTTAAATAGAAATTATCCTCGATGTTCTTCTCTTGTTAGAAATTTAACTTTTACTCATGATATAAAAATCTAAACCACCCAAAAGAGGATCCTTCCCATTTAAAATGAAGGACTTCATTCAAATAAATACCAATAAGAAAAAAAATTAATGTTTTATCAATATTCATCAGCATCTACAACTACGAAAATATGCAAATTCTACTTTCCATCACTTGACCATTATTGAAATTCATAGAAACAAAGAAAAATATCTATACCAACTTACCATTACTTAACTCTTGGAAGGCATGGCCACTTTTATGCAAACACTCCAATGGTTTGAAAAAACAACAAAAGGGACCCTATAATATATGATAAACAAATCCAACATAATCACATTATTCACAACATTTTCAATCAAATGAAATAATTTTCACTATGAATAATTCATGCAATGATAAGTGATATTTTAACCACAATACTTCTATAAGTACTCAGAGAGCATAAACCTTCTAATCATAAAAATGATAAATCATTGCACCACATGAACAATATCTTAGCTCCCACTAAATACATCCACATAGTACTTCTAAAAGTACTCAAAGAGAACATATCTCTCTAATCATCGAAATGATGAATAACTGTATCAAATGCATTCTGTCTGAACCACTGCTAAAGACATTCTGAAGATTGGGAATACAATAAAGGAACTACACTTCCAGTAATTCTTTTTTGAGCATTAGGATCCTTTCCTGTCAAGATGTACATAAAATTTTTACACAATCATATACAAAAATAATTTTTAGCACAACACATAACTAATTAGTTAACCTATTCCGCTATGAGAACCACAGTGGTAAGATAATACTCCTCCCAAAAAATGGGAACTAGTTTCCACAACCAAACTGAGTCATTTTCACATCCAGACAATTCTTTAATTGAAACCATCCTAGGTCCAATCTAGAATTCCATTGGTAAACCAACTCAAGAATTCTGATGACTAAATAGGGTCTAATACATGATTCCCCTCGTCAGTGTCCTGCCTATTCCTCTGAAAATTTCTCGTCTATGATGAATTTTGGGCCTCATCCAACAAGCTACAAAATAAATATACTTGCCTCAGGATTTCTCCCCTCTCATTAGCTTCGCAACTCTTTTCCCTTACTAAGATCATCTATCTCTAGGAAGAGGAAATTCGGGCAGGAAACTACCGTCGACCCATCCAAGTAGGAAACCTCCATCAACCCAATGACTCTTAGCCTTTCACAACTATCCATAACTGTCTCGCATGTGAAATTATATTTTTGCACTTTTTCCAACTGTAATTACATAAATGAGCATATGCATATTATCATTAAAGCAAAAGAAACATTTATGTACATCATGCATTCATACTTGACCTTCAGTATGGGTCTCGAAATATGTAAAAGTAAATTGATAGGAAAACATAACTAACATATTATATCAAGTAGGTGGTATTTATTTCAAAATTTTCCACCTCATAACTATCAAATCAACCACTTTAATAACAATAATGTATCATCATCCAAGTTATTTATCACCTTTAAGAACATGTAGTCATAGGCATGCATGGTTAAAGAAGTATTCACTTTTGCAATCATTGTAGTCTCATTCATATAATACTATATTCATGCATAAAATTATATGCAATGATTCATTAATGTGTAAATGTCAATAATATTTAGGGTATGTTGATGGTGCTAGACCCACCAACATTCAACATTCATGGGATCTCCCTTATATGAAGTCCCAACTAGACCTCACACCATTTGGAGTAGGAGTCCCAGTACTGGGGTGTTAATGATCTACCTTGGTTTGAAAAAAGCATAGAGTGGTGCATAGTGTCTTTGGTGAGAACAAGTGTGTGACCTTGCTGATAACCAAGTGCAATGCATGAGTGGTTCCAACATATGAAGGGAAAAGGAAGTGTTCCCCTTAGAAGCATGTAATACTACGCAGCTTGGAAGGAATACATGAGAAAAATGACATCACACAAATTAATAAGCATAACAATCCACAAGTTAAGGTGACATATTAATAAATAAACATGCATTCAAAAAGATACATAGAAATGCAAAAAAAATAGTTCATAAACATATGTGTAAGTTAAATAACATATATTTCAAATACAACAATATTATTCCTACTATATTCACAATATATGCATCAAAGTGTGTCGACTTTGATTTTATTAAAAAGTGAAATTCAATTCATATATACAACATTGACAAGCCACTCACACCAATAATGGAATGTGAAGTCAACAATGCCTCCTTCTCCAAAGAATTATACTCCCTTTACGCTATGGAGAATCCAAGGCTCTCACAAAACTCCCAAGATCTTCCTAAGCGTAAGCCTAGTTAAAATATTGCATCCCAAAATCCGATTACATGAGTTATGAGGATATATTTATAACAAAGCAGGGGGGGGGGGTTGACTCTTCACATGCCCCTTTTGTTACTCTAGGACTCCCCTCATGACTCTTCAACTTCTTTACTAAATGACTCATTACATTACAGTATGAATCTTCACATTACAATATGGACACTTGGAATTTCACTTTTACAAATAATTACAAATAATATTTACATTTTCAACTCATACTCATAAGAGACAAAATAGGGTAGAGACAACTTGACAACCTAACAAGACAAAATACTATGATGCTTGAGTTTGGGTGAAATATAGCTCTACAACTTTTACTTGATGCTTCTTGGTCACATATTGGTTCCAAGCTTGGTATTGTTTGATAAAATCCCCAAACTGTGTGATGGTGTCTAGCTAGAAAAGAACTCTAGCTTCCATAGCAACTGGGTATAATAACTTGGAACCAGTCTTAACTTATTTCTCAAGTAGGCACATCATTGTTCTGATCTGCAACAGACCACCAATGTAGTTCTTCATGTTCTGTCTATTCCACTCTAATTCCTAATGGGCGGTGATATTTTTCAGTTGCTCCAAGTATTGATCAATCTCCTGCCTACCTTAACATTTGAGGTTATCCTCGGTGAGTGTGCCAACTGATGGGATCTTGTCTGTTCTCACCATGAAACCCAAACTGTTAATATTTGTACATATGAGGCCTAAATATTTTCAATGAAAGAGCTTAGTTTCTTGTTGTTCTCGATCAACATCTAAACTCTTGCTTTATCTAACTATGCCTGCGGCTTCATTTCCTTCACCAGGTTAAGCGATGCCCCCTTATACTGCATTTTCCAATCATGCATGGCAATGATGGAAGCTTGCATGTTCGTAAGGATCTTGAAAAATCTCTCCTCTATCATTGCAAGTCATGTAAACGAACAACTACCTTATGTACGGTCATGAGCTCCTCATAGAGGTCGATACTTCAAAAAGTATCGCTGCTCTCATCTCCTCCAAGTAGATCTGTGCGGAAGGTGCATTATGTGCTATTGTGTGGATTTGTCCAGTCTATTTTTGGGTAGGCTGTACATTTCGTATCAACTGTTCATTCTCGGTCATCAAGTACTGAGTATTTGATCTCATTGCACACGTGAAGGCCAAGTTGGCTTCGGAAATAAAATTTACATTCTTGCTGATGTCTGCCACTATCGCCCTTTATATCATAAATGTAGGCAATGCATGATCATCTAGGAAGTTCTTTCTTCACGTTTTTACAATCCTCTTCTGCAGTTTATCATATGACAGATTGTACACATCCATCACTAGATCATGATTAAGGGGAACTATCTCCCCTTTCTCTCTCGGGGCTAACTCTGCAGCTGGAGGTCATGGAGATTGGACGATGACTTGTGGTGCATTAGGAATCATATCAACATCTTCATCTAGCGACTTCAGTCCCAACTCTATACCCACAACCTCATTCAATTCTTCAATTTGTTGAGCAAGCCCCCGATCCCGCATTTTTTCTCTCTCTCCCTCTGCTACTCATTGGTTCTATTCTTTTTCTTCGACCTGAATAGGTGTTGTTTCTTCTCCTGTCACACCTTTCCTTCCTTTTTCTTCCTACATCTTCTTCTCCTCCTGTTCTCTTCTTCCCAGCTCACATTCTTCCCTTACCTCTTTCTCTTCTCTATGTGCTCTCAACTCTGCCTCCTCCAAGCTTTTCTTCTCTCTCTTTCTCTGCTTTGCTCTCTATATCCTATGCTTCCTCTTTGGTTCTACTACCAAAGTTTCTTGTGTAAGGATGGGATACACTTTCATCTTCGAGCTTTGTTCCTCCTATTCACTATCATGATTCGTCATTTGTCCATCATTATGGTTTATTCAATGGATAAATAATCTTGAATGATGAATGATGAATCATTATATTAACCCCATGGGTCAAGTTTGGAATATGTGAAAAGCGGTGGTGGAAGTTGTTTGTGATCTAGAAAAAATAGTGAGTTGTTTTTTAAGATTTTGGAAATGGTTTTTTTTTTTTTTTTTTATGAAGGGATTAATGAAGTCGTGGAAGTCATAACTATTGGGAATGGTGAAATTAAAGCTTTTATTACCAAAAATATAGATATCCTTGGAGTGTTTTTTTTAATGGTTTTGATATAAAATCTTTTTAAAGGATTTGATAAAAAATTTAAAAAGAGAGAAATAAGAAAAAAGGCCACCATATTTGCGAATGATATTTGAAAAAAAAATTATGACTTATGCTTGAGAGTTTATATGTGTGATTAAAGTGTAAAGAAACTATTTGTAAAAAATTAGTATTTTTTTGGTGGTTGGTACTTGGTGAAAATAAATAACATGGCTAATGTATTGGCAAAACCTTATTTATCTGAATCTAACAAGCTAGATGGTAAAAACTATTCAAATTGGAAGTTTAAGTTGTAGGATTTGATGGAAGGCTACAATATATTGACGATTGTGTCTGGAGATGAAGTGAAGAAAGAGCCCCCTCAAGCCACAATTGTTGCAATTCAAGATTGGGAGCGACGAGAAAATAAAGAGAAGGTGATTTTGTGGATGTCTGTTAAGGACAACATTATTCCACACATTATAGAGTGCAAAACATCAAGACATGATACACTCTCAAAAATTTGTATGATACGAAGACTACAAATTGAATATTGTATTTAAATAGTAAGCTTCTTTCAATTAAGATGGAAGAAAATGAAAGTATCAGTAATTTCATTTCTAGAATTAAGGATCTAAAAGATAAATTAGGTGATATTGGTGAAACAATATCTAGTACAGACTTGGTTATTGTAACATTAAATGAAATTCTTGATGAATATAATATGTTTATCACTGGTCTTGCAGCTAGAGAGAAGGCTCCTACATTTGATGAGTTGGTGGTATACTTATGCAGGAATAAGAGAAAAGAAGAAACCTTAATCATAAATATCCCAATTCATATTTAGCATTGATGGCTAAAGGGAAGCAAACCTTTAAAGGAAAACAATGGGAGAAACATACAGGAAAAAGGCCATAGGTAAAATCATTTCAAGGTACACCTTCACCAAGCTCAAATATCAAATCAAGTAGAGATGATGTTTGTTATTATTGTGAAAAACATGATCATTTTGCTAAGAATTGCATAAATAGAAGTTCTAATCAATTCAAACAAAGAAGACATATAAGAAATTATGTTGATAGAGATGAGGAAATTAGTCATGATTTTAGAAATCTTAAATTATTTGTGTTTAATTTTTCTTTACCAGCAAAAATCGATAATGATAATGCTTGGTTTATGGATTTTCGTGCATCAATATATATGTCATGCAAAAGAGACCGGTTTGATATTTATCATGAAGTTAATAATAGTGCACACATATGTCTAGGAGATAATATATCACATGAAATTAAAGGATATGGTGATATAAGTGTTACTATGCCTAATGGACAAGAAAAACAAATCAAAATGTGGTGTATGTTCTAGGATTAAAGAAGAAATTAATTTTTGTCTCTACTATTACAGATCAACATTTGAAATTGAATTTGTGAAATCACATTGTTTGGTAAAGGATATGTCAGAGAACTACAAGGTTGTTGCAAAAGGAATGAGAGTGGGAGGATTATACAAGTTAGCTAAGTCACCTGACACGAAGACACGAGACATGAAGGACATGCAGAATTGAGTGTCAGAGACAGACACAGTGACCCCCTGGAATAGGACACGTCTGGACACGTTATATATATATATATATATATATATATATATATATATATATATATATATATATATATATAATTCATTGATTGAAACATAGATATTCATCTAGATGTAAGTTTTACAAAGATACATTATACAATCATACAAAGTAATAGACATATTCAATAATGATCCAATAGGAGAAAGACAAGATACTGTAGTTTTCTCATGAAGTCATAAAAATCAAAATGTGTTCCATAGGTAGTACAATTCCAATGGAAAATGGCATGCCAAATAGAAATAACAAATACAAAACAACTATAATTCTACAAGCTTCAAGGTAGTAGGTATCTCATGAGTCATGACTCATGAGTAATAAATCCTCATCATCATAATTAACATCTCTTTCCTCATCATTATGGTCACCACCGATCTCCTCTGCTACATCCTCTTCCTCTATATCCAATGCCATCTCTGCATCTACTGGTGTGGAGGATGACCCCTCTATAGTATCACTATCATCAAATGTGATAGACTTTAGCACTATCTAATTGAGATCCAAGTTGACCAATGGTAAGTCAACACTATTGTCTAGACCCATATCAACAGGAAAGACATCCCACATCTTTGTATTTCCCTTCAACCACTCATCCCTATGACTGTAAATAAGACAAAGGTTGGTGTGCACATACACCATTCTCTCTGCCCTGGACTGCTCAAGTGATATGGGTTTGTCAGCTACCAGATTTACCCATGATATTTTACTTCTTTGATGTGGTTACAATTGTAGTGAAAGTATCATTAAAAGAACACATATGTATGGTTTGAGCAAGAGGAAACAAGACAACAATCAACAACATAAGAACACAAGACGTTGATAACGTAGTTTACTCAGTGTGGG
Organism: Pinus albicaulis; assembly: GCA_034641835.2. NCBI lineage: Eukaryota > Viridiplantae > Streptophyta > Pinopsida > Pinales > Pinaceae > Pinus > Pinus albicaulis. The sequence continues at coordinate 206,178,008 of CM076571.1, forward strand.
CTACGTCTCCAGGCCCAGTGTCAAAATGGGTAGGCCACTTCATATAGTGCTGGAAATGGTGATGATGTACATGGACTATGTTTTCCGTCACACAAGGATATGTGCCCTCAACATAAGTGGCTTGTCTCTCCACGAGACGTTCCGCTACAGGAACTCTCACTCACAATGGACCTCCTATCAGCATGACATAATATCACATGAAGCAAAAACAAATATCCTGCAACATGCATCAAACAAGGATCTAGACAACATAATACATCTCACAACAAAAGAGGCACATGGTCAAAATTGCATATACCTCAACCCCTAAAGTTGGCCGAATAATTGGATGACCAACTGCTGAATCTGGCTGCTCCATCGAATTCGTGGCATTGAGAGGCATAGAATCGAGTGTCCAAATTGAGAATATGACACCGTCACTCCAATATGAAAAATGGCCAAAAAATGGGAAGTGCTACTGCTGAAACGACCATCATAATTGAGTTCCTATCGCCGAGAGGTGTAAAATCGACATAAAATTTGTCAAATTCCAACTCTAGAAAATTCGGGACCTCAAGAAATCTTCTTGTTGTCCTCAAGATTCCCTGGGGCATGGTTACACTATTTGCATGGCTCATGGTTCCGCACCTGCAAATAAAATAATAATATTATTGAAAAACGTGATGGTCCACCCGCTCCTTCGTTCTGCTTGGCCTCCCCATCCGAATGGAAAATTTGTGTTTATAAGGTGGCGGGGTGGTGAACTTTACAAATACGCCACCCGTGGCGTGGTGGTTCGGTGGAGTAATGGAGGTGGAGAGGTTGGAGGATAAAATTTCACCTCTCCCAAACTTTGTGGGCGGTTACATTTGAATGTTATTTTGTTTTGGTTGTTGGTACATTTTGGGACCACCTTCTTGGGGGCCGGCCACGTGGGCCGGGCGGGTTCGACCCCCGCCAGCCCTATTTTTTATGTCACCTTCGGGTGGCAATACAATATAAATATGGTGGTCGTTTAAATTTTATGGGCGGGATCTACTCTACATGGCCCCAACCCAACCCATTGCCGATTTTAATATATATGGTTGGGCTTTGGCCGAGGGCGGCGGGGTTTGGCCACCTTCCACCCCAATTTTTAATAGATATTTTTTTGTAACGAGCAGTGGGGTGGCGGGGGTTGTGGCCCGCCACCCTCATTTTTATATATTTTTTTGTTTTTAAAACAATAATAGTCATTTTCGAATTTTCCCAAAATAAGGGTTATTGGGCATTTTAAAGATGCCACAATTTTGCCCATTTTTAGGAGCTAAGTTCCCTGCCTGTTGACGATGAATTTGTGGGACACTTAAACCTGTCCCACTGCCCAACTTTGACCAAAACATTTACTCGTTCCAACTTCTCCATACGGGCTCAGATTGGATATTAGTTCGCAACGTTGGAATTAGGGCGACAAGCACTTCAAACTGAACCTGGTTCGAGAGCAATCCAACCGCTTTGAATTTTGATCATTTATGAGCCCTCTTGATCTCCTGAGGGTGTCTAGAGCCTCCTAGATAAATCCTCCCCACTGAGGAGATTTTTTTCCACCAAAAGCATGAACATAATATGTAACTTCTTTGTATCTTTTCTGCACCACAAGTGTCCTGAAAGGTCACCATTCATTCTCCTTCACCATCGTCCTTCAGAGCCATAAGTGATGAGCCGACACCTTCATCCCCTAAAAACTTGTAGTAAAATCTTCTTACAAATTACATGACCAATTATGACCCAAGCATCCCATACTTTCCACGATTTTATAACACATACTCTATGGTCAAGTCTACAGCAAAATGGAATCATTACCCGAGCTATCAAAATAAGGCCGAAACATCATTGTTGCTTAAAAAGTGATGGAAAATACATCATCACTTTCAAATTTTAAATTGCAACACGATTTATAAAATAAGGCCATTACACACTACCACACCTAGAAAAACCATCTCTCACTTATCAAAGTGAATGGGTCATCTCTCTGTGGTGCATTTTCTTGTCGAACAACTGTTTCAACTGGTTCATGTAGGGACACTTTGTCCTTGATATGCTGCTCTAGATGGAGCCTCCAACACGTGGCTCTTTGATGGCCACTTCTGTCACAATGAATAAAATTAGTCGTCTTCCTCCATACCACCCTTACCTTCTTCTTGTCCTACGGTGGAGAAGGTCTTTCACCTTTCATTCTCTTTCATGTTGCCATTCCCTTCCAACACTCAACAAATACATGGTTATATAATCCAAAAAAACTACATGATTTCTGATGCCATGATCTATGTTCATTATTAGCGACATGCTTGTAATAAAAATGAACACTAGAATATCGAGACTTGTTATACCTTTCTTGGTTGTCTCTGGTGTGATCATGGTGAAGGTGCAATCATGGTGACGAGAGGTTGCCTCAGCTCTTTCTCTATAATGTGCATTGTCATAGGATGATGGTGAAGTGTTCACATCATTCTCTTTCCCCAATGGTTTCAACCATGTAGTGGAATCTTCTAACACTTTTGAGAATTTTCCTTTAATGTATCCCAAACCTGTGAATCGAGGTATATGCACAACCTCCAATGGTTTAGTTATGCCTTGGATATTCACACCAAGTCCTCCTCCTTTGTACCTCATTTTGGTAAGGAGTCTCATGTCAGGTCCTGTAATGGGTATCTCAACATTTCGAACAGAAATAATAGCATGTGAAGATGAAACTGAAGAGAAATCAACATTTTTTACCTCAACTGTTGATTCAGACACAGGTGATGATGGCCTCTTTAAGCCTTCATTATGCTTAAACTTCACCAAATCCTCTTCTATGGCCCACAACTGAAGCTGCACTCTCTGCTTCTCTTCTTTATCTTCTCGTAGTGGCCTCCTTAATTCAACATTCTCTTCTCGAAGACTCTAGTTTATCTCCTCATTTTAATGATGAGAAGATGATGAAGGCGATGAAGAAGATGCAAAAGCACTGGAATATGTGGATGAAACATCATTCTCTGATCTTTCTTTCTCCTCTTCTTCTATTCTCTTCTCATAAGCGTCATACATTATGGCCACTATTTTGGACATCCTCAGCATGGCCTTGTACATGTCTTTGTCATCCCCCATTGTTGCACGTTCAATCGTTGTTCATGCTCGCAAATTGCATCAACAAGAATACTGCTCTGATACCACGTTGATCCAAGTCTGTCAGCTACCATATTTGCCCATGATATTTTACTTTTGTTATGTGGTTAGAGTTGCACTGAAAAGAGCATTAAAAGAATACATATGCATGCTTTGAGCCAGAGGAAACAAGACAACAATCAACAACATAAGAACACGAGACATTGATAACGAAGTTCACCCAGCGTGGGCTACGTCTCTAGGTCCGGTGTCAAAATAGAGTAGGCCGCTTCATATATTGCTGGAAATGGTGATGACGTACATGGAATATGTTTTATGTCATTAAAAGATATGTGCCCTCAACATGAGTGGCTTGTCTCTCCACGATACGTTCCGCTACAGGAACTCTCACTCACAATGGACCTCCTATCAGCATGACATAATCTCACGTGAAGCAGAAAAAGATCTTGCAACATGCATCAAGCAAGGATCTAGAAAACATAATACATCTTAGAGCAAAAGAGGCACATGATCAAAATTTCATAAACATCAACCCCTGAAGTTGGATGAAGAAGTGGATGTTCAATTGCTGAATCTGGCTGCACCATCAAACTTATGGCGTCGATAGGCATATAATCAACTGTCCACACCTAAGAATCTGACATTGTTACTCCAATGTAGAAAATGGCTGAAAAATGGGAAGCTCTACTACTGAAATAGACATCGACATTGATTTCATGTCATCGAGAGGTGTAAAATCGACATAAAATTTGTCAAATTATGACTCTGGAAAATTTTGGACCTCAAGGAATCTTCTTGATGCCCTCAAGACTCCCTGAGGCATAGTTCCACTATCTCCATGAATCATGGTTTCACACATGCAAATAAAATAATAATATTATTGAAAAATGTGCAGGTCCACCCGCTCCTTCGTTCTTCTCGACCTTCCCATCCGAATGGAAAATTCGTGTTTATAAGGTGGTGGGGTGGCAGAATTTAAAAAGATGCCACCCATGGCATGGTGGTTTGGTGGAGTAATAGAGGTAGAGAGGTCGGGGGATCAAATCTCACCTCTTCCCAACTTTGTGTGCGGTTACATTTAAATGTTATTTTTTTTAGTTTTTTGGTACATTTTGGGACTGCCCGCTTGGGGGTCGGCCACGTGGGCCGGCGAGTTCGATCCCTATCGGTCCCGTGTTTTATGCCACCTCCAGGTGGTAATACCATATAAATATGGTGGTTGTTTAAAGTTTAGTAGGCGCGGTCCGCTCCATGCGAATCCGACCCAACCCACCGACGATTTTTATATTATGGTTGGGCTCTGGCTGGGGGTCAAAGGGTTTGGCGACCTGCCACCCCGATTTTTAATAGATATGTTTTTTGTAACAAGTGGTGGGGCGGTGGGGGTGGTGGCCCGCCACCCTCATTTTTTTTAAAACAATAATGGTGATTTTTGAATTTTTCCAAAATAAGGGTTACTGGGATTTTTAAAGAGACCACAATTTCACCCATTTTCGAGAGCTAAGTTCCCTGCCAGATGACGGTGAATTTGTGGGATACTTAAACCTGGCCCACTACCCAACTTCGACCAAAACTTAGACTCACTCTAACTTCTCTATAAGGGCTTGGATTGGAGATCCGTTCACACCATTGGAATAAGGGCGAGGAGCACTTCAATCTGAACCTAGTTCGAGAGAAACCTGACCTCTTTGAATTTTGACCATTTCTGAGCCCTCTTAATCTCTTGAGGGTGTCTACAACCACCTAGATCATCAATCCTGCTCTTATTCACACTATAAAAATTTCCATATGTGCTCCAATTCCTCTTGCAACAAGAGGATGAAGTCACCTGAGAGAGTATCCTCATGGCTAACTGTTGTAGAGGATGGCGTGTTGCCCCATGAGTTACCCACCAAGAATAGGGCTTCTTAGCCCCCATGTCTCTAATCACATCATAGCCTGAAAATATCCCAGTGCCAATGGAAAACTCTACAATGGAATCCTTCACCTCATCAAGGGATGCCCTATCCTGAAAAATCCTCCTCAATGGATCTTTTCTCCCCTCTGAAATTTCACCATCCATGTGAGCAGGGAATCTGCAAGAAGTTCCACCATTCAGCTCTTCATGGTTGTAGTATTTTGGGCTCAAGGAGTGAGCCAAACAATATAAATGTGTGCAATTATTGTCCCATATACAAACAAGAATATCTTGTATGCTAGTGAAGAAGGCCTCTGGTGATGTATCATACTTGGGGCACTCACTTTATAAAATAATGTCCCTCACAGAATCAATCATGGAATTGCATCCCTCATAAAACTCTCCTAGGATGGGTTGGTCTGTATTTGCAAATCGAAGCAAGGAAATGATAGGGTTCATGATATGCATAAGTATATCTACCCTCTTCCACTAGGCATCATCCAACATTGTGTCCTTCACTCTTTTTTACGCTGCTTGATCTATCTTTCTCCAAAAAGACCAAAAATCTGAAATAACCATGGCCCCAAGAGCAGTCTTGACCTCTATCAACCTCTTCAACATGATGAATGAAGAGGAAAACCATGTCTCCATAATCTTCAACAATGATATATTGGTGTACTCCTTGTAGATAGTGAGGGAATTTTTATGGTTTTGTACAAAGTGGCAGATATGTCATATATCCTCAATAATTCTTCCAATCCAAAACACATTAGAGGCAATATATTTCAGTGCTAAGTTTAATGAATGTAAAATGAAAGGTCTCCAAAATACTGGTGGATATTTAGCTTCCACAGTCATGCCAGAAGCCTTGCAAACAGGTGCATCATATGTAATGATTTACACACAAGAATCGACACCTACATCTTCAATAACGTTAATAAACAAATCACCCATATATTGTCCATCCTTTTATTTTCCAAGTGCATCCACTGATTTCAAGAAAACTGGACCATTCAAGGAATACACCGTGAAGTTGATGAGTGGGTGTCGTGCTCGATCTGTCCATCCATTAGAAACAATTCTAATTCCAGATGTTGGCCATGCTGATTTAATAGGCTCAAGCAGTTTTTCCACCTATTTCTTTGCCTTTGTCAACAATGTGGTTCTAATCTTCTCACACCCAGGAGGCACATACCCTGATGGAGCCCCTCGACTTATATCTCGACACATATCAATAAATAGAGGTGACTGTGCCACATTAAAGGATATGAAGTTTTAATAGAAAAAATGCAATGGTGATATCAAGCTCTTCCCGCTTCTCTTTCTCGAAAATCTTGTCCATTAGACCAAGTGAAATTTCCTTTATTTTTGTTGCTTCTCCCCCACTAGAACTCTCAAATGGGAACTTCTAGATATTTTTCCTCAATAATGGAAGGGGGTCATCATTCTTTTTTTTTTGTTTCTTTTGCAGCCACATTTTCCACACCAGCAAATTCCTCTCTTTCCATTTCCTTCCTCTTTTCTAAAGACACCTGTGTACAAGTTGAAATTCCCCAACTTGGTAAAGCAAAAAAATGAGCTTTCACACCGGTAATATGTGCTCATGAAATGGTTGTGGAAATAACCACATTTCCAAGCTACATTTCCTCCTCCCTTAATCTTTCTGCCTAGCCCTGCCTCTCTTGTGACATTTCAATAATGGGTATTTGTGATCTTGAGGTTGTTGTCTTCCCTCAACATTTGAATTTGTTGTTGCAACCCCACTTCCAATAGATGGAATACTTGTAGACCCTGATGAAATAGGAATAGGAGGGATATCTCCAATGGAGAATTTATTCCCTTTTATTTTCCCCTTCGTTTCCACCCTTGATTGAGCCATGAATGTTGTAAAAATTGAATAAAAAATTCCCAAATTTGTAAAACATATGCACATGCAAATTGAATGCAAAAAAATAGAGACAATGCAATTACCACTTGCTTGAATCTCCTTGAAAATGCTCCATTGCTCCTTGCTACTCCTTGTTCCTCTCTCAACTCACAGAAAACACAAAGTGAAACAAATAATAGAGAAATCACTTTTTTGTAAGCTTGGGATGCCTTTCCGCGCTGGTCATGTCTGTCATATCAGGACCCGATCATGTTGTGTATGCACACGATCAGATTCACTTTGCTGGACACAAACACATATGACTCATGTCTGATTCGACAGATTCGCAACACATGGCCTCTGAGGTACATATCTTGTTTCTTAGAAAGTTGGATGTAACAAAGAATGGGCATCAAGCTTTGACATAAATAAGAATTTAAAATATAGATCTTTGGCACCAAAGGTATGGACACTTAAATCATAAAATTATCTAATGTTACTACAAAAGAAAATGATGGTAGAAGGCCTTCCAAATATCAAGGGTGAACACTTTGAATGTGAAGGTTGTGCACTAGGAAAACAACATAGGGAAGAATTTTCTGTGCATGAAAATAGAAGAAAACATGAAATACTTGAACTAGTGCATATTGAGGTATGTGGTCCAATGCAAAATAAGTCACTTGGTGGAGCATATTACTTTCTTATATTTATTGATGATAGAACTAGATACACCTGGATGCACTTTATAGGACATAAAAGTGATGTGTTTGAATAATTTAAAGGATTCAAGAGTATGGTTGAATTGAAAACATGAAAGAGTATTAAAATTATTCAACCAGATAAAGGTGGTGGGTACACTTCAAGAGCTTTTATCGAACACTACAAGAAAAATGGAATTTTGCAACAATTTACAGTACCACATACACCTCAGGAAAATGGAGTAGCTCAGAGAAAGAATAGAACATTAGTTGAATGTGCTTGTAGTATGTTAAAAATTAAAGGAATTTCTAATAGTCTTTGGGTTGAAGCCATAAATACAATTGTATATCTCAAAAATAGAAGCCCGACAAAACACCTTGAGCACAAAACACCATTTGAAGAATTTTATGGTTTTAAGCCTAAAGTTAGTCATTTAAGGATATTTGGATGCAAGGCCTTTTCTCATATTCCTAAAGAGAATAGGAGAAAATTAGACGCCAAAGCTATCAACTGCATTTTTATTGGATATTGTACTAATAAAAAAGCATATAAAATGTTTGATCCAAGTACTCACAAGGTATTTGCAAGAAAATATGTTATATTTCATGAGCATACATATAAAAAAATAAAAGAGGATGAATAAAATTTATGGCATCCTTCTTATGAAAACTTTAAAGAAGAAGAAGTTGTGGAATCATCCCAACCTCAAGAAAGCATGGACATTCTAGAATATATTTCAAGAAGTCAAAGTATAAAAAGAAGTGACGAAGGCACTCCAAAGAGAAGAAGAAGAGGAGAATGTACTCCACAATGTAATGAGCCTTTAAGAAGGTCAACACGACAAATTTAAACCCCTATAAGGTAAACAAATTATGCTTTAATGTGTAATGTAATGACTATTTTTAAGCCTTTAAATTATGAACGAGCCATAAATAATAAAGAATGGATGGAGGCTATGAAAGAAGAATATGACTCTATAATGAAGATGCAACTTGGGAATTAACAGAATTGCCTCAAAAGAAAATCCCTATAGGATCAAAATGGTTGTACAAGTCAAAACTTAAGGCAAATGGTAGCATAGACAAGTATAAGGCAAGATTGGTTGCAAAAGGTTATTCACAAAAGGAAGTTATAGATTATGAAGATACTTTTGCTCTCGTTGCAAAAATGAACAAAATCAGAATAATGAGAGCATTGGCCACTAAATATGATTGGAATATCTATTGAAATTATATGTGAAGTCAGTTTTTCTAAATGGGGACTTAAAAGAGGAGATTTATCTTGTTTAACTAGAAGGATTTGTAAAGAAGGGATAAGAACATGTTAAACACCATGTTAAAGCACACACATGGTGTATGAGAAGGATGAACACACACACACAAGAGACTCAACACACAATGATTGATAAGCGCGAGGCTTTCTTATTTTCTGCATTATACATGATGTACATTTATAATACAATGGTGTGACTCTTGGTTTCACATTCCAAGGTCACTTGGACTCCATTGTGACTTTTCGCATTCCACACCTACCCATAGAGGATTAGGTGTTCCAACATCTCCCCTTAATCCGAAGGGGTATGTGTGAGTCCAAGAAGAGAGTTGTAATACAAATCTGCAAGTATACATGGCAGCACTTGGGCTGAATCAACTCTCTGAAAATGTTGGAAAAAAAAGAGGTGGTTTAAGGATGACCACAAACACTAGAACGCAAAACTTGTTGCAGTTCCCGGAACTCTTCCAAAACTGGCAAGAAGCTGAAGGCTTCTGCTAGAGGAATTGTCCCTCATATAAAAGGGAGACCTTCAACCTAAAAGAAGGGAGGTCTACTACCTGTGATGGTTTTAGGATTACCAACAACTCTGGAATGCTTTGAAGCATTTCCTGGAACTCAACCAAAGCTGGCAAGAAGCTGAAGGCTTCTGCTAGAGGAAGTGTTCCTCATATATGAAAGGGAGACCTTCAACCTAAAAGAAGGGAGGTCTACTACCTGTGATGGTTTTAGGTTATCCACCAACCAAAGATGATGGTTTAAGGTTGTCCACCAACCAAAGGCATGCTCATGGGCATCCGTGTCTCTGGCTACATCTCTGAATCTGGAATGACGAATTGTGGCTCAGGCTCGCTTGAACTGCTGTGTCTATGGCTACAACTCTGAACATGGAATGAGAGATTGTGGCTCAAGCTCGCTTGATCTGACTTCGAAGCTTGTACATGACCACCATTTCCCCCCCTGTCAGGGACAAGGTGAGATGATGGCGAAAACTCAACTGCGATTTTTCTCAATATATGTTTACATGTTCTGACATGCGACTTAAACATCTTCTTGGATGTTGATGCCCATTGCCAAGAAGCGATCCATCCAAAATGAATCTTTATTCTTGCATGAGGCTTGTTTCTGAAGCATCTGTCTGAAGCATGGGTGTGTCGACCACAGTGCTTGCATGGATGAAGATCAAAACACTGATCTTTCATATGGCCAACTCGATCATAGTGTTGGCATTTTACAATCTGTTGTGGAAGTGGAGCAGGATCTGGAACAGCTACAGGTGAAATGTCATACAGGAATCCGACACTCTGAAATATGATGGGCTTGGTGTTGTCTGGAATATGAAAGGACACATCCTTGTCATATCCAAGACCAGTTCAGTGCTTGTTGTGGACAAGCTCTTCCCAAGGTCTGATGATGGGCTTAGGAAGTGGAGGTTGAACTGCTGCATCTGCATGTACATCTGCTCTAGTACAAGGAGGTGAATGTGGATCAACTGCAACTTTATCTTCTTTCTTTTGATGGGAGTATTTCACAATCTTCTGAACAGAAACAGGTTCAGAATGGTGACTCTTTTGCTGAAGTTCGTCTTGTTGGAGCTGAGATTCCAACTGCAAAAACTCATTTTTTCTTGTGCATCTAGCAAACAAATTTGAATGTTACAAAGAGCATCCTTGCTCATTTTTATCACATCATCAACATTTGAATGAATGAGGTTATTCAACAACACTAATTCCTCATTGATTTTAGCCATTTCAACAACTTAGGCTCAAAAAATGAAAGGGTGTTGGCTTCAACCGAAAATGCACCCGTTTACAATGTGATTCCACAAAAAATAAAAATGACTTCAAAGGAATTCTCAAAGTACAAAATCTGATGATTGCAACTATGAAGAAGCAATACAATGTCAGTTCAATACAATATTTCTGCAAAAATATGCAGCAAAAATGTGTAGCAAAACACTTGTGCAAGAAGCCTTTAAGGCAGCTGAATTTTTCTTCTTCAAAAGAGTTGTTTTGCACCAAAAACAACTCAACTCAACTCAAAAAAAGGAGGAGGTTCACAAGCTTGGATGCTTGACCTTGATGCAGAATGCAATAGAGCTTAAGAGAAACTCCACAAATCAGAAATTTTGTGTTCAAACAATGAATGCCACTGCTGTTCAAAATGATGACCAATTTGTCTTCACATGTCAATCTATTTAGAAAATCACCCTTCGATATATGCCATAAATCATTCAATATAAACTTCACTTTTCTTCTTTATGTGTACAGTTCATTTTCTTCATATGCCATTTTCTTCATTTCTACTTTTCATATTCTCTCTCTGCCTCTCTTTCTCTCTAATGTTTTTTTTTTTTTAATTAATTAAAAAATAGATTATTGGGAATAAATAAAAATGGGAATGAAGAGTTAATTTAAAAGGAGGGGAATTTATTATAAAAACGGGGGGACGAGGTTTAACTATAAAAAATCAAATTTAAAAATGGGGGCAGTATTTAAAAAATAAAAAATGAAATTGTAGGGAAGGGGGGAATGGATATTACTGATTTCAATATGGTGAGGGCGGAATTGAAATCGAATGGGGATGGAAGTTGCAGGAAGGAAGGCCGCGTGGGTGAGCGAGGGGACAGGAAGGGTAATGAGCGTAGGGAGGGGCGAGGGGAATGCAAGCAGGGGAGTGGGCATAGAGCTAGGGTGTAAGGTGAACTGCGCGTAGATAGGAGGGGGAGCCGTGTGGGAAGTTGGGATGGCAGGAGCGTATGAGCGTATGGAATGTTTGCAGAGCGGGAGGAATAGGGTTGAGTGCTGTGAGAGATTGGAATGCCGGCATGAGAGTTGGATAGGCGTATGGCATGAGTGTGTTTGCAGAGTGGGTAAGGGAGAGCGCAGGTGGTGAGGGGGTATGGTAACGCAGGGTGTGTGTGTTGTGTGGGGGGGAGAGGAGCAATAAGGGAAGCGACAGGTGCATGCAGAGTGGAGCGGTTGGGCGAGGGCGTATTGCAGTGAGGGAGTTTGCAGTGAGGGCATTTAGGTGTGGCGAAATTTTATATTTTATTTTTAAAAATTGGGACGCAACAATAGCCATTGCCGTGAGCGATAAGGGCCGAATGGAGGCGGGGGAGAGTGCGTTGAGTGGGGAAGAGTGGAAGGAGGGCCGTAAGGGATGGGCCCGTGAGGAGAGCGTAGAACAGAGGCGTAGGGAGCGTATGAATAGAGAGGGGATGTGTAGGTGTAAAAAAAAAATGCAGGTTGCAGGGGTAAAGAGGGGCGGAAAGGCCTCGAATTGCAGAGAATTTTATTTTTATTTTTTTATTTTTTTATTTTTTTATTTTTTTTTATTTTTAAAAAACAACAGAGAGGAGTGAAATTTGAGACCCAATACTTTAAAACAGCAGCAGGAAATTTCTCCAAAAATGCAGGATCTTAAGCAGGGATACACAGCAGAATTTTTCTGGAACTTATAGCAGTAAAAAATCCAGCAGTAGGAAATGCAGAGATGATGAAATTTTCAGTAGAAAAACTCAGAATTTTTCAGAAATTTTTCAGTGAAAACTCAGAAATTTTTCAGTGAAAACTCAGAAATATTTTCCAGTTAAAAACCAGAAACTTCTTCAGAAATCCAATTTAAACAATATCCAGCAGCTCTTCAAATTTCAGATTTTAATAAGCAAAAATTGCAGAGAAAAAATAGAATGAAAACCTTCATATACAACACGCTTTTCAAAGCCACGTTCGAATGTACCAATTTCTCATCGTCGATTTAATGCCTTCAAAACACTACCTGGCGTAAAACACCGCCGTTATAAAGTCTCTAAATGCTGCAAAAATGTCAAGAATTTTGCAGATATGCACAGGCCATAAACACAAATGGCTCACTCAATTTGGAGCAGGGCCAGCAATCACCTGCTCTGATACCATGTTAAACACCATGTTAAAGCACACACGTGGTGTATGAGAAGGATGAACACACACACACAAGAGACTCAACACACAATGATTGATAAGCGTGAGGCTTTCTTATTTTCTGCATTATACATGATGTACATTTATAATACAATGGTGTGACTCTTGGTTTCACATTCCAAGGTCACTTGGACTCCATTGTGACTTTTCGCATTCCACACCTACCCATAGAGGATTAGGTGTTCCAACATAACATCTTGTATGCAAGTTAAAAAATGCCTTATATGGACTAACATAGGAACCCAGATATTGGTATGAGAAAATAGATAAATTTTTCTTTCAACAAGGATTTAACAAAAGCAAAAATTATCCTAATTTGTGTGTCGAGTAAGATATAAATGGAAATATAGTATTAATATCTATATATGTTGATGATATAATAATAACAAGGAGTGCTCATAAAATGATTAAATATATAAAATAGAAGTTATCACAAGAATTTGAGATGAAGGATCTTGGAAAAATGCATTATTGTCTAGGTCTTGAAGTATGGAGAGATAATAGAAGCACTTTAATCACACAAAGAAAATATACAAACGAGGTACTAGAGAGATTTCATATGAAAGGATATAAAGTAGTGATACTCCATTGGAAAAAAATATCAAATTGAGAAATGATGATGGAACAAAAGAGGTAAATGGAACATTGTATCGACAATTAGTGGGAAGCATGAATTGTCTCACTACCACTAGACTAGACATTTCTTATGCATGTAGGTTTTAACCCTATACAGAAATTATCTGCAAACGAATTCTTAAAGACATAAAACAAACAATAGCGAGAGCATAAAACATAAAACTAATATACATAGAGATTTCTCCCCTAGATCCCAAAATTGAGACTACCAGCTTGATTTTTCATTATATTCCTTTTAGTGTTACAACACATATATATACATGTTGAAGCATTCATAAGTTCCAATCCATTAACCCTGGATTAGAACATAACCGTAGTTCCCTTGACCGGATCTACAAAATACCAGGGGCCAAAAACCATCATGCCCAAAAACCATGTGCAAACCCATGCACAAAACCATAGGCAGGTCCGCCCACCAAAAAATAAGGAAAAATAAAATCTTGGGGTGCTGCTCCGGACCTTGCGCAGGGGGCTACCCGCCCCCTGTGACCGCCCCCGTGCGTACGACTAATCGTGGAAAGAATATAACACATACCCAACAATGTAGTTAGTATACTTAGTCAATTCATGTCTAAGCCTCGTGAAATCCACTGGATAGCTGCAAAAATGGTTGTTCAATATTTAAAGGGAACCATCTATTTTGGTATTGAATATACAAATTCTTGTCCTGTTGAATTGACAATTCATTTTTATTCTGACTGGGCTGGAAATCCATATGACAAAAAATACACCACTAGATACATGTTCAATATAGGTTCAATTGTTATATAATGGAGCAGTAAGAAATAACCAACAATTTCCATGTCATCAACTGATGCATAGTATAAAGCATTATGTAGTGCCACCTATGAAGCTATATGGCTTAGAAGGATACTTGAAGATGTTGGTGAAGCTCAACAAGAACCTACAATGATCAAATGTGATAATCAACGCACCATCAAATTGACGAACAATACTATATGTCATGCAAGGTCAAAGCATATAGACACACAATATCATTTTGTAAGGGAAAAGGTCCAATAAAAAAAAATTGACTTATTATATTGTAATACAAATGAGAATGTATATGACATATTCACTAAGCCTCTTGGGAAGGCTAAATTCGATATTTGTACAAGTAAGTTATGTGGTTTAGAAAATACAAATTATGTTGTAAGCCTAGTTGATACTTAGACTAGTAGACATGTCAATTAAGAGTATGTTTGTGTCTTATAGGATATTTTGTGTGTTGGAATTAAAGGGGAGTGTTTGATAAACAATAATTCCAACCTACCACATTAAATGTAGCAGGAGGGTAGTCTCAAAGTTTCTGGAGAGTTCACCTAGCTTCTTAAAGAAGCTATCGCCACCGATAATCGAGACAGTCCCGAGAAGCTTCATCACCATGTATAAAAATCCTTCTCCAACAATGCAAAAGACAAATTTTGTGTGTAAACTTTGTTCTCTGATTAGTTCAAGTGGGTCTGACACATAATGAAGTCATGAACCATGCGCTTGTTGTGAGAACGTTGTCCTAATGATACTCGCGATTTGTTCTTTCAAGTGGGTCTGACACATAATGAAGTCATGAACCATGCACTTGTTGTGAGGACATTGTCCTAATGATATTCGTGATTTGTTCTTTTAAGTGGGTCTAACACATAATGAAGTCATGAACCATGCGCTTGTTGTGAGGACATTGTCGTAATGATAGTTGCGATTTGTTCTTTGTAATAGTGAACTGCATAATAGGATAGTACATTAAGTTTTTCAAATTTTTAGAGTATATAACATTTATCGCAATGGTAAATATTAAGTATTATAGAGTAATTTAATGAAGTATTACAGAATAAGTTAATAATTGGTTTATTGTCTTTTCATCTCATTTATTGGATAAAATTGTATCTTATTTATTATATGAGAATAAAGTGATATTAAATAAAAATAAAGTGCTATTAAATAAAAATAAAGTAATATTCAATAAATAGAATGAAAATAGATTAAACCAATCATTATTAGATGAAAATAAAGTAATAGTAACACACCCACAGTAATAAATATAGTTGACATAAACAACAACTTATTTGAATATATAATTAAATAAATATTAATCTATATTAAGAAATTTGAACTAAATATTAAATATACACTAAAATAAATATGGATCTATATATTATTATTATTATTATTATTATTATTATTATTCAATTTTGGCACAGATGACTGAAGGCATATCTACTCTACTGACCTCTTAAGAAAGAAACACATACTCTTAACCATTAGGCCCACTCAATATAATAAAATAAACATTGATATATATATATATATATATATATATATGAAATGAACATTAATCTATATTAAATTTTCATACAATTTTTACTACATTAAACATTGATCTATGTTAAAAAATCTACCATCTCATTTTGACCTAGCAGAGTTCCATATTGAAATATTTCTCAATGCAGTAATTCCCGGAGTTCAACGATTAAAACAAAATGCAAGCAATCATCTCACCTTTAACGTAAAAAAAAGGAGTTGTCTTTAGTGCAACTTTTTGGAGTTTCAGTTGCAGGAATCCAGTGAAAAAAATTGAGGTAAAATCTTGATTTCTGTTATTTAAACTTGTTTTTTGACTGTATATATGGATTCGGCACCCTAAAAAACCTCTAGGGCCGTTAGATTGTGCAAGGTTACCCATAAAACTTCTATTTTCAATAAATTCCTACCGAAATTTAGGGAAATTAGACAGGAAAAAACTACTCTAAAAGCCTTCAAAAATTCCCACTATAAACTACTCTAAAAAAAATGTATATAACGCACTCATTTTTTTCAAAAATTATTTTAACCTGATAATGACCTCTGCTAAAACCTATTTTTATGTTTGCCTTCATGTTCGGGGTTTTTGGTCAATTCCCAGAATTCGCTTTAGTCTATGTAACATTGTAAACCAAGGACAATCATGGGTGGGTATAGCAATAGTTGAGAAGTTTTATGGGTTTTGTTATTTCCACGGCCATTTCCTTAACTTCAAGAATTCCAATTATGTCTTATTCCATAGCAATATTTACTGTCTGAGCAATTCTATCCTGTTTCAATTTTCAAAGTGTCCATCCTTGAATTGGTCCATTCCTTGCATTATTACTCTAGCTCACAAGCTACGAAATCTTTATGATGATGTGATGGTTTGGCCTGGTGTTAGTAGGACGAATGAAAACTGTGATCCATACCCCAAGATTTTGGTTAAACACGGAATTTTAGAATGATTCTGTATTTTACCTATTGGTTACTGTTCGCTATACAAGGTTTTTTCAGTAAAAAGGATATACATGGGCATTCAACTCACAATGGAAAAAGGAAAGGGAAGGAAAATACATTCAAACCAGGTAGGTAGGACAAGAAAAAGAGGAAGGAAAACTAATCAGTAACCCCTTGAAAGTCTAGCAAAAAGCTATGAAACTGGAATTCCGAATGATGTTCGGAAAACTATACAGGGATGGGAAAGGGATAGTGATGATGAAGAGGTTGACATTCAAAGCCAGCAGGAAGGAATAGATTTCCTTTCTGACCCGGGCAACACAAGAGGAAAAGTTTCTTTATTTCAGCAATCTATCAAAACTTATTGGAAAATCAAATGTGTTCTTGCAAAAACACTGTTAAGTATGCAGGAAAAACAAATCAATTCTTCCCTATTGTTTGAGCTCCAGCAGATTGAACAAGATATGAAGGAAATGACAAAGGCACATGTACAAGTCAATGTGAGAATGGCGAGGATGGAGCAGCAACTACTCAATTTGCAGCGAACTGAGATGCAAGGGTCAACTGCAAAAGACCCTGCACCTGTTGATTGATCAGATGGTTAACCTCTTTACAAGTTCTTTTTTGTATGTTTTTTGAGGATATTAAGTCTATTCTATGTTTTATATATAGTTTTTATGGACATAGTAAAGGATTATTAGCTGTTAACAGAAGGAAAAAACAATACCAATTTTGGTTGGCTTATAACTCTTTGAGGTGGTCGACAGACCTCGTTTTCTTACGGCAGGTTGAGGTTACAAAAAATTGCATAATTTGTATAGCAACTTGCTCTTTACAAAATAGAAAATAGACAAGTCCTACCAAATTTACAAAAAAAAAAGAAAAGATAACGAGATCTATATAGAAAAACGTACTTGTTTCCTACATTTTTAATCTTGTTTCCGTACAAATTTCTTGTGATTTTGACCTAATAGACTTAAATCTGTATTGTAAAACCTATAATGTGTCCGTTTTTATAAAATTTTCATGTAATTTTGACCTAATAGACTTAAATCTGTATTGTAAAACCTATAACGTGTCCGTTTTTATAAAATTTTCATGTAATTTTCACCTTCAATAAAAAGTACATAAAAAATACATATATGTTCTCAGATTTCTCTATATATATATATATATATATATATATATATATATATATATATATATATATATTCAAAAATTTATCAATTTACATATATGAGTCTCCTCGACGAAAAAATAATGTCTTCATGGCTTCAATACAAGGCATCGGCTACCGTTTGCATTAAAATATTAAAAACTAATTTTCCCGAATTATAAAGCATCGGCTTCAGCGTGCAATAAAATAATAAAAGACAAATTGCGCGATGGTATGGATTTCAAACGAAACTATTTAATTTTAATTTGTTTAACCGTGGAAATAAATATTTTTTAAATTAAATTTATTATTTGCTAAATTGTCAAATAAATGAACTTATTTAATTCCAATGTGTTTAAACAGTTGAAATAAATCATTTTTAAATTAAAATTATTATTCTTTGATTTGATTTTAAACCGTTGAAATAAATAATTTTTGAATTAAATTTATTATTCTTTGATTTGATTTGGAACTTAAAAATTTGTTTAACTTTTTTTATATTAAATAATGTATTAGAAGAAGAATACCTCTTACTTTTCAGAGAGTGTATAAAGAGAATGGAATGCACCTTGGTCACACTAAAATATTACATGTTTTTAAGATCTTTGCACTAACACACTCATGTATACATTAATAAATCTTGATATAATTAATGATTAAAAGGATATTTTGGAAACAATATTAAATTTAAGATATTGGATAGGTTCAGCACTCTGCATCAAGGATAGATTGTATCTGAAGAATAATGATTCATCAAAAATTTTACCCATTATTAACTAATGGATGGACAAGGAGAGATTATAGGCAAACTTTGAAGGGAAAAATTTTTCCATATTAAAAATTTGCAATCTCAGAAACATAGATTTACACATTACGAAGCTGTAACTAGCAGATATGAGAATCTATACAATAAAGTTGAATCCTCTATACTGCCGGTACAGATACCTATGCAAGAAATTTGTAGAAAGCCAACCTAGTGAAACCTATGGCATTGACAAAAACAAAAAAACTTCACATGATTTTTCCCAAATTCAGAGCAGATTTTCCTTGCAACAGACTCAAAAAAAATGTAGCTTACTATCCCTCCTATGCATAATTTTACTAACCACAAACCACAAAGCAATTCATGATATCCTGGTTAAATCTCAGATGATCTACTATGAAACTGAAGAGACCACAGTTGTGCTTTCTTTCTGAGGCTCGGCTGTGGTAATAGTTGTGGCAATGTAGGTATCCTGGTCCCAGAAATAATTTGCTCCAAAGAATCCACCGTGAATGAGTAAGATGTAGAAGAGCTTTGTTCCACACAGAATTATAAGGAATGATTCCATTGTTATCTGCACAAAAATACAAAGTTACCAAATCTCAACGATACAGAACGCCATAATTGCAGAATGAAAGGAATTAGGAAATGAGTGACAGTATAATTAACGTGTTACATACCAACTTTGCATTTCGGCCACCAATGTGAATCTCCTTGCATGCCAGCCTACAGTTTTGAGAATGAGAAAAATTAAAGCTCACACTAATTTCACAAATGATTCAGATATCATAATTCTTATTGACTTCTATTAAATAATGTCATTATATAAATTATGAAAATTTGATATGGTTATATATATACGCCATGGCAAGTAGTGTAAGCGCCCAAGCTGTCATGGAGGAAGCAATGCTGGGAGCCAAGCTCTGGGCAGTCCAAACACGGAGATGAGGGAGTCCAGAAAGGCATGAAGAAGCTCCTACTGCAGCAGCTATCAAAGCAAAAATAATCATGAATCCTGTGGCTTCATTACCCTTTGGAAAATACACTGCGGAAAATCCCACAGAATGAGTTTCTCCAGGACCTGCAAGTTAGTCATAGAATCAATCAGCAAAACACTACATGCTAGAAAGCAGAAATACATACTATGCATACAAGTAATAAGTACCAGTAGAGTAACTGTGGTTGAGGGCGTTGTTGAGAGCCCATCCAGCTATAGTACCAACAATAACAAACATGGAGAAATTCAGAAGCAGGAGAAAGGTGGCCAGGGATTTCACCACTCCCAACGCCATTATAGCTGTAACAATATCTCAGCTCTACAAACTTAACTACTAACAGAACGGAGCTTATTTTGGAGATGGAGTAGTACCAATTAGAAATCTATACTCTGCACTAGATGCTTAATTTGTGGAGGGCGAGACCAAGGTGACAACAATGGCAGAACAAAGAAGTGTATTAAAGGTGTTCAAGAGCATTAAAATTCAGATCGAGTATGCCTGCAACTGAAAAGCTGTAGCTGTCTGAGAGACGAGATTGTGGTGTATTTAAGGATGCCTGGAAAGTAAGTGACCTTGAAAAGGGAGGACTTGTGGGGCACAGACAACTGTTAATCCAACAGGAACAGGCTGCCCTGCAATTGGAAAGCAATAATATAACTGTTTATCCAACATTCAAATGACTGGCTTTTCAAGAAGTGGAGTGGGTAAAGCATTAACTGGGTGTCACCTTCAAAGTTTTGTCCATGGCAGCCTGTTACAGAACATTCTCAGGTTTTATGTTTCAACTGGAATAGAATGTTCCCACGCTTTATGTTTCAACTGGAATAGGATATAGGATGCTCCCAGGCTTTATGTTTGAATTTAATCAGAAGTTTTTTAATTGGAACCCCATTCTTCTGTCTTACACTCAAATCCTACCTAAGATAAATAAAAGTCGATGATGGGTTTCTTTTCTTTGATCTCTCACTTTTCCTTGAGTAGAGCATTCTCTTTGGGGACAAATGAACATAAATAATAAAATTAATGTTTTGTTTATTGATGGTTCGTTTATTGATGCCCAACAGAATCCATGTGAGTAGATTTGTCTCTGAATGGGCGTAGGGATTTTTTTAGATTAGTGTGTCACCGCATGATGAATGAAACAGTTTAAATACATCCGGGCTGGTACTTGCAACCAATGTTAGGTAGAAGTTGTTCAGTTTTAAAAATTGAGGATGACTTTATATATATGTGTGAGGGGCCGGGGAAATTTTTGAGTAAATGCTCTTTCTGCTGGGTGTTGTTCTTTTTATCGATAATTGATAATTACAAACCAGAAAAACAGTTTTTGAAATTTTATTTTTATTTTTATTATTAAAATTAGAAATAGTTGTATATAAAGTTTTTTTTTTTTCTGTGATAATCACATGGAAGTATATTTTGTCAATGTTTTTCTAACCACCATACTAACTGGTTCGTTTGAACCAACCAATGTGGTTCATCATGACGACAATGATTATCAACCAAAGACTTTATATACATTTTATGGATCACATAAACAAAATTCCTAATATTAATATTGTGATAATTTATTATTTTATTTATATTTATATAAATTAATATAAACTAATAATATGTTAATTTTAGATTTCAAAATTTTTATAAATATAAAATATTATTAATTTAAATATTTTTATAATATGATGATTTATATATTAAATAAAGAAATAGCATAATTTAATGATATGATAGGATTCTTTTTTCTTGGTATAAATTTTTTTTTTTTGGACAAGGTTGTAATTTATCATTAATAAGATTCAATATTTTGAAAAATCTTGAAACATTTGTACTATATAGATTACAAAATTTGAACTTACAATTTCTAGTGTTTTTTATGGATCATTGATCTCTCGTCTTATGGATTTACAAGTGTCTAGAGGGATCAAATCTATTCTTGCAAAACTTGAGAAAAGTTTTGTACCTAGAGGGATTTGATCCATCATAAGGCTTATAGATCTAGAGTTAAGTGGACCTAGGATGGTTTAATTATTAATAATTAGTAATTAGTTATAGTTATTTATTTATTTTTATTTTTATGTAAATTGAATGAGTAAAAATGTTTAGATAATATAACATAATTATTATTACTATTATCCAATTTTAAGGTCACGCCCAAGTGAGACACCAAATTGGTGTATGAGACCCCCTTGTTTGTGGGACAAGGGACCCACTCCCGTGCACCGACTTGAATGCTAAGTATATGAAGGAATACATACTCTAGCCCCCTCTAGTTTGAACCTGTGACCTTTTAGGAGGAAACACATGCTCTTAACCATTAGGCCCACTCAAGCTGTATAATAAGATATTACAACATCTCTTCCATACTAGGCTGGAGAGCACCTTTCGGTGCAATTATAATGAGAGAAATAATTTTGAAATTGTACATTTATATTCCTTGATAAAAAATTTATTAAAGTCATAAAAATTTATTCTTCCATTTTCAATTGTCGACATTTTATGTATTTTAGTAGGGCTTCTGGTTTTCAAGCTTCCTAAGACTTTGCTTCACCCTTTAAATGGAGCCCTTGGAGCTTGAAGCATGTGGAGCCGGCAACAAGTGCTTAATTTAATCGTTTCATAAAGGTTTTACTTGAGTGACATGCAACTAGCAAAAGAATAACCATTTTTTTCCAAAAAAGGTCAAACCTAAGATTGTATTAGGGTCTTCCCACCTCAAGATTCTTCTATTGAACGAATCATAAATTAGTTACAAACTACACAAAACCCTAATGAATTTTGGCATCAACTAATCAAAGTATGTTAATAATATACTTTATGTTAATGAATCAGATATGCCATGTGAATATGCTGGCTAGGGATATTGCATACTCTCCCCCTTAAAGAGAAAATTTTCCTCGATGTTATTCTCTCATTAGAACTTTAACTTTTACTCATGATATAAAAATCTAAACCACCCAAAAGAGGATCCTTCCCCTTTAAAATGAAGGACTTCATTCCAAGAAATACCAATAAGAAGAAAAAAATAATGTTTTATCAATAGTCATAAGAATTTACAACTCCGAAAATATGCAAATTCTACCTTCCATCACTTGGTAATTATTCAAATTCAAAGAAACAAAGAAAAATCTCTATACCGACTTACCATTACTTACCAATTAATCTTGGAAGCCATGGCCACTTTTACACAAGCACTCCAATGGTTTGATAACCCAAAAAAAGGCACCCTATAATCTATGATAAACAAATCCAACATAATCACATTATTCACAACATTTTCAATTAGATGAAATACTTTTAACTATCAATAATGCATGCAATGTCAAGTGATATTTTAACCACAATACTTCCACAAGTACTAAGAGATCATAAACCCTCTAATCATCAAAATGATAAATCATTGCACCACATGCACATTGTCTTAGCTCTCACTAAAGACATCCACACAGTACTTCT
Source organism: Pinus albicaulis (assembly GCA_034641835.2). Classification (NCBI taxonomy): domain Eukaryota; kingdom Viridiplantae; phylum Streptophyta; class Pinopsida; order Pinales; family Pinaceae; genus Pinus; species Pinus albicaulis. The sequence goes on from CM076571.1 coordinate 206,201,074, forward strand.
AAAAGTACTCAAAGCACACATAGCTCTATAATCATCGAAATAATCAATAATTGTATCAAATGCATTCTGTTTGAGCCCCCGCTAAAGACATTCACAAGATTGGTAATACAATAAAGTAACTACACTTCTAGTAATTCTTTTTCAAGAATTAGGATCCTTTCCTTTCAAGATGTACATAAAAAATTTACACAACCATTATTATTATTATTATCCAATTTTAAGGTCACAACCAAGCTAGACACCAAATTTGTGTATGAGACCACCTTTTTTGTGGGACAAGGGACCCACCTTAGCTCAAGGATTTGACTACTAATTCTATGAAGACATACATACTCTACCCCCCTCTAGTTTTGAACCTGTGACCTCTTAGAAGGAAACGCATGCTCTTAACCATTAGGCCCATATAGAAAAATCATTTTTAGCACAACACATGCACAACACATAACTAATTAGTTAACTTGTTATGGTATGAGAACCATATTGGCAAGATAATACTCCTCCCAAACAATTGGAATTGGTTTCTACAACCAAACTAACACATTTACACATCGAGATAGTTCTCTAATAGAGACCATACTAGGTATAGTCTAGAATTCCATTGGTGGACCAACTCAAGAATTCCAATGACCACATAGGGACTAATACATGATTCCTCTCGGCAGTTTCCCGCTTATTCCTCTAACAGCATCCCATCTATGAGGAATTTTTAGCCTCCTCCAACAAACTACAAAATAAAAAAACTTTCCTCAAGATTTTCCCCTCTCACTATCTTCGCAACTCTTTTCCCTTACTAAGAACATCTATCTCTAGGAAAAGGAAATTCAAACAGGAAACTGCCATCAACCCATCTGGGTAGGAAACCACCATCAACCCAAGGCCTCATAGCCTTTCACAACTATCCATAACTGTTTGGCATGTGAAATTATCTTTTGGCATTTTTCCCAACTGTAATTACATAATTGATCATATGCATATTATCATTAAAGAATTTGAAACATTTATGTACATCATGCATTCATACTTGACCCTCAATATGGGTTCTGAAATATGTAAAATTAAATTCTTAGGAAAACATAACTAACATGTCATACCATGTAGGTTGTATTTATTTCAAAATTTTCCACCTCATAACTATCAAATCAACCACATTAATAACACTTACGTATCATCATCCAAGTTATTTATCACCTTTAAGAACATGCAGTCATAGGTATGCATGGTTAGACAAGTATTCACTTTTTCAATCATTGTAGTTGCATTCCTATAATAATATCATACCTAAAAGTATATGCAAAGATTCATTAATGTGTAAATGACAATAATATTTAGGGTATGTTGATGGTGTTGGAACCACCAACATGCAACATTTATGGGATCTCTTTGATATGAAGTCCCAAATAGACCTCACACCATTTGGAGTAGGGGTCCCAACAATGGGGTGTTTATGATCTTCCTTGGTTTGCAAAATGCATAGAGTGGTGCATGGTTTATTTCGTGAGAACAAGTGTGTGACCTTGTGGATATCCAAGTTAAATGCATGAGTGGTTCCAACATATGAAGGGAAAAGGAAGTGTGCCCCTTAGAATCCTATAATACTACACAACTTGGAAGGAACACATGAGAAAAATGACATCACACAAACTAACAAGCGGAATAGTCCACAAGTTAATGTCGCATATTAATACATAAGCACACATTCAACAAGATATATACAAATGAGAAAAAAAATAGTTCACAAGCATTTTCTTAAGGTAAATAACATACATCACAAATACAACAAGATTAGTCTTAATGTATTCACAATATATGCATCAAAGTGTGCCGACTTTTATTTTATTAAAAAGTGAAAGTTCCATTCATACATATAACATTTACGGACCACTTTCCCCAATAAAGGAACGTGAATGCAAAAAATCATTCTTCTCCAAAGAAGTATACTCCCTCTACGCCACGGAGAAGCCAAGGCTCTCACAAAACTCCTCAGATCTCCCTAAGCGTAAGCCTATCCAAAAGCTTGGCTCCCAAAAGCCCATTACATGAGTTATGAGGATATATTTGTAACAAGGTGGTGGGGGGGGGGGAGGCTGACTCTTGACATGTATTTGTGACTCTTGGACTCCCCTCATGGCTCTTCAACTTATTTACAAAAAAATGCATTACATTACAATAGGACTCTTCACATTCCAATATGGACACTTGGAGTTTCACTTTTACAAATAATTATAAATAATATTACATTTTCAACTCATACCATAAGAGACAAAATAGGGTAGAGACAAATTGACATCCTAACAAGACAAAATACTATGATGGTTGAGTTGGGGTGAAATATAGCTCTACAACGTCTACTTGAAGCTTCTCGGTCACATATTGATGCCAATCTTGGTATTGTTCGATGGCATACCCAAAATTCGTGATGGTGTCTAGCTGGAAACAAAATCTAGCCTCCATAGAATTTGTGCATAATGCCTTGGAACCAGTCTCAACTTCTTTCTTAAGCAGGAACATAATTTTTCTATGTGGAAGGTGTAGAATCTATGATCTATGTAGCCTCTTCTTCCTCTTTTTTTCTACTGCCAAAGCTTCTTGTGTAAGGATGGGATCCAATTTCATATTCCAACTTTGTTCCTCCTCTGCATTATCAACAACCTTCTTCTTTCCCTTAGCTTCTACTAGGTCCTTGTCTTCTAATGTTTTTTCTTATGGAACTTTTGTTGTATGTGGAGTAGCCCGTGAAGTCCCAGCTATTTTGATAGTTTTGCGTGGTCTGGAGGAATTATAGCAATTCTTCCATGGTTCCTCCTCTGACCACAGAAATGACCCGCTGACCCAATTGTAGTAGATTCTCACACAATTGTCTTTGCAAATTCCCCTAAGATCATACTGATTGAAGTATTTTAAATTGAACCCAAACTTTGAGATTCTTAATCTGCTATAACCCAGTCTGCAAAGGAAGTGTGGGCCATGATGCTTTTTTATTCCTCTGTAGTGTTGTTGACAAACCTATGGTAGGATGGTATGATACTTCTTGCATGAAAAGTTTGTCACTGGCATAGCTTGGAAAAATGTGTGACATACTATTCCCACTGAACACTCTAATCAATGAGCCATCCAGTAAGGAAAACCAATCTGCAATCTCTGATATTTCCTCCATTTCTCCTCGTGAGAAGCACGATGGGTCCTCCTTAAAGATAAGCTTGTATAACAGGATGATGAAGTGAGTAGTTAGCTTCTCAATAACTCCTCGATGAATGAAATCCGAAAGCTGCTTACAATAGATATTCAAAATAGTTTCTCTTGGTGTCCATGTCTAGTACATGCAAGGAAATTGGTTATGTGCATAGATTGCATACAATAAGTATGCAAACATATGAAATCGTTCTTGCTCGCCATTTGGAGGATCCTGACCTTGTGCTACATGGGTTCTTAGCTGATGAGCCAAAAGATCTGACAAGTTGAACGACTTCCCATTGTTCACCACTTGGTTCAAAAATATAACCCACCCCTCAGGAAAGGTCTATGTGCTTGGCTAGTCGTATATTCTGCAAGTTAAGATGACGAACAACTGGTAGGCCTTCCTGAGTGACTTTGTCTTATATGTGTGAGTGGGTGACTATCAAAACTTATTGTTAAAAATATTGGTGAAGCTTGGATGGTTGACTATATATTCTGCAAGCTAAGATGACCAATAGCTTGTAGGATTTTTTGAGTGACTTTGTTTTCTATGTGTGGGTGGGTGTCTATCAAAACTTGGATGACTCCTTCACCCAAATTTTAACAATATCTATTTTTTTCGTGTATCTTTGGGTGACATAAAATATTATTCCATGAGATTTAATGGCTCGTGAAGACGATACATGCGCTGGTAATATGTTGCCAAAAATGTAGCAAACTTATGTCCTTTAGTGTTGCTCAGTGTCATAGTTTTCTCTTCAATGTGTGAGACAACCCAGCTAATCACATTTGCACATGGGAAGGCTAGATATATGCATGCAAGCCTGTATCGTCTTGATTTACAGTTGTTGAGATAAACCTCTCGGTCCTCTAAATCTGCCCCAAAGTCCTTTTCAAAATCATCTTTAATTTGCTACCATGTCAGTGTCGATTCCTTTTCTATAAACATATGAGTATCCACATATACTGGTAAGTTAACTGATACTTACTCAACTTATTCTCCAGTACTACTTTCAGTCATTTCTTTTGAATCGGACCTCTTGGGTTCCATGGTAACAATGATTGCTGGAGAGTTTCTCAACAACTGTTGTACATGTGGGACAAAAAATACACTCACGATAAGGAAACATCAGTCTTAAGAAAATTCACTTTTAAGCAATGTTCAAGCAGAAAACCAGGCATTCGATGGGATGGAATGTACAATTTTCATTACCAAGAGGGGGTTTCTACCTATGGGAACTATGCATTATGAAATCCCAATAGTCAGGGTCAACGCTTGAGATCTGAGACTGCACAAAGCGCAGTTCAGCCTAGGCAGTGGTCTCGGTGAGATTGTGCATTGTGCAAGCTCAGTGGCCAGGGATGTAGACTGAGCCTTGGAACTGCACAATGCATGGTTGGGCCAGATTGTACTATGTAATACACAGTTTCAGAGGCCAAGCTCTTAGCTTGAGCCTTAGGATTGCGTAGTGCCCAACTGGGAAAAGTGAAAACTGACCAAGGGCAAGGTAGATCTACCCAACAGAAGTGAGAAATACAAGAGGATATGAGAGATGGTGTTGGATTTAGTGAATATCTAAATAATTGTGAATGAAGCCAGACATATTGAGTGTATAAACTAAATAACAGGAAGAAAACCAAATAGGTGAGGAGATTCACCACAATGACAACCATCAGTGCAAAAACGAAGAAACTAATGCGATAGTTGTGAAAGATAAATGATAACTTGAAACAACATTTATACAAGCTAAATAAAGTTGAAGTGCCAACATGCATGCAAATAAATAAGAAAAAAAACACTCGCACAAGCAAAATGACAAAAAGTGATAAAAAAGAATAAAAAACGATAAACGCAAAACTCACCCAGAAGAGCAACAACCATCACACCTAAGGTTCCTTGATCTCCTTGGTAATGATAGAGCTCCATGATCAAGTGTGAAAATGAGCTCTATGGGAATCAATTAAATAGATTTGACTGAATTAGGGTTTATGACGTGCATGTCAAAAATCAAGGAAAAGGCGACACATGGCGAATGTTTCAAAAAATAACAAATGTGTCCCCTTCAAGAAGCTAAAAATAGATCCCTATTTAGGGATTATTTTTCCTTTTCATGTTTTTTTATTTTTTTATTTTTTAGGAAACTGATATGCACACTGCGAAGAAATATTGCACAGTTCTGGAGAATTGGGCAACTTTTAGCTTAGTGCATTGCACAGTTTTGAGCTCAATGGTGGACTGTGCAGTTTATGGGCTCAGTGTCAGACTGCCATCCATGTCTGCATAGTTTTTGGGCTCAAGGGAAGGCCTTCCCTCATGGATTGTGTAGTTTCTGGAGGAAATCCCAGAAATTTTGTGCAGCCAAGTGAGGTTAGCCTCTCGCTTAGAAATACTAGCAATGTTTGAAAACAAGTGAACCCAAGAACATATGGGAAGAATAAGTATCAGTCATTGAATGAATACTTGATAGTAGTGCAACATAAAATCTTGTGGTAAGAAGGTTAGGCTCCAAAATCTAAGCAAAGGAAGAATTTTGGAGGGTGGTTGTAGCCGATACAACACTGGCAACACACTAGTAGAACTCTAGTTGTCTTAATGAATCTTGTCTCATTCAAAACCAGTCTCACTCTTCCCAAAGTATTCATCAATTTATTGATTACCACAACTTCCTCACTTATACTAATTTAAAGACATATTCCCATCGATCCTCTTCATCGGTGGCACATTAACCAAGCCACGTCAAACCAATTTATTTTGATTAGGGATGAGGAGTATATAAATGCATAAGTAAAACAAATTTTCAGAGTCTTATTTTCATTTATGGTTTTTCTTTGCTACTAGCAGGCCCAAAAAATACCATGACTGAATCACTTAAAGAACAAAAACATTGATCTGTTACCACCAAGCTTGGAAAGTACCTCGACAAAGTTTCTTTCTTCACCTCCCTGTGCAAGAAGCCTTTCTCTTATTTCACCCTTCATTTTTTTCATTTTTTTGTTTTTTTTAAATAAACGTGTATAGGAACTTATTTATATCATGGGGCAGAAGAGGGATCCCAACTTATTGAGAGAAGAAAAGGTTTTTCCTTTAGAGAAGGATGTTTATATACACCTCTAACATACGTTTTTAGGTTTTCCTCCCCTCCTTACTCTATTTGAATAGGTTGACAAGGATTAACTGAAAAGCGAAAACCGATTTCTCCGAAAAGGAACATATTTTCCATCAGATTGTCATCAACTAAAAGAATGCAAGATTTACACAAACAAAGGGAATAGAAATAAAACCAAGTCTTGATAGCAACACAACTTCCTCTTGGATTTCACCATTCTTTCTTCAGAAGCCAAATGTGGTCTAATGTGGGAACTAATCTATAGCTTAAAACAAAGGAAAGGAAAGAAGTGAAATGGAAAAAAATGAACTTAAAGAAAATAAAAGCGATAAAAAGAAAAACACTACTCCTACTCCTGACCTAAACAGAGCATAGGTTAAAGTCATGTAAAGTGATACTTCCAATGCAACCACCAGTGCATTGGTTGGACTACATGGGCGAGGAAATGCATGTCAAGAAAGGTATACAAGGAAAAACTGGAAACAAAAAAGATAAGACAATGTAAATCAAAACGTTTGAAGTTTTAATATACTCATAGAAAATTAAAATTGGAAAGCACATGGAAGACCTTATGTGAATGTATCATGGTTTCGTGACACACTGCAAGACAAAAACTTACAAACACAAAATTTTGAACAACGAAGGCGAGAAAACATATATAAAGAAGAAAATTTTCATTTTTCCATAGTGCTCGCTACGTACGACTCCTCCAATGAGTAAGTGATATGATCATGTACCACAAATGGAGGATGCAAAAATTGTAAAATAGATTGATCTTGAATATGTGTGGTAGAGTGATGAGGAGACTCAAAAGATTCAACACTCTTTTGATCATAAGTGGACCTAAACTCAAGGCTACGAGAACCTGACATAACCATGAGCTTTGGCTGAAGTTCCTCTACAGCTTGAGGAAGTTCCAACTCAGCGGAAGGTAGATCATCAAATATTGGTGGCTTTGAGAAATCAACAATGGAAGAATCAAAATCATAACCGACTGAATCAATGAAAATGTCATGAAATCCACCATCATAATGTTCAATATTACCAATGGAGGAATCCTCATGATCTGATGAATCATAAAAAGGGGAAGATGGAAAACATAAAATTTCACCCTGTACATTTTCAGAAACAAAATATGAGAGAATGGGAGCATCAAGATTAGAATATTCTTCCTACATGCATCTTCATGAAAAACTAACATCCCACGTATTATGTGAATGATATGAAGTATTAAAATGATCATAAACTAATTTTTTATAAGATTCAAGCAGAATGACATAATAGTGGAAAATGTTACGATGATGCGGGAGATTTGCAAAAGGAAGAGAAACATCCTTCGTCCCAAATTCTTGTTTAACTATGGGCTCCAACACATAGTCATCGTGAATAATACTGCACATTGGTTGTTCAAAAATAACTCCATCCAACATTTGATCCTAGTGAACATCATTAGAGGTATTCGAAACAAGTGAATACGAAAATTCACAAAACAGAGGATTGGAGGGATCAAAGAATGGAGGACGAGGAGATAACACTTCATCACAACCATCAAGCTTATAGTCCAAACCTGCGCTATATGGGGTGAGAGGAGATGGTGGTAGATAAATGGATGAAATCTGAAGCTCTCCCACCTCAATGTGTGGAACTATAGTTGTTTGATGTGAAGGGATGAAGGGTCACTTGGAACAACAACCTTTCGTGTCACACATTTAGAAGCTCTAACACTGAGGTATGTTGGGAGTGGTTCAAAAGATTCCAACTTGTGCGGATTTTGTAAAATGTGAACGAGATATTGAAATATTCCTGACAAGAAATACAAATCAAATTCATATTTTTGAAATTAAAAGCACAAATTCATGAAATGATTGTGAAAATGATGCAATGATTCATTAGGTGATTTTCGTAATTCTAAAATTTTCTTGCACAAACATTTACGGTCATACATGTCAAAAGTGCGGAACAGTTCTATGACAAGATGTTCAAAAGAGTGAATGGAGGCATTATTCAATGCGTGACACCATTGCCTTACACGCCTGTTGAACATGAGGATGAACAACCTACAAACAACATCCTCAGAGGGAATGTTGTGCTCTGTGAAAAAATCAAGAAAACGAGTAGCAATCTCAAACAAGGTTGTTTCATCATTGCCACCAATTTTAAGAGTTGAAATGTCATCAATGATATTTTCTAGCACTTTGAATTTTTAGTTTCTGGAAAAACATGTTGGGAGTATGATTTCGGAAGAAGTCATTAAATGAGTGCAAAAATTCAAAATAGACTTGAATGGCTCAACTTTTCATATGACCTTCCTTCTAGCATGAAAAATTTTAACGGTGCTCAACCCACCAACATTCATGGGATCTCCCTTATATGAAGTCCCAACTAGACCTCACATCATTTGGAGTAGGAGTCCCAACAGTGGGGTGTTAATGCTCTTCCTTAGTTTGAAAAATGCATAGAGTGGTTCATAGTGTCTTTGGTGAGAAAAAGTGTGTGACCTTGTGGATAGTCAAGTGCAATTCATGAGTGATTCCAACACACGAAGGGAAAAGGAAGTGAGCCCCTTCGAAGCTTGTAATATTACACATATTGGAAGGAACACAGGAGCAAAACGACATCACACAAACTAACAAGTGGAATAGTCCACAAGTTATGGTGATAAATTAATACATAAGCACACATTCAAAAATATACATACTAATGCAAACAAAATAGTTCTTAAGCATATACGTAAGTTAAATAAAATGCATCAAAACAACAACAAGACGAGTCCTACTATATTCACAATATATGCATGAAAGTGTGTCGACTATGATTTTATTAAAAGTGAAAGTTTCATTCATACATACAACATTGACGAACCACTTGCCCGAGTAGTGTAACATGAAGTCAACTACACCTTCTCCTCCAAAGAAGTATACTCTCTCTATGCTACGGAGAAGTCAAGGCTCTGACAAAAATCCCAAGCTCTTAAGCCTAGACAAAAGCTTGGCTCCCAAAATCCCATTACATGAGTTATAAGGATATATTTATAACAAAGGGGGGTGACTCTTCACATGCCCCCTTTGTCATTCTTGGAATCCCCTCATGACTTCTCATCTTCTTTACAAAATAATTCATTACCTTGCAATATGAATCTTCATATTCCAATATGGACACTTGGAGTTTCACTTTTACAAACAATTACAAATAATATTACATTTTCAACTCATACCCATAAGAGAAAAAATAGGGTAGAGAAAACTTGATATCCTAACAAGACAAAATACTATGTGTTATCACTTAGTAATTTCTCAAGGCTAAAGATAGAAATCACCGAGGTAACCACAAACCTACTTTTGAGATTAGGATCTAGCCTTCCTAATGCTCAGAGAAGGCTCTCTCTTAATGATTTAACTTTGTTGAGTTAATTGATTTTAGGATAGCTATGTATCCTTGATTTGGCTGATTTGATTTGGTGGTGGAATTACTGATTTATATGGATAGATGACTATCTATTTTCCATTGGGCTACGGAGTCAATGTATCAAGAAAACATAACAGAAACAGATGATAAAATCAGTGTTACAGGGCAAGGTAGCTGAGAAAATCAGATCTTTTAGGCTGAATGGTGAAGTGATTTTCAATTGGGATCAAGGAGCAGTTAAGGATTCCTTAAACTGGATAATGAAGGAAAGTGAAAGAGGTCAATCAGGATGGCAGAGAAGTTAAGGATTCTTAGATCCGGATATTAGAAGAAAATATTAAACTGAATAATAGTTCAGAACAAAGTGTACTTAAACAAATTCTACAATAATATTCCTGTTATCACATTTAAATTCAGAAAACATGCAAGTGTATGGAATACTTAAGAAATGAACATGAACAATTGAAATATACTTCACTGAAGTGGCTCAACACATGAATACTATAAATAAATTCTTCTATTATTTGTGTTGTCTGTCAACTAGAAAAAGTACAATGAACTGTTAGGTTGTAGATCAATTCAACTACAGAAATGTTCAGGATTCCACACTCAGTACTTCAAATGGATGAAGTATTTATAAAAAAACTTTATAAAGATATCCTAAAATTTTTTAGGATTTATTCTAGGAAATAAAATATCTGGATGCTAGGTAGTGACACCTTTCTAACTAATTGAAATCTGGCACTGATTCTCTGATTGTTATTATTTGTTTTTTTCTTTCATCCTGGCTTGTCTTTCACGCTTTCTTCTTCCTCTGAATTTTCTTTTAAGTTTGTCTTTTATCTAACTGCTTTCATCTGTAGTAAATCACACTGAATCTCTTTCATGTTTCTGTGTTTTTAGAAAAAATATATTTTACTAAAAATACATATGTAAGTGCTTGTAAAATATGTCCTGGAGAATTATTTTGAATGAACTTCTTAGTTTACGATGTAATTTTATCTCTCTTTTAAACATTACTGTGAAGATTTTCTCATTCTTCTCTGTCTTTGGTCTAACATGAAAAATATTCTACTGAGTAAACCTTTGAATTCTTATCTCATGAGTATGGAAGAAACGGGATTTCTAAATAGTCTTAAAATTGTTTCCTCAAGCTTCTATTCTGCTAATAACCTGCAAAATTAAAACAATTGTTAATTTTAAAACACAGTTTTTTGCACGGAGACGACATGGATTTAAAGGAATTGGGAAATTTGTGGATTGAGTCCAAACTCTAGAGGTTTTGATTCTGTGTTGGCAATGGTCTTCTAGGCATTTCCACAATTTTTCAGAAGCGTGAGAATAAGGGTAAAGATTGGTTTTTAACCTTGAATGGCTTAACACATTCACGTGGGGCGGTATTCAGACATTAGTTGTTTTATCGCACATTTTGACAGTGGTTTTGCGGTTTGGGTCTAGAGGGTGCGATATAATGTAGGCTCGACACGTGGAAAGGAAGGACAGTGGATAAACCACTCATTTCACAACCTCGAGTGGTTTTAAACTTCGGACTATTGGCGATTGTGAAATGGCTTGTGGGTCGTTGGATTAGCTGGTGATGGTCGAACGGCTGCTGGAATTGACAAGATTCAGATAGGTGGGACCCGAGATTATATATACAATAGCATAAATAATATAAAGGGGGCTTGTTAATATAACTATGGGTCAGGATATTAGATATGCGGGGTTATAAATACAAAGGGGATATATGATATATTATATGGAGGGGATTTAATTAAGGTGGGGGTTTTATATAATATAGCGGAGGTTTAGAAATACATTAGGAGGGGGATTTAAAATGATATCGGTGAAGGTTTTTTAAATGAAATGGGTTCGACATATTTAAATATTTAAAAACTATGTAAAAGTGGGTTTTACATGTTTTTAATAGAAAACGGGAAGTTAGTAAACGTAAAGGAATTTTAGTGATGGAAATGGGTTTTTAGCTAGGGAAAGGGATTAGGAAGGGGAAAGGGGTTTTAACCTAGGGAAATGGGTCTTTTAGAAGGAGAAATGATTTCCAAGAGTGGAAATAAGGTGTTTAGGCAAGGGGGAATGTTTAGAAATATTATAATGATACGAGATGAACCAGAATGATTCTTTCCATTGCTTTGTGAAAGTAATCTACCTACCCTCCTTTTATCCTAACATTTTTATTTCCTTTATTGGGTGCATTTTAGCTTGTTGACCCTTTTATTTTATTTTAATAAGCAAACTAACTACTTCTAACCTTATAACTTCCAATGGCTTAGATTATACTGATGAGCTCATTTATTCTCTACCTAACTACTGATCTTCCAATATTAAACGGTTTGGCCAGATATTTATTCACTAACTATCATGACATGAAATTTAAAGCATGAATAATCAAGATTAAACTGTATGTTTATCATGAATTCTGGAATTTGGACAAGATGCACACAATTTTATTGAAAAATTAAAGTAAACTAAAGTAGTGGCATTTGAATGCGCAACACGTTATGAATTTATTTTTGTTTCTTTTTGTGGGGTTTATATTTTATATCCTTTTTTGATCTTTTTCTTTTGGTCCTTTGATTGTTGTTTTAGGACCTACCCTCTTTTCATTTTTTAAATATGGGAAAACATTTGCAGAAAGAAAAGGTATGTACAATATTACAAGGCTTACAGTAGTCAATTCAAAATTATGAACCCTATTATTATAGGACCCTAACAGTAGCTCCACTTGGGGATGGCATCTCCATATCCTTGTGAGATGTCAAGGACACCGTCGATTAGTGGCGTGATCCATTGGGCCGATCCGAAGCCTACACATGCTTTATTTTATAATCTCTGTGACTAAAAATATTAAACTGAAATAAAACCTTTCTGCAAATTGAAATCTGACATTTGCTGAACTGAAATCTGATATGAAATAAACTAGCTGTTGAAAATGAAAATCAATCAAACTGAAATTATACCTACTTACTCTAATCAGCTGTACAATTGTTGATTAGGTAAAATGAAACAACCAATGCAACCATTCAACCATTATATACATTGATGAGTTTTGCTACATTTGTTTTTGTGATCAAAACTGAAGTTCTACAACTCAATAGAAACTTGTCAACAAATGTGAAGATAAGGAAATATTCAATTTCATCTGTTGACTCTAGAAACCATACAAAAGGATCTTCCAAGTTACATGTACAAATGTTCAACTGATCCAAGCAACTGTACATCTGTTTTGGATGGCCTCCATGCCATGAAACTAAATTTTTATTTCCCTGCAAAATTAATTGTTGATTTTCAAATAAGCTTTGTGATGATATTTCTATTGATAGAAATGTTTGTCTAATGATACTTTTATCATCTTGATCCTAAAGCTCATAGAGAATTAATGGAGAAATATTTCGATTGCATTCATTATCCAACACATCAGCTATTGGATCATGAAAAAATTGGAATGATTGTCGCAACCTATTTCATATAGGTCTGAATGCAACTTCCTAGATTTCTGCAGGCTGCTCATCCTTTGATTTAGAGATATTATAGCAAATTTCCTTTAAAAATTGAAATGATTCAAAACATAGTGGTATAGAACTTTCATGTGTCATTTGATTAGGCATTTCAATGGATTTTGATGATTGTAATTGTGAAACTGAAGAATATTGATCAAGAGTTTCATTGTCTTTTTTGTTGTCAATAACGATACCTAAAGACTATTGACTTTTTATTGCTTTAAAATTGTCTCTGATGAACTGAAATGAAGCAAAAAAAAGAGGCAGATATCCTTCAATTCTTTCTAAATTTTTTGCATTTCCTTCTTCACTCTCATAGGTGTACGTATTGGCTGATCACTATATTCAAGCTGCTCAAACTGAATTTCCTCATCCCACAAACTAGCTACGGATTGCTCTGTAAAGTTAGTTTGAGTTTGGAGAACATAATTATCATCATACTGATCATAATTAGGCAAATCATTAAAAGAAGGAATGTCATCAAACATACAAATTAGATCAATATATTTCTCTTCCACATATTGATCTGTAAACCCATTTTCTGATCTATGGTGGTTGTGATTAAGAGGGAAGTGTTTATAACCAACAACCTCTTCTTTTCTTGCAATAAGTGGGTCATGGTGATATTTTATATCATTTCTTCTATTTTACTTACCAAAATTTTGATTTTTACCTCTGCAATGTTGTTTTTCTCTTCTTCTGCTTTCAACTTTTCCCTTTTAATTAGCAGATTAACTTCTACATCTACTGCAATGTTCTGCATTTGTTCAAGTGTTGATGGGTTTCTTTCTCTTAGCTGAAATTCTATTTCTAGATCAAATGCCTTTGGATAATGCAAGAGAGTTGAATCAGGAGGAGGTCTTATATTTGATGGCATCGAATAATAAACTTGATTAAATCTGGAAGAAAATTGTTGTATTGTCTCGTTTGGTTGTCTTTTCAACTGATTATATTCTTCTATGATCACAAAAATATTGACTTTGATTATCCCTCTATCAAGGAAAAATTTGACAAACTGTTGGAAATTTGAGATGCTTGCAATAGGTAGATTCTTGAACCAAATTTTTACTTTACTCTGCAAAGAAAGAAAAATTCTTGATTCTAACATCATCTTCATCAATCTTGAATAAGTCCATATAATTTTCAAAACCTTGAATATGTTTTTGGGAATTGATGTTACCATTCTCTCCATCAAACTTAGGGAGATATTTGTAATATTTATCCGAGAAATCATGGAGTATAGGAGGTAAGATGAGTGGCTTATATCTATCTAGAACATTATAAGGTACATGGATATGTACAAGGATTGTAAGATTAGTCTTGATTATTTGAGGCTTATCAATTGGAAAATGATCATCATAAGGTTCAGAAGAACGTTGCTGAAATGGATAAGGAGATTTTATATTTACAATTTTCAAAGGAAAATAATAAAATACTAATATAAGATCTTCTCTAAAATACAATATACATTGGAAAAACTTCTTGATGAGAAAGAACATGATGTCTTGGATTGTAATCCAAGTTAGAAACCTGATCTTCCCATATTTTTCTTTCAGGTTCATTCCTCCAATGGAGTCTTGATTTTGAAATTGATTTGGAGTCGCTAGGTGGATGATTTTAACCTTTGTGTGTCTGATTATTGTCCACCATCATAGATCAAATCTGATACTTGTATAATCTTTCAGAAGAAGATTTTCATTTCCCCAGTGGAGTCGCAAATATGTTATCACTCAGTAATTCCTTAAGGCTAAAGAAATAAATCACCGAGGTAACCAAAAACCTACTTTTGAGATTAGGATCTAGCCTTCCTAATGCTCAAAGAGGGCACTCTCTTAATTATTTAACTTTGTTGAGCTAATTTATTTTAGGCTAGCTATGTATGCTTGATTTGGTTGATTTGATTTGGTGGTGGAATTACTGATTTAGATAGATATATGACTATCTATTTTCCATTGGGATATGGAGTCAATTTATCAAGAAAAAATAACAGAAACAAATGATAAAAGCAGTGTTACAGGGCAAGGTAGCTGAGCAAAATCAGATCTTTTAGGTTGAATGGTGAAGTGATTTTCAATTGAGATCAAGGAGAAGTTAAGGATTCCTTAAACTGGATAATGAAGTAAAGTGAAAGAGTTCAATTGAGATGGGAGAGAAATTAAAGATTCTCAGATCCAGATATCAGAAAAAAAAAAAAAAAAAAAAAAAAAAAAACATTAAAATGAATAACAGTTCAGAACAGAGTGTACTTAAACAAATTCCGCAATAATATTCATGTTAGTACATTTAATTTAGAAAAATGCAAGTTTATGGAACACTTAAGAAATTAACATGATCAATTGAAACCTACTTCACTGAAGTGGCTCAACACATGAATCTTGTAAAGAAATGCTTCTATTATCTGTGTTGTCTGTCAACTAGAAAAAGTATAGTGAACCCTCGGGTTGTAGATCAATTCAACTATAGAAATGTTCAGGAATCCACACTCAATACTTCAAATGGATGAAGTATTTATACAAAAACTTTATAAAAATATCCTAAAAATGCTTAGGATTTATTCTAGGAAATAAAATATCTGGATGCTAAAAGGTAGTGACACCATTCTAACTAATTGAAATCTAGCACTGATTCTCCGATTGTTATTATTTGTTTGTTTCTTTCATCCTAGCTTGTCTTTCACACTTTCTTCTTCCTCTGAATTTTCTTTTAACTTTCTCTTTTATCTGACTACTTTCATCTATAGTAAATCAACCTGACTCTCTTTCATGTTTCTGTGTTTTTAGTAAAATTAGATTTTACTAAAAAGACATATGTAACTGCTTGTAAAATATGTCGTGGAGAATTATTTTGAATGAACTTTTTTGTTGATGATGTAATTTTATCTTTGTTTTAACCATTACTGTGTAAATTTTCTCATTCTTCTCTGTCTCTGGTCTAAATTGAAAAATTTTCTGCTGAGTAAACCTTTGAATTCTTATCTCAAGAGTATGGAAGAAACAAGTTTTTTGACTAGTATGAAAAATGTTTCCTCAAGCTTCCATGCTTCTAATAACCTGCAAAATTAAAACAATTGTGAATTTTAAAACACAGTTTTTTGCAGGGAAGCGATATGGATTTAAAGGAACTGGGAAATTTGTGGATTGAGTCCAAACTCTGGAGGTTTTGATTCTATGTTGGCAATGGTCTTCCATGCCTTTTCGCAATTTCGTAGAGGTGTGAGAATAAGGGTAAAGATGAGTTTTTAATCTTGAATGGCTTAACGCATCAACACGGGGCTGTATTCAGACATCAATGGTTTTATCGCATAATTTGACAATGGTTTGGCGGTTTGGGTCTGGAGGGTGCGATATAATGTAGGCTCGACACATGGCAAGGAAGGACAATGGATAAACCACTCATTTACCAACCTTGAGTGGTTTTAAACTTCAGACTATCGAGGATTGAAAAATGGCTTGTGGGCCGTTGAATTAGCTGGTGATGATCGGACGACTGTTGGAATTGACGGGATTCAGATATGTGGGACCCAGGATTATATATTATAGGATAAATAATATAAAGGGGGCTTGTTAATATAATGATGGGTCAGGATATTAGATATGCGAGGTTATAAATACAAAGGGGATATATGATATATTATATGGAGGGTATTTAACTAAGGTGGGGGTTTAATATAATATAGCAGAGGTTTAGAAATACATTAGGAGGGGGATTTAAAATAATATCGGGGAAGGGTTTTTAAATGAAATGGGTCTGACATATTTTAAATATTTAAAAATTATTTAAAAGTAGGTTTTACATGTTTTTCATAGAAAAATGAAAGTTAGTAAAGGTAAAGGAATTTTAGTGATGGAAATGGGTTTTTAGCTAGGGAAAGGGATTAGGAAGGGGAACGAGGTTTTAAGCTAGGGAAAGGGGTATTTTACAAGGATAAATGATTTCCAAGAGTGGAAATAGGGTGTTAGGCAAGGGAGAACATTTAGAAATATGTTAATGATACGTGATGAACCAAAATGATGCTTTCCATTGCTTTGTGAAAGTAATCTATCTACCCTCATTTTATCCTGACATTTTTATTTCCTTTATTGGGCGCATTTGAGCTTGCTCACCCTTTTATTTTCTTTTAATAAGAAAAATAACTACTTCTAACCTTATAACTTCCAATGGCTAAGATTAAACTGATGAGCTCATTTATTCTCTCCCTGATTACTGATCTGCCAAGATTAAATGGTTTGGCCAGATCTTTATTCACTAACTATCATGACATGAAATATAAAGCATGAATAATCAAGATTAAACTGTATGTTTATCATGACTTGTGGCATTTTGGACAAGCTGCACAATTTTATTGAAAAGGTAAATTAAACTAAAGTAATGGCATTTGAATGTGCAACACTTAATGAATTTATTCTTGTTTATTTTTTTGGGGTTTACATTTTACATCCTTTTTTGATATTTCTCTTTTGTTCCTTTGATTTTTCTTTTAGGACCTACCCTCTTTTCATTTTTTAAATATGGGAAAACATTTGCAGAAATAAAAGGTGTGTACAATATTACAAGGCTTAGAATAGTAAATTCAAAATTTGGAACACTATTATTATAGGACGCTAACACTATGATGCCTAAATTTGGGTGAAATCTAGTTTGATAGCTTCTACTTGATGCTTCTGAGTCACATATTGATGCCAAGCCCAATATTGTTCGATGACATCCCCAAACTCTGTGATGGTGTCTAGTTGGAAGTGGACTCTAATCTCCATAGAATATGGGTATAATGATTTGGAACGAGTCACAACTTCTTTCTCAAGTAGGAACATCATTGTTCTGATCTGGACAGGACCACTGATGTAGTTCTAAATGTTTTGTCTATCCACCTGTAAGTCCTCTTGGGTGGAAATATGTTTCAATTGCTCCAAGTACTGATCAATCTCCTTTCTGAATTGATGTTTACATTTAGCCTCGATGAGTGTGCCTACTGATGGGATCTTGTGGGTTCTCACCATGAAATCCAAACTATTATATATCTGTACATATGATGTTTGAATATTTCCAATGAAAGAGGCGAGGTGATTGTTGTTCAAGATCAACATCTAAATTCTCGCTTTCTCTATATCTTCCCACGACTTCATTTTCTTCACCAAGGTAAGTGGTTCCCCATTGTACCGCATTGTCCAATAATGCATGACGGTGATGGAAGATTGCACATTCCTAAGGATCTTGACAAACTCTGCTCTGTCATTACAAGTCATGTAAGTGGAAAATTGCCTTATGTACGTTCATGAGCTACTCATGGTCGTCCCGCATAGTGTTTCCAAGTGTGGATACTTCAGCAAGTATCGTTGATCTCATCTCCTCTAAGTAGACCTATGCGGAAGGTAAATTTTGTGCTACTGCGTGGAGATGTTAAATCTTTTGTCAGGAAACCTATAGATTCCATACCAACTCTTCATTATCGACCTTCAAGTACTGAGTATTTGATCTCACTGCACCCATGAAGGCTAAGTTAGCTTTGGTAATAACATTTGGATCCTTGTTGGTGTCTGCCACTATCACCCTTTCTCTCATAAATGCAAGCGATACATGATCATTTGGGAATTTCTTTCTTCACGCTTATACAATCCTCTTATGTAGTTCATCATATGAGTGATTATACACATCCATCATCAGATCATCATCAAGGGGAACTATCTCTGCTTCCTTGCTCAGGGATAGCTTTGCGGTTGAAGGTGGTGGAGACAAAACGGTGACTTGTGGTGCGCTAAGAATCAAATCATCATCTTCATCCCGTGGCTCTGGTCCCAACTACATGTCCACAACCTCAATCAAGTCTTCAATATCCTAAGCAAGATCCTGAGCCTTCATGTTTTTACTCTCTCCCTCTACAAATGGTTGGTTATGTTCTTGCTCTTCGACTTGAATAAGTGTTGTTTCTTCTCCACCTTTTCTTCCTTCTTATTCTTCTCCTCTTGTTCTCTCCTTCTTAGCTCTCATTTTTCCCTTAGCTCTTTTCCTGTTGTCTGTGCTCTTAGGTCTTCTTCCTCAAATATTTTCTTGTCTCTCTTCCTATGCTCTTCCATCTATAACATCTTCTTCCTCTTTGCTTATGCTTCCAAAGATGCTTGTATAAGGATCAGATCCTCTTTCATCTTCCAACCTTTTTACTCCTTTGCACTGTAAAAAAACCTTCCTCTTTCGCTTGTCTTGCACCAGGCTGGGTTTTTTTGGTCTTATTTCTCATGGAAATGTTGTCATTTGTGGAGTATCTTGTGAAGTCCCAACTATATTGATCTATTCGCAGAGTGTGGAGGAATTATAATAGTTCTTCCATAGTTCCTCCTTTGGCAACTGAAATTTCCCATTGACCCAGTTGTAGTAGATTAGTATACACTGGTATTATAAATTTCCCCTAGGATCATACAGATTGAAGTGTTTTAAACTGAACTCAAACTTCACTATGGCTTTTATTTCGGTATCTGAAACTTTGAAATTCTTAATCTTGTATAAACCAATCTGCAGAGGAAGTGTGGGACATGGTGCTTTCTTCTTCCTATACAGTGTTGTTGACAACCCAGTGGAGAGAAGGTATGATACTTCTTGCATAATTTTTTTTTTGATGGCATGCCTTGGGAAAAGATGTGGTGAATTATTCCTATCGAACACTCTAATAAATGTGTCCTCTGGTAAGGAAATCCAATATGAAATCTATGATATTGCCTCCATCGCTCCTTGTGGCATCCAAGGTGGGTCATCGTGAAATATAAGCTTGTATAATGGGATGATGAAGTGACCAGCTAGTTGCTCCATAACTCCTCAATGAATGGAATCTGAAATAATCTTACCGTCGACATGCACGATTGTTTTGCTCGGTGTCCATGTCCAGTTCATGCTAGGAAGCTAATTTTGTGCATAGATTGCATCCAATAGGTATGAAAACATATACAATTTTTCTTTCTCGCCCTTGGTAATATCTCAAGCTTGTGCTACATGGGCTCTCAGCTGATGAGCCAAAATATATGACCAATTGAATGACTTCCCCTCGTTCACCAGCGGGTTCAATAAGATAGCTCACCCATCAAGAAAGGTCTTTGTTCTTGGCTGACCATATATTCTACAAGCTAATATGACCAAGAGTTCATAGGCCTTCCTAAGTGACTTTGTCTTGTATGTCTGGGTGGGTTTCTATTGAAACTTGGATGGCTCCTTCACCCATATTTTGACAATATCTCTTGTGTTCCTATAGATGTGGGTGGCATAAAAACATGAGTCCATGAGCTTTACTTGCTTGAGAAGATGATACATGTGCTGATAATATGTTTCCAAAAATGTAGCAAGATTTTGTCTGCTAGTACTGCTCAATGTCATAGTTTTCTCATCAATGTGTGGAACAACCCAGCTGATCGCATATGCACACGTGAAGTTTGGATATTTGCATGAAACCATGTATATTCCTGATGGCCATATGTTGAGATAAACCTCTCAGTCCTCTAAATCTTCCCCAAATTCCTTTTCAAAAGAATATTTAATTTGTTTCCATGTCAGTGTTGTTTACTTTTCTATAAAGTGTTGAGTTTCCAAATATATTGGAAAGTTAACTGGTGCTTTCTCAACTTCTTCCCCAATACTTCTTTCATTTGTTTATTTTGAAGAAAATATCTTGGGTTCCATGGTAACGGTGACTGATTGAGAGGTGCTTAACAATTATTGTACATGTGGGACAGAAGAGACACTCATGGCAAGCAAGCATCAATCTTAAGCAAATCCACTTTCAAGGCATGTTCAAGTAGCAAACCAAGCATCTAATGGGAATTATTGTGCAATTTTCACTAGAAAGAGGGGTTGGCTACCTATGGGAACTCCACACTGCATAGTACCAACAGTCAGGGTCAAATATTGAGCTCTCAGACTACACAATGCGCAATTAAGCCTAGGTAGTTATATGGGGAAGACTGTGTATTGCGCAATATTAGTGGCCAGGGATGTAGTCTGAGCCCTAGAACTGCACAATGCACAATTGGGCCCACCTATACTACACACTACACAATTCTAGAGGCTAACCTCTTGGCTTGAGCCTTAGGATTGCGTTGTTCCCAGCTGGACAAACTGAAAAATGGTCAAGGGAATGATAGATTTACCAAAGGGGAGTGTGAAAAATGAGTAGTTCTGAGAGATTGTGTTGGCTTGAGTGAATATCCAACTAAATGTGAATTAAAAAGGACATATTAAGTGTAGAAAATGAATAAATGGGAAGAAAACCAAATCGGTGAAGAGAGTCACCGCAACGACGAACATTGGTGCAAAATTGAAGAAAACTATGCAACACTTGTAAGAGTAAAATGATAAATTGGAAAAACAATTCAATAAGCTAAAGCAAGTTGAAACTCCAACATGCATGCAAAGAAATAAGAAAAAAAACACTCACACAAGCCAAACGGGAAAAAGCAATAAACGTGAAACTCACTCGAGAAAGATCACATCAAAGGTTCCTTGATCTCCTTGGGAATTCTATAGCTCTAATATCGAGTGTGAAAATTACCTCTAGGGGCGTCGATTAAATCAGTTTGAGTGAATTAGTTTTTATGACTCGCATGACAAAAATCAAGGAAAAAGTGACACTTGGCGAAATTTTCCAAAATAGCAACTGTGTCGCCTTCAGGAAGCTAAAAATAGATCCCTATTTTTTAAGGATGCTTTTTTACTTTTAGATTTTCTTATTTTCTTATTTTCCAAGAAACTACCTTACACACTGCTAGGAAAGATTGCACAGTTATAGGGAACTCGACAACTTTACGGCTCATTGCACTACACAGTTTCTAAGCTCAGTGATGGACTATGCAATTTCTAGGCTCAGTGTCAGGATGCCATCCATGACTATGCAGTTTCTAGGATCAATGAAAAGCTTTCCCTCACAGATTGCGAAGTTTCTGGAGGCAAGCCCAGAACTGCTGTGAAATCAAGTCAGGAGGTTAGCTTGCGACTTAGAAACATTAGCTAAGTGTGAAAATAAGTGAACAAAAGCACATATGGGTAGGATAAGTCTCAATCATAGCATGTATACTTGATAGCAATGCAGGATAAGCTCCTGTGAAAATAAGGTTAGGCTCCAAAATCGAAGGAAAGGAAAAATTTTGGAGGGCAGTTTTAGCCACTACAATAGGGTAATGGTCCAAACAATTCCAATTTCCCACAATGTGTTATTACCAACAGAACAACACATGAAGTAACTACCACAATCAATTGTTTAAAACTAGCAATGAGATTTAATGGAAAACAATTCATGCATTTAAGTTTTATTAGTTATCCATTCAACACTAACTAATCAATGCTACCAACCATCTTAATGCAGCCATGACAAGACTCAATCAAAAACTACCTATTACATTCAAGTCTCATTATTTGATTCATTGTTTATTTTTAACATCTAAAGGGGTTCTTTTAATTTTCTTTTAAAACATTCTATTGTCCTCTTCAAGGAAATTCCCCATCTTTTACATTCATAGGTTCATTCATTATAAACAATGCATTTTAACTTTAGACATGTTCATTAAATGTATCATTATTATTTTCATATTTGCAAAGGTTAGTAGTCAACTCTTACTTTCACTAGTGGGTGTTCAAGATTTTTTGTAGGTGAAACAATGGTTTTATTGCATTTTATCCTCAACATAATTTGAATGCCATGAACACAATTTTGCAACCAACTTTATTACTTACTACTCTTCAATGCAGTTGTAAACATGCATCATGCATCTCATGTCAAAAGTACTCTACTGCATATACCAATATGTAATTTGTTAGAATCACAATGGATTTTATGCCCACTAGTATCTTACCTTGATTTATTTTTCGTTCACCAATTCCCAAAAGATGTTAGTGTTGCAACCTTAAGCTCTGATACCACTTGTAATATCCCTTGGTAAACCTTGTGGAAAAGTACATAAAGTGATAATTTTTTATGGAATTACCAACATTTGAATAATCTAAAATCACTATTATATATTCTTTAACTGACTATTGAATGAAATCACCATCATTACATAGATTAATCTCTAGTAAAGGAATAGTAATTTACACATCCATTAACTTCAATTATTGTAGCATATGATCATAAATTTTTTGATGTAGTCTTGCATCCTTCCCATGCTTCTTTTAAATAGGTTAATTAACCGCATACTTCATAATTTAATCTTCATTTCATGTGAGGAATAAACATCATCAAGACATAATAAGCAACCACATCAATGAACATCGATATCCCCTGGAAACCCTGCACAATGAAAAGCAACAAACATTCAATTTTATTATTGATCCAGGTGGATATTGGTGGTCACCCGCCTATTCCACTTGGGGCTCCACCATTGTCTCTTTCAGTTTTTCAGTTTCGGCACAGTTTACTATTTTTAGCAGTTTTTCGGGTCCTAAACTTCCGGAGCCGTTTTGAGGCCCTAAACGACATTTTTTGGGAAAACGGAGAGCAACATGGGTCCATGGACTGATGTTGCTCATTCCAAATTTGTAGTCCTCGGATATATATTTCTAACGAGGTATGTTACGCGTCAAACGGAGACCATATGCCAAAGTTACGCCCTTGGGAAGTTGAAACACCAATTTACCCAAACGAGGCCCATAGTTTTGGCGCTTCATCTTCTAGGGTTAGGGTTTTGGCTATTTAGGCTTTCCCATTGTTTCTAAATGATAAATAGGCCCTCGAGCCTCATTGTAACTCAGTTCAGAGGCCGGTAGCCGCCACATCTCTTCTCAGAGATAGCTACCAGCGCCTAATGATTTTATTCCATTCGTACGTAAAAGCGGAAATTTAAGTTCTTTGATATTAATAAAATGAAGTGTTATCTCATTGCATCTGCAGCCATTTATGGTTATATGTTTGATACATTTGCGTTCCTGCATAAATCCGGATCAGTGGTATTAGAGCGGTCTGCTTTTTCTCGATCCTTCTTTGCATGTCCCCAACGAGGTCGGGGTATAAGGAGCTAGGGCTCGATCCGGTGGAACCTTTGCAAGATCAGCCTCGCAAACCTCGACGGACGCCCATGGGGGACGAAAAGAAAGATGAGGGAGCAGGAGATCCTATCAAAATATTGCTCGAGGAGGCCCTCGAAAGACAAAGGAACGTGATGATGGATAACTTTACTCAGATCCTTCAACGGCTACCCACCGGCGGCGCATCTGCATCCAGCAGCCACTCTGGAGGCGCGACTCCTTTTAAGGTACAAGTAAATTTTGACATTCCCATATTTGAAGGTCAAATCGATGCAGATGTCGTAGATAGATGGTTGAATCCGTTAGAAGGATATTTCTCGGTTCATGACTTTTCAGACTGGGAGAGGATTATTTTTTCACTCCTCAAAACCCTATGTTAAGAATTTGGTGGGGAAACCTCTTGTGAGAATAAGGACCGGAGACGAACCCTCTCTGTTCTCGGGCATCTCAAACTTGGGATTCTTTAGAGACAACGTCAAGGAACAATACTATCCGTGGGGAGCTGGGAATGATACATACAATGGACCATGCTGCGACAACAAAGGGATCAAGATGTGCATGGTGATAATCTGTTCCATACCCTGCGCACAAAGTTGGGTATCAAAGATTCAGAGAAACATTTGGTGCTAAAGTATCGCAGCTGTCTGCACAGATACATTCGGGAGGAAATGGAGTTCCTCGACATCTCCTCGCTTGGTACGGCATACCGGTATGCTGCCAAGATTGAGCAGAAATTAAAGCAGAAGAAGCGAGACTTTGGATCTGCGAATCAAAATCAAGGGAAAGGTGCTTCCAAACCGCAGAACAAAGGACAGAGCCAAGGCATGGCGGCTAAATACAACTCATCGAAGCCACAAGAAAAGAACAGCACCGCAAAGCCAAAGAAGGACATGGGAAAGTGTTGTGAGTTCCATAAGAGCTCCACTCACAACACAAGTGATTGTCGGGCCAAGTAGTCGCTAGTGGCTGAGATGAGGGCTTCTGAGTCAGATGCATGCTCTGACTTTGAATCAGAACCTGAAAAGGCGAATGAAAAATGGAAACAGATTATTGATGCAGAGCCCAACGCCACTGTTTCCACTACAAAGATCCAAAAGGAAGAACCAGAAGATCCAGAGGAGGAGGAACGTCTCTTCCACTCCCAGATGTGGGTAAAGGGCTCCCCGGTATAATTCATTGTCGACAATGGGAGCCAAAAGAACCTCATTTCAGCAGACGCCGTGAAGCGGTTGGGCTTGCTGACCACATCTCACCCACATCCATACACCATCGGGTGGCTTCACCAAGGACAAGATCTCTGCGTCAGCCGGCAGTGTCACCTTCCCTATAGCATCAAGCCCTTCACGAATGAGGTATTATGTGACGTTGCTCCTATTGATGTTTCTGATGTATTATTAGGACAACCATACTTGTGGAAGCGTCATGCTGTGTATGAGTCTTGGCCTCGTGCTGTTATTGTTACTTTGGGAAATAAGTTGTACAGGATACCAGAGGTACCACCTCCTGCAGCTATCTCTTTGGTTACTGCAAAACAATGCAGTAAGCTCATTTCCCAAACCAGGAAATTCGTTTTCCTGATGATCCGCCCCCAGGGCAAGAAGAAGACTGTGGCCACGACCTCCAGACAGGGCTCCTCCGCACAACAACAACAAATGGATAAGGTTGTGGAGGAGTACGGGGACATATTCACCTCACCCACAGGGGTTCCTCTGCACTGTCAGGTCAAGCACCCGATTGATACGGCTTGAGTCTTGTGGCTACCTAATGAACTAATCCTATCGGCGCTGCGATACCGGGGGAATGATGAAATCCCAAGGCGGATTCGAGGCCACGACTACTTGAAGGTCACATGCGGACCAATTTCGCCGCCACCGTGGGGCTTAGATCGTGTTGGTACAGAAGAAGGATGGGACGTGGAGACTCTGTATTGACTATCGGGCACTGAACAAGATCACTGTCCGGAATAGGTACCCAATCCCACGGATTAATGACCTTCTGGACCAACTCAAAGGTGCAAAATATTTCAGCAAGATCGACCTGAAGTCTGGGTATCACCAGGTACCAATTGAACCCTCCGATGTGTGGAAGACTGCCTTCAAAGCCAAGGAAGGCCTTTTCGAATGGTTGGTCATGCCTTTCGGGTTGACGAATGCTCTCGCTACCTTCATGAGGATGATGGATGACATCTTGCAGCCATTCACCAACTCATTTGTAGTGGTGTACTTGGATGATATTCTGATCTTCAGCCGACTTGGGAAGAGCACCTTCACCACATCCGACAAGTCCTCCAAACACTGCGGCAACACAAGTTGTGTGCCAATTTGGAGAAGTGCACTTTTGGCATGACCCAGGTTCAATATCTGGGATACATTATTGATGAAAGGGGGGTGCATGTGGATCCGGCCAAGATCCAAGTCATTCGGGATTGGCCAGCCCCGACTACTATAACAGAGCTTCGCAGCTTTCTGGGTCTTGCTAATTTCTACCGTAGATTCGTGTTGGGATTCTCTCATATCACTTGGCCCTTGAGTCAAGTCACCAAAGGAGGAGCGAGAGCAAAATTCTTTTGGTCGGAACCTCAACAGAAGGCGTTCAAGGAATTGAAAAATCGCCTCTGTTCTGCCCCAGTGCTCACCTTACCAGACTTGCAGCAGCCATTTGAGATCGAGACAGATGCCTCTGACTATGCTATTGGGGCAGTTCTTACTCAACAGGGACATCCAGTGGCATATCACAGTGAGACATTGTCTGACACAGTTCGCAAGTATCCCACTTATGACAAAGAAATGTATTCCATTGTGCAATCTTGTCGACAATGGAAGCATTACATTTTGGGGAAGGAAACAATCATCCACACAGACCACCAGCCCCTGCAGTTCATACAGACACAAGGGAAGTTGCAGAATGATCGCCATCAGAAGTGGTCCACATATCTGCAACAGTTTCATTTGAACATCAAGTACAAGAAGGGTAGCACTAATCATGTTGCAGACTGCCTCAGACGACCACCGATCGTGGCGCTCACCACTGTGCTCAACTCTTGTGGGCAAGAGACTTCTGATTGGCCACTTCTCTATGAGAGTGACCTAGAATTCAGCCAAAATTACAAGGCACTCTTGGGGGGTACGCAAGTTCCAAATTTTCACCTCCAAGATGCACTTTTATGTCACATGGGACAACTTTGTGTTCCTTCAAGTGAGCGTGCCAAGATGATATGGGAAGCACACTACAGTCGAGTCGCTGGGCATTTAAGGGTCGAGAAAACAGTAGCAATCCTGCAGAAGTATTTCTATTGGCCGAACCTTCGAAAGGATGTCGAAAAGCACATCAGATCCTGCACTGCTTGTGCCATTGCCAAACCGACCATCAAGAAGCAAGGCCTATATACTCCTCTACCTACCCCTAGTCGACCTTGGGAATCCATCTCCATGGATTACATGTTGGGCCTGCCTTCTACTAAGCAGGGAAATGACTATGTTTTTGTGGTCGTCGACGGATTCTCGAAGATGGCCATTATGGCGGCCTGCAAGAAGAATATCACAGCAGAAGCCACTGCTAAACTCTTCTTTGAACGAGTGTGGGTGCACTTTGGGATCCCACAGTCTATCATATCAGATCGGGATAGCAGGTTCCTCGGCACATTTTGGTCCAGCCTCTGGTCGATGTTGGATACCAAGCTCACCAAGTCCACAGCTTTCCATCCCCAAACAGATGGCCAGACAGAGGTCGTCAACGGAATGATTGTACACATTCTGCGCATGTACAATTCAAAGCATCCACGCACATGGGACGAGAGCCTCCCTTATGTACAACATAGTTATAATCGGGCTCTCCACAGTTCAATCGGCCATAGCCCCTTTCGGGTGGGCTTGGGATTCCAGCCACTATGTCCCATTGACGTAGCCATGCCATTTGCAGCTGCTCAGGCCAATTCAGCTCATGTCCAGTCTGAAGTTGACAAAGCCAGTAGCTTCATCGAGCGCATTCAACACATCCGCCAACAGGTTCATGATATATTGGACAGAGCCAATGCCAAGTACAAACAACGCCATGATCAACACCGGGTGCCACACAACTTCCAGGTGGGCGACAAAGTATGGCTACATTTGCAGAAGGAGCGCCTCACTGGACCCCACCGCAAGCTTCGCCCGCTCCGATACGGGCCGTAAACCATCACCAAGGCTGTAGGGAACAATTCCTTCGAGCTCAGTATTCCACCATTCCTTGTTCTGCACCTAGTCTTCAATGTGGATCGCCTTCGTCCTTACTTCCCACCTCTACTGGACACCTCGGACATTGCAGAAAAACTCACACCAACAGAGTTAAATCCAGACTGCATGGAACAGGCCACCACAGATTGTATCATAGACATGCAAATCAAGAACACTCACCAGCAGAAGATCCAACTATATCGGGTTGTCAAAGCTGGCCAACTCCTGCACCAAGGAAAGTGGTTCACCAGGGACCAAGTTCAGCAGAAATTTCCTCATCTAATGGAGGAACTTAACGCAATGGGGACCATTGCTTCCTAAGGGGGGAGGAATGATCCAGGTGGATATTGGTGGTCACCCGCCTATTCCACTTGGGGCTCCACCATTATCTATTTCAGTTTTTCAGTTTCGGCACAGTTTACTATTTTTAGCAGTTTTTCGGGTCCTAAACTTCCGGAGCCGTTTTGAGGCCCTAAACGACGTTTTTTGGGAAAACGGAGAGCAACATGGGTCCATGGACTGATGTTTCTCATTCCAAATTTGTATTCCTTGGATAGATCTTTCTAACGAGGTATGGTACGCGTCAAACGGAGATCGTATGCCAAAGTTACGCCCCTGGGAAGTTGAAACACCAATTTACCCAAACGGGGCCCATAGTTTTGGCGCTTCATCTCCTAGGGTTATGGTTTTGGCTGTTTAGGATTTCCCATTGTTTCTAAATAATAAATAGGCCCTCGAGCCTCATTGTAACTCAGTTCAGAGGCCTGTAGCCGCCACATCTCTTCTTAGAGATAGCTACCAGCGCCCCAGCTAGTTTTATTCCATTCTGTCTATAAGCAAATTTCAGTTCTTCGATATTAATGAAATGAAGTGTTATTTCCATTGCATCTCTGTATTTATGGTTATATGTTTATTCTATTGCGTTCATGCATAAATCCGGATCAATTATTAAACGCTAGTGAGGGTGTTCACCCCTCACTGAATGGATTTTAAGGGAGTCCATCCATTAACTATTGTCATATAATTTTACAAATAAATATCATTTAAATATAGCATATCTAGCTACAACTTATTACAATCATCATAATATCATATACCCACAAATCCTTGATCATTATTCCTTTGGGGCCTAGTTCTTCCAACCAGTGGAGTATGATCCTGCAGGTGACATTCCTTCAACCTGCATAGACCACTAGTCTATTGTTTCCCATAATTTTGAACATATGTCACGACCATTTTTTGTCACCACTAATATCAACAACAGGCTTTGATATTATAATTAGATGAAATATTAATGAAACCAACAACAAATCTATACTAGCATTGCTTCAACATCTATTCATGTGCATACATGAAATGTAATATCGCAACATGCTTCTTCTAACAGCATTTCTCATGAATTAATTATAAGCATATAGCTATCAAATAATGTTAAAATAAATATCACACTACTACGATTCTTCTCGTACAAGCACACATCCTTTTCCAAAGGAAAACTATTATAACCATCCATTTTCTTTTAAGGATACTAACATCTTAGCTTCGATTTATGTGTATGTAATTAGATAAACTTATTTAGAGAAAGTTAACCCTTAAGATTTTTCTTTGTGCATGTAACTAAGTAATCTTTCCAATACAATAAATATTATTATTATTAAAAAATTAGTATTATTATGCATGCAAATGCATGTCCCCTATGAAGATAAAGCTAACATAATAGACATCATCATTGTGCATGCAAATGTAGGTACCTTTTCCAAAAACATCTTTTCCAAGATAGATTTATTTACAAAGTCCATTGTACATGAAAATACATGTTTTGTCCTAAAAGAAAACTAACATGTTAGTTATTATTTAATGCAATTATTGAATGTGATTACTTGTTTTCTTTTCCAAGGTCTAACATAATAATTATTCATTTATGCATGCAAAATCATGTTCTTTTTCAAAAGGTCTAACACACTAATTATATTTTTTCCATGCATATTTATTTTCAAAGAATCCAACATCATAGTTATTATTTTCATGGATGCAAAGATCATATTTCCTTTCAAAAGATCAAATACATAATTTTTATTTTTCGTGCAAGAAAATAACATAGTTCTTTTCAAGAGATATTAAACATAGTATTTATATTTTGTGCATGCAAATAACTTATTTCCTTCCAAGAAATATCAAGCATGGTAGTTGTATTTCTCACACGCAAATAACTTATTTTATCTCAAGATATACCAAACTTAATAGTTCTATTTTTGTGCATTCAAATACCTTATTTCTTTTCAAAAAATATAAACATAATAGTTTTATTTTGTGCATGAGAAGTCACATTTCTTTTCCATGAAATCAAAAGCATAGTAGTCACTCTTTCACATATGAAAATACATGTTTACTTTTATATATATATATATATATATATATATATATATATATATAAGAAATAAAACATAATGTGTATGCAAAGGCATGTTCCTTTCCAAGAAAATCGAATGCCACATAACATGCAAATACATGTTTCTTTTGAAATGATGTTTTACCACAATCATTATTTGTTGCATGGTTTTCAAGGAATTTATCATAATTGCTTATTCTTTTCTATAAAACAAGATAATTTTTTGAGAGGGAAAAATTAATCTTTTCACGCAAGAAGAAACATGTTCTTTTCCCAAAAAAATGATTACTATTTTCACACGGGAAACAACATGATTTCTTCACAAAGGAACAATTATTCCTTTCGAGGGTAACTTTTCTTTCATGCAAACACATATTTCTTTCTCAAGAACTTCGAAAAATAACTATTATCTTTGTACATTTAAGCACATATTCTGTTTTCAAGAAACTATTAAAATGATTATTAGTATTTTTTATTGAATGATAGTCACATAATTATTTTCATGAACCAACATATAGTTTCTCTATCATTCTAGATGTAAGGTTTCATGTCTTCTTACCCATATTTTATGCATAAAAAAGGAAAAACAAATACACCAACCAAGTTGAATTAACTTCTATCCACATAAATCATGCAACTCACATAATTAGTTATTCATGAAATCTTTTAAGAATTCAATGCACGTGAAATATTTAAAAAATTCAATACACAAAACACTCATTCCTTTTCACATAGAGTCTATGGAAATTTTCTAAGAAAATTATCTCAAATCACATAAATCATACAACTCACACAATTACTTATTCATGAAATCTTTTAAGAATTCAATGCACATAAAATATGTAAAAAATTAAATACACAAAACACTCATTCCTCTACACATAAAGTCTATGGAATTTTTCTAAGAAAATTATCTCAACTCTTTATCATATAAAACCTTTCAAATAAATAAATTGATTCTTATTATTTCATACACCATATACAATTACAATAATTTTCAAAAGCATAATTAAATTTGATTCTTATTATTTCATTCACCATATACCATTGCAATAATTTTTTTCAAAGAGCATAGTTGCTTATCCCATGGCCATGCACAATGCCATAATATCAACGCTAGACGCATACACACACGGACAAACAGGAAAATGAATAAGATACAACTAGCCCCTTAAAGGTACCATAATCACTCCACTCGTGCTGGTGATGGTAATTGTAAATTCCTCCCTGCCATTTTCAACGATCGACATTTCATATATTATAGCAAGTTTTCTGGTTTTCAATTTTCCTGAGATTTTGATTCGCCCTTTATATGGAACCCTTGTAGCTTGAAGCATGTGGAGCCGACCAAAGTGCTTAATTTAATTGTTTCATCAAGGTTTCGCTTGAGTGACTTACAACCACGGGAAGAATAACCGTTTTTCCAAACATCAACCAATTGTATTATGTTAATGATATACTTTATATTAATGAATTAGATATCCCACCTGAACATGCTACTCGGGATGTTATTGTTTATAAAATTAATTTAATAATAAACGTAAATTAAAAATGTACGTTTTATTTTAAATTTTAAAAAATTAAATTGAATCAAATTTAAATAATATTTTTTTAATTAACAAAGTTTTTAATAATATTGAAATCAAATATTATCTAAAAATAAATAAATAAATTATATCCAAAAATAAATAATAAATTATCTAATATTTATAATTGTAAACCGCTTTATATTTAAAACCCTTAATTGCCTTATATTTATAATTTCAAACCATTTTATTTATAAAAATATTTAAAAGCATATTTAAAATACCTCTTCATTCTCACATGATATCAAACTTCATCTTAACATTTAAATAGTCTCATTTGTATTGTAATCAATGATATATTAAATTTTAATGTCATCGTTTTTTCTCATCCAATCATAACATCAAATATATTAACATTTCAACCATTTCAATTTGCAATTTAAGCATTTATTTATTAAATTTAAACATATCCTTTGCCTATCTATATATTAAATTGTATTTCATATTTTCTTTTATTTTCTCTTACATCAAACATTTTAAAATTTAAACAATTTACTTTACATAATAACTCATATCAAATTCATATTTTATTTATGGGTATTACAATTAATACTAACAAAATTAATGTCATAATCATTAAATCCAAAAAGATCGTGTATAATAACTAGTTCTTAGAACATGTTTCTTCTTATAAATATTTGGGCATTGACTTCCCTCATCAATTCAATTGGAATTATAGCATTGAGAAACGGATTAGTGGAAGCCAAAAAGCTTTTTATGAGCTTGAAAACAATTGTAAGTTGGTCAATCTTTACATTTGGAGTAAAAAGAGGTTCCTCTAAGACTCTCATAACTCCTGTTGTCTTATATGGGTGTGAAGTTTGGTGTTGCAGTATATCCAGAGAGTCATGGAGGAAGATTGTGATGATTCAAAAGCAATTCATAACCTACATACTTAAGATCGGGGAATACTCCCTATCCTATCCTCTTGATCGAAGCTAGTTTGTCCCCCTTTGAATGTACGACTAAGTTTAGATATCCATGTATAAGAAGAAGCTTTACAGCATGTAATCCAAAAGTCTCCCAAAAATTGCTTCTAAATGTAGTCAAAACCCTCACCTTTGCCTCAAGCGTAGGCCGCATAAGGATGCCCAGTCTTGGCTCAACCATTGGGGAATTAAGTAGTAGCTCAGTATGGAAAGAAAATATAGTGTCAAAAATACTATTACCTCCAAGTTTAAGGAAACGTTGTGGGAGGATCAGGAGGTGGAGGGTAAAAGGAAGATAAGATAATATAAGGAGGTGATCAGCCCCACCCTTAATAATGAAAATTATCTCTCTCTGTTACCAGCACTAAGAAAAAAATGAACATCACTAGGATAAGAACAAATTCTCATGAGCTTTAGAGTGAGATCGGACGATGGTATATTCTCAAGGCTCCCTGGAATGATAGAATCTACCAGATATGCGATACTAAGTGGGTGGGAGATGAAAATCACTTCCTTTTACGCTGCCTAGCTCTTACTCTCACCCGCTCTCAATTCCCTAACATCTGCCACACTTCCAATCTTCTTGAGCTATTAAGCCAACCCACCTATAATGATCCTGGAGTGCTTATTTCCCTTCTCTATGATCATAGAAACACGATTTTGAAGAATCAAACATAGATTCTTTTTCCTTCTTAAGGTTTGATAAACCACATTGGCCTTAGTGGACCCTCCTCCTCATCCTCCTCCTCCATCACCACCACTTCCAAAATAAATAAATAAATAAAATATTCAATTTCAATATTAAAAAAATGTATCTTATTTCCCTTCTCTTTGATCATAGAAACACGATTTTGAAGAATCAAACATAGATTCTTTTTCCTTTTTTGAGGTCCAATAAATAGCATTGGTCTTAGCTGACTCTCCTCCTCATCCTCCTCCTCCATCACCACCACCACCAGAAAAAAATAAAAAATAAAAAAAATAAAAATAAAAATAAAATATTCAATTTTAATATTAAAAAATTATATATATAATTATAATAATTTTAGTTAAAATATTTTGTTAACAAAATACTTATAAATAAATAAATAAATATATATATATATATATATATATATATATATATATATATATATATATATATATATATATATATATATATAATGATTCTTTCCACTTAAATGTATTTATCACAAATAATCTCCTAAATTAAAATCAATTGATAAAAAAATAAAAATAAAAACACAAAACCCAAAAAGAGGAAAAAAGCAACCCAACCTAAAAAGAGAAAAAATTAAATAAAATTGTAATACAACATTATATTAAAAGAAAAGTTAAAATGATTTTTTTAACAAAATACTTACTATATATATATATATATATATATATATATATAATTATTATTCTTTCTACTTAAATTTATTTATTAAAAATAATTTGCTAAATTAAAATCCATTGATAAATTTTTTTTAAAAACCACAAAACCCAAGAGAGAAAAAACAACACAACCAAAAGGGAGGGAAAAACAAAATTTAATACAACATTATATTATTAAAGCAAATATTACAACCTCATCATTAAATTAAAATAAATTATATATATATATAACAATATTATCCATACCGCAATATTAGATTAAAATAAATTATATATATATATATATATATATATATATATATATATATATATATATTTGAACATATAGAACAATATTATCCCTACTGCAACTGGTACAAGGTATAAAGTATTGGATAATGTGTTGAAGTTTAATTAGTTTCAGTGTTGAGAAAGAATTAAATTAAAATTTGTATTATTAGGAATTTGGCTCCTGTGATCCATAAATTGTGAGAAAATCTTTCGGTAAAAATCACATCAAAATAATTTTGGTCGACGTGTGGTTCATCATCAAGATGAAGAATCTGATCAGATAACCCAATAAAATATATAAGAAAATCTCCAACTAACGACTAGTTGGGTTATCTGATCAGATTCTTCATCTTGTCCTGATGATGAACCACACTGACTGGTTCCAAACGCATCGACCAAAATTATTTTGATGTGATTTTTATTGAAATATTTTCTCACAATTAAAATTTGTATTATTAACCTTATAAAAAAGTAATTTATTTATTAAATTATTTAAATTCTAATTTTTTGGATTTACTTTTTTAATTTTATTTTTTTTGGATTTTTATTGGTGAAGAGAGTTTGGCTCTTATTTCACAGTGATTTTGTCTATTGGCTATTAAATGAGGCTAGGCATATACTTCCCACTGTTAGATTTAAACGAATTTAAATCCAATGGTGAGTGGTATATGCCTAGCGGCATTTAATGGCCAATAGACCCATGCCAAGGCAGCTAATATTGATGTTGTTATGCAACATAGCATTCACTATTGCACCTGTCAGATTTGAAATGGCTGACATTACAGACAAGTTTGGATTTGAAATGAATTCAAATCAAATGAATTTTATATGCCCGCCATCACATCGAATGCTCTATAACAACTTGATAGGGCTTCCCTTAATATTGATATGACAATATACCACACTGCATACACTTCCCACCAATGGATTTAAATTCATTTAAATCTAACAGTGGGCACTGTATGCCCAACCTCATTTAATAACCAATAATCAGAAAATAAGACTCGCCACTTCATACTTTTTTTAATATTTTTTTATATATATATATATAACATGTTTATGTCATGCTAAACATATATAAATTCCATATTTACCAATAAATATGTCAATGGATATGGGCACTGATACATCCCCAACGCACACTTTAAATGAACCTTCGCCTTATATTTAAATATTAAAAATTATTTATTTAATAAACATTTTATAAGTTAAATTTTATATTTATTTTTAATTTTAGTTTCAAATTGTATTTTAATTTATCTTTATTTTTTAAAATCTTATTTTTAGACATTTAAAATATTAAAAAATAAAAAATTATTTAAATTCTTTTATAATTTTATTTTTAATTTTTTATGTTTAAAAATTATCATAAGCATTTCAAAATTATTATAATTTTTTTTATTCTTAAAAATATATTAAAATTATTTTAGTTGTGTTGATTGTTTAAAAAGTATTTAAAATTTCCATAAACACTATAATTTTGTTGAGTTACTATGACAAATATTTTAAAATTTAGATTTAATTTAACTTTAAGTTGGATGATATAAGAGAAATTGTTTTTCATTTTTCATTTTTTTCCATCTTTCTAGATTTACAAAAATGACAAACAAATTTATCTCAATATGATTAATTCATATTTTAGCATGTTTAATTTCTTCTTTTTCCTCTTCACACCAATAGAGACAAAGAGTTACTTTTGATTTTAGAAATTTGAATTAATCTCATCATTATAATATCTTAATTTTCTTTTTCTTCATAATTCTTTATCACCCCACAACTTTTCAGTAAATATTTGATGTCATCTTACCTTAAGTTAAAAGTGGCTTTGAATAAAGTAAAAAACAATTTTAGAAAACCTCTTACTTTAACCTATTCATATATATAATATACATAATCATATCCATAATTTCAATAAATAAAAAACTTTGCCTTAGTTTTATAATAAAATACAATAAAATTTATTAAATTAAAATATTTAGAAAAATTGAATTTTTTATTATAAATTATTATATTTTATCCAACCTATTGCTTAAATATAATTTACAAATTCAATAAAATTTAAATTTAAGGTAGAAACTATTTTTTATATTTTAGTGTTTGTTATTCTAATTCTTATATTTTAGTTTTGGGAAATAGTTCATATTTAATGTAATTAATCATTATTTATAAGTGTGATAGGCATAGATTTAGTCTTATCAAATATTATGGATCTTAGATAATTCAAGTTATTTGTAAAGATGATGTCAAGATTAATGTTATTTGGAAAAAAATTTCCATTAAAACTTTGGACATTAATACTGGTTGTTTTCAAGTTTTAGATAAGAGATATTTTTGGAACAAAATTCCCATTATAGTATTGGGACATTGATACTATTTTCTTTTTTCTTTTGGTTGAAGTAGTTCTATTAAATGCAAGGAATGAATAATGACAAGGTTGATATAATTTTCATTTTTATTGATAGATTTTTTTTTTGAAAATTTAAAATACATCAAAGCAATAACTAAAATTAAATGATGGTGAAGACATAAAATTAAATTAGTTATCACCATTGTCCTGAGGGGCATCTCAATTGGTGATCGAAGTAATGTGAAATCTATTTAAACTAAGAGATCCAAGGTTCAAACCTCCCTATATGCGATCTGATTTACAGAGAGGAGGACATGTCGTAGACCCCAGAGGTTTACTAAAGATCCAAGGTTCAAGTATGCCCGATTTAAGGAGAGGACATGTCGTAGACCCTGAGAGGAAGAGAGGAGGCGAGCAACAGAGAAGAGGACACGCCAAAGGTTTACTAAAGATCCAAGGTTCGAGTATGCCCGATTTAAGGAGAGGACAGGTCGTAGACCCCGAGAGAAAGAGAGGAGACGAGAGGCAGAGAGGAGGATAGGCCAGAGGTTTACTAAAGATCCAAGGTTTAGGTATGCCCGATTTAAGGAGAGAGGTTTACTAAATATCCAAGGTTCAAGTATGATTGATTTAAGGAGAGGACATGTCGTAGACCCAGAGAGAAAGAGAGGAGGCAAGAGGTAGAGAGGAGGATAGGCCAAAGGTTTACTAAAGATCCAAGGTTCAGGTATGCCCAATTTAAGGAGAGAGGTTTACTAAAGATCCAAGGTTCAAGTATGATTGATTTAAGCAGAGGACAGGTCGTAGACCCCGAGAAAAAGAGAGGAGGCGAGAGAAATAGGGGAGGACAAGTGGTAGGCCCCGAGAGATTTACTATTAGTTATGTCTGGGTCCCAAAAAAAAATGTTATCACCATTCAACATCAATAACCTGGTATGATTTTTCTAAAATTTTGTCTCCATCCATGGATAATATTCCATTCACATGCATGAATAAGGTTGGTGATGAAAATCTTCTGTTATATGAAACATTTATCAATTGAAATTTATATTTATTTTATTGTATTTTACTTTAATCATATATAGTACAAATTAATAATACAAATAACATATTTAACAATTAAATGTATTTTAATTTAACTATATTTAAACTAAGTTAATGTTTTTTAGAGTTTTTAATTTAACTATATTTAATTTAACTCAATAAGTAAACTAGATAACATCAAAATCTGCATAATAATGATAATAATGATAATTATAGTGTGCCTATTGATAGCAATACATGTACAAACCCAACTAAGCTAGGATCAATCCTCGTGGCTGCCTTATAACACCAAGAGTATATCCAACAGTGGTTGCCTTATAACACCAGGAGTATATAGCAAGAGCCGAGACTCTGCTGGAAAGGGAGAGCCTACTCCTTCAGCCGGATCATAACAGGCCATATACTCAATGAGATTTGAACCTCCGTCTCATGGGTTTCACCTAGTGAAACTTACCGTTAAACCACATAACACTGTATCCAAAGAACAAGATTTGATTATTGTGTTTGAATTTCATGAGAGGGCTATAGGGAAACAGGCCGTGATGATAGTATGACCATAGATCTGCCTCATATCCAATGGCCCACATTTTAGCAGGGATCACGTGTCTCGTTGCCTGATATTTCTGTTTAATACAACGACATATTTACCTCAAGAGTCATATATCGAGGTTTTAAACTCTTTGGAAGACAATTGTTAAGCCCACACGAAGATAGGGCTATTGTCTTCACCAGTGGCAAGGTAGTTGCAATTTCTCTTTAACTTCATTAAAGGGTAAGGAAAGAATTATTCATTCCCCCTTACTTGTCAAGTACTTACCAAGAAGGAAGCCTCTTGAAGAGCATCCAAGAACTAATTAGGAAAAAC
Organism: Pinus albicaulis; assembly: GCA_034641835.2. Classification (NCBI taxonomy): domain Eukaryota; kingdom Viridiplantae; phylum Streptophyta; class Pinopsida; order Pinales; family Pinaceae; genus Pinus; species Pinus albicaulis. The sequence goes on from CM076571.1 coordinate 206,240,288, forward strand.
GAAGAAGAGATTAAGAATGGAAAAAGGATATAGAGAAAGGAAGAAGAGATTAAGAAATGTAAAAAGAATATAGAGAAAGGAATAAGAGATTAAGAATGAAAAATAATATAGAGAAAGGAACCAGATGAAGAAGAATACAATAGAGAAAGGGAAGGGAAACAAAGAGGAAAAAAAGGGAAATGATAAAAAACTTGGAAAATAGAATAACATAGAAAATAAAGATTTGAAGAGAGACCACTACCAAAAAAATAATATAGATAATATATGCAAGTAAAATATTGTATATAATAATAATAATAATAATAATAACTTTGTATGTCTAATTTGTTAGAAAATTAAATAATACAGAGCAATGCAACACATAAAATATGCGAAAAACACAAGCACACAAAACACATTAAAACCAGAGAGACACAGATATACGTGGTTCACCCAGTTTGGGCTATGTCCACCCCGAACAGCCAGTCCTTCCTTTCTATTATCCAGCAAAAATGAAGAGACACAACCTATAGCAAATACGCTGTAATATCCTATGTTCTCTCTCATAGTCTCCCTATCTGTTTCTCGCTCTGAGAATACACACACAATACACAGCCGGAATACAATACCCTCATAAAAGCGAGGGGTTGCCTTCTAGGGAAAAAAAGCCTAAACTAAACATAACTTCTACCGTCAGATCATCTGCCTAATGAACGGCCCAGATTGACTAGAAATAACTATACTTTTACAAGGCAATTTTACATCTGTTTTTAGCTTCGGGGGCGCTGCTCCCGAAACCCCCCGTCAGGGGGGCTCCAAAAAGCGCAACTGCACCCCCCTGGACCCCCTAGGTAGCGTAAAAATTATGGGCAGCATTGCTGCCCCATTAAGGTACAGGGTTCCAATGCTGTGATACAAAATAAAAAAAGATAATCAGGTTCCACACCCAACAATCTCCCACTTTGAGACTGATTGTAGCAACTCCACTGCTGCTTCATTTGCTGGACAATGACTCCTCTTTGGACCTAGCTATTTCTCATCTTCATCGTCATCCTTGAAGACCAATTGAAACTAGGCATATTCTCAGTTTCTCCCTGGTTACAACTTTTGTTAGCATATCTGCAGGATTTTGGCTAGTGTTTATCTTTTCTAGCTTCAACCGTCCATCTTCCAATACTGACCGTATGAAATGGCACTTGAGCTATATGTGTTTAGTCCTGGAATGAGATGCTGAGTTATTTGCAAGATGAATGGCACTTTGGCTATCACTGTATAACGTGCCCATATCATGTTTCTTACCCAATTCCTTCATAAACCTTTGTAACCAAATCATTTCTTTACTAACCTCTGTAACAGCAACATACTCTGCTTCTGTTGTTGAAAGTGCAACAACACTTTGGATTTTTGAAACCCCACTGACAGTTGTTCCACCTACATTAAATACATATCCTGTAGTGTTTCTCCTGTTATCTCTGTCACCTGCCATATCTGCATCAACATATCCCTGTAGAGCAATGTTTGAACCACCAAAGCATAATTCTTGATTTGTGGTACCTCTAAAATATCTGAGAATCCATTTCACTGTCATCCAATGTTCTTTTCTTGGATTGTTCATGTACCTGGTTACAATTCCCACTGCATGTGCAATATCAGGCCTTGTGCAAACCATTACATACATTAAGCTTCCAACTGTTGATGCATATGGAACTTTAGACATATAATCCATTTCTTCTTGGGTCTTGGGGCACATCTCTTTAGTAAGTTTGAAATGGCTAGCAAAAGGTGTACTAACTGATTTTGCATTTTGCATATTAAATCTTTTCAACACCTTTTGTATGTACTCATTCTGAGATAGTGTTAATTTGTGATTTTTCCTATCTCTAGTTATTCTCATACCAAGGATTTGTTTTGCAGCTCCAAAATCCTTCATTGAAAATGAATTTTCCAATTTTCTTTTTAGCACATTTATTTCTTGCATGTTAGACCTTTCAACAAGCATGTCATCTACATACAATAACAATATAATATAGTTGCCATCATTTTGCCTTTTCAGATAAACACAATGATCAGAGTGACATCTAGTATAACCTTGTTCAGACATAAACTTGTCAAATTTTAGATACACTTTGCTTAGACACATTTTTTTAAGCCCTCTAGCTCTTCTTTTACTTTGCCACCTAATTTTTCTTTCCTTTGACCTCATATCTTGGTTGCTCCATATAGATCTCTTCCTCCAAATCTCCATGGAGAAATGTTGTCCTTACATCTCTGCTATTTCAAGATGTAATCGTGATAATCTTTATTACTACAAGACTTAAAATGAACAAATTGAAGTCATCTGCTAGAAGGGAAAATATTTCATCAAAATCAATACCTTTCTTTTGTGCAAACCCCATACCACAAGTCTCTCTTTGTACCTTTGTTCCACTCCATCTCTTCTTCCTTCCTTTATTAAACCCATTTTATTCTGCAATGTAGTTTTACCTGTAGGCAACCTGACTAAGTCCCAAGTCTGGTTATGCATTAAGGAGTCCATCTCTTATTCCATGTCTAGCTCCCACTTCTTCCCGCTTTCAACCTGCATTGCTTCTTCATAACATTCGGGTTCACCAGAATCAGCCAACAATAAATAATATAATGAAGGAGAGTATCGTTCATGGGGTCTACTTATCTTGGTAGATCTTCTAACACCACTTTCAGGTGTTTTAGGTGCTTGTTGCTGTTGTGGTGGTTGTTGTTGTTGTAGCTGTTGATTATTATTATTTTCAACCACCTTTACTTTTTCTATGATCTCATCAAGAACTGTGTATTCTTTGTTTTCTTTTTCCTCTTTCTTTTCCTGCAACTGATTCTTATACAAGACCTTTTTATTGAATATTACATCTCTGCTCCTAATGATTATGTGATTTTCATAATCATATAAGCGATAACCAAAATCATTAGCACCATATCCAATAAAGGTACATTTCTTTGATTTTTCCTCAAGCTTTGTTTTGTTTTCTTTATTAATATGGACAAAGGCCTCACAGCCAAAAGGCTTTAAAAAAGAGTAGTTTACCTTTTTACATGTCCATGCTTCCTCTGGAATACCACCATCCAAGGAACTTGAAGGCCCTCTGTTTATTAGATAAACAACAGTATCTACAACATCTGCCCAAAATTGTAAAGGCAATCCTGCATGCAATCTCATGCACCTTGCACGCTCCATGATTGTTTTGTTCATTCTTTCTGACACACCATTTTCTTGTGGTGTTCTTGGAACTTTCTTCTCTCTGCGAATTCCATGCTCTGAACAGTACCTATCAAACTCTTTGCTGCAATATTCACCTCCATTTTCTGATCTGAGACACTTCAACTTCTTTCACGTCTCAATCTCAACCAAAGATTTCCATTTCTTGAAAATATAAAATACATCAGATTTATTTTGAATACAATAACTCCATGTTTTTCTAGTTGCATCATCAATAAAAGTAACATAATAACGAGATCCACCAAGAGATGATACCTGAGCAGGTCCCCATACATCTGTATGCACAAGCTCTAATTTTTCTCTTTTCTTTTCTTTACCAACTCTGAGAAATCTGACTCTCTTCTGTTTTCCATCAATGCAGTCCTCATAGAAATCCAAATCATCATTCTTCAAACCCGGCAACAAATTTCTTGAGTGAAGAATCTTCATCCCCTTCTCACTGATGTGTCCGAGCCTATGATGCCATAATGTTGCATCTGCTCCTTTGGAAGTTAAAGCATTAACAAAGTTAGAAATACCATTGCATAAATACAATGTACCAACCTTTTCACATTTTGCTATTACTAGGGCTCTTTTGGTGACCTTCCAAGTTTTATCTGTGAAAGTTGTCACACAACCTTCACTGCCTAATTTCCCTATTGAAATCAGATTTTTCTTTAGATCTGGAACATGCCTTACCTCCTTTAATAGCCATTTGTTTCCATTCTGCTGTTTTACAAGAACCTTACCCATTCCAACAATTTTACAGGGTTTATCATCACCCAAACGGACTTCTCCAAAATCTCCTTGAACATAGTCATGAAAATATGTCTTATCAGGTGTGGCATGGAATGAGGCCCCTAAATCTACAACCCAAGAATTAGTAACATTTTCAAAAGAAAGAATCAAAGCATCCTGTAACACATCACTTATCACATTTGCTTCATGATTGTTTTCTTGTTGTGCGTCTCCTTCTTTTCCCTTCCAGGATCTACAGTCTTTCTCCAGGTGTCCTTTCTTTCCGCATTTCCAGCACACTATCCCCGATTTGGACTTGAATCTACCTTTCCTTGATTTACTGCGATATCCCGAGCTCTTTCCTCTTTCCATTCTTCTTCCCCTAGACTCTGCACTCAAATCATTACCCGATGTCTCACCGGAGCTTTTCCATCGCATTTCCTCGCTAAGGATAGCACCGACAACATCATCAAACTTTAATGTACCAGATCCAGAGACAAAGTTACTAATGGCCATGAATAAACCATTCCAACATTCTGGCAATGAGCACAGAAATAAAAGAGCCCTAACTTCATCATCGAAGTTTACCCCTACAGAACTTAACTGATTGGTAACTGTATTAAAATCATTTAAATGGTCTGCAATAGATCCACCTTTTGACATCTTCATATTAAATAAATGTTTCATACGAAATACCTTATTTGAGGCTGAGGGTTTCTCATATAGCTTCACCAATGCCTTAATAAAACCCTTTGTTGTTGTTTCCTTCGAATATTGAAGGCTATTGATGCCACGAGGCACAACCGTATTGTTCCGAGTGCCTTTCTATCGAGAATATCCCATTCTGCGTCTGTCATAGTCGTTGGCTTCTTTGTTTTTCTGCTGAATGGTAGGTACAGATATTTCTAATACAAATAATCTTCCATCTGCATCTTCCACAGCGGGAAGTTTTGGTCGTTAAATTTGTCGACCCTAAACTTACCATCTTCCACCATTGCTCCCACCCGAACCAGGAACCCTTCTTTCCTGTGAGTTTATCAGCCAAACAGACCTTTGGCTCTGATACCAGTTGTTAGGAAATTAAATAATACAGAGCAATGCAACACATAAAATATGCAAAAAACACAAGCACACAAAACACATTAAAACTAGAGAGACACAGATATACGTGGTTCACCTAGTTTGGGCTACGTCCACCCCGAACAGCCAGTCCTTCCTTTCTATTATTCATAAAAAATGAAGAGACACAATCTACAAAAGATCCGCTGTAATATCCTCTGTTCTCTCTCACAGTCTCTCTATCTGTTTCTCGCTATGAGAATACACATACAATACACATCCACAATACAATACCCTCATAAAAGTGAGGGGTTTCCTTCTAGAGCAAAAAACCCTAAACTAAACATAACTTCTACTGTCAGATCATCTACCTAATGAACGACCCAGATTGACTAGAAATTACTATACTTTTACAAGGAAACTTTACATCTGTTTTTAGCTTCGGGGGCGCTGCCTCCGAAACCCCCCACCGGCGGGGGCTCCGAAAAGCGCAACCGCCCCCCCTGGACCCCCCAGGCAGCGTAAAAATTACGGGCGGCGTTGCCACCCCATTAAGGTACAGGGGTCCAATGCTATGATACAAAATAAACAAGATAATCAGGCTCCACATCCAACATAATTAAAGTTAGGATAGATAAGCTTTGCAATCTAAAATTTTATAGGAATTTTGAGTCTACTTAAAGAGTTAAGATATCTTTAGGGTTCTAATGTAAATTTTATAAAATTTCTAAACTTAATAAAAATTATTATGGAATGAGGCTTATGAAGGAAATTTCTCTTTTTTTTATGTTATTATTACAAGTAATTGTATTTGTATGCCTTAGAGTTGTTTCCTTTAATGAGCTAAGACCTAATTGAATTCTATAACTTAGAGTTGTTGCCTCTAGTGAGTTAAGTCCTCATTGAGCTCATAGTAGTGTTAGCGGTGAAAGAAAAATTTATTGGACTAAAGTCATTTATGTATTAATTTTTTGTGGCTTTGAAACTTGAGTTGCTAGGTAGAGCTGTAGGAGATGGAAGAGGAAGAGCAATATCAACCATAATTGGACTGATTTTGTAGAAATTTGAAGGTGTAAATAAGTGAAAGAAGAGGAAATTCCGTTTGTGGATTTGGATAATTAAAGGTAGATTTGGAATTCTCAAGTGGGCATTTGAAGATAGTTTCCACATTTGATTATTGAAGAATAAGTTGTGTATTGAATAATGTAGACATGGTATACAAAAGGAGAGTGAAACTTGGAAGCTTCAACAAAAAAAGGACTTCTGTAAAAAAGGCTTAAATATGTGAGAGAATGAAGAAATTAGTGGTTAAGTTGGAAGCATTGGAGGTAGTCAAGGAAATTTAGGATTGCCTTGGTCAAGGTAAAATTTTGAAGAATTTAGTGGAGAATAATTAACTTTGAATATCACATCTTAGTTGAATGGAATTACTCGCATTTTTTGGCCACTAGTTATAAGTTCACTAAGAGTTTCAAGCTTCCCCCATGATTCAAACATTTAAAAAGAAGATTCAACACCGCCCCCATGTTGTGTCTTTGAGTTCTTGAGTTCATTATATTGATCTAGGTCTCTAGCTAGCTTGATGTCACCTTGGGATTTCTACAACTTAGAAAGCCTTCGGATATTACAAAATCATGGCCAATGATCGATAGAGGATGGTTAGCTATCAAATATTGTGACAATATATTACTTACAAGTGCCAATTTGCAAGTTGATTCAAATAATTATGTATATAGTTTATGATATTGAAATTTGGCAATATTAACATCATCTTCACATGATCGAGTGCAAAAGAGTGGTTGATGGAAACATTTGCATGCCATGAAAATTGTGGGCTCTTAGCTGCCCCTCTGAAGTCTTATATTACTCTTACCACACATGCCACCTTATTCACACCTTCCACACTTGTCTATGGATTGTTATCCCCTCGTTACGCCTTTCACAAAATATTGTGTGGTTTGAGAGACATGTGAAATAATCACTTTTAACCCTCACAAATACTCGTGCATCATTACATTGCACACTTTTTCATATCCATTTTTTTTCTTTACAAATTAGAATAATTTTTTTATAAGACTTGATGTCTTCATTTTCATTTAATTGTGTATTATAGCTCTCATTGCAAGCATCCATGATCCTAATTTTCTTATCTCATACCTTTTATTAACTTGATTAAAAATTAAATTATTTTGAAGGAACTTTAAAATTTCTCTATTACCTTCTTCTTTTCATTCAGCAATTTTTTATCATATTTTCACATCACATGCAATCCTAACGTTAATTCTCTAGTTATTTTTAAGCAAATTGATTATCAACTCCTTTTTAATTCCCGTTTGCAACTTCAAACTTCTCTATTTCCTTCATATCCCATTCATCCCTAGGATTGTGGGAGTCTTTATTTCCTTGATATCCTATTTATTTATAAGGGTTGTGTGAGTTTGAGAAATTTGATTATAGACCAGTTTTTAATACCCCTTTGAAACTTAAAACTTATATATTGCCTTGATATCCATTCATTCTAAAGGTTGTGGAAATATCATTCATTCCAAAGGTTGTGAGAGTGTGAAAAATTTGATTGGAAATCCCCATTGATTCCATTCTAAGGGTTGTACGAGTCTCATTCATTCAAAGGGATGTTTGAGCAACTTGATTGGGAATCCTCGTTCATTCCAAAAGTTGTGGGAGTTTAAGAAACATGATTATAACCCATTTCTAATGTGCCCTTGCAACTTTCTTAAAGTCATTATTAAATTGTAACTCATTACAACCCATGATAAGGAAAAACCTTTTCACTATCAAAAACCAAATATCACCGAGTGATAATGAAATTGTAACTCATGTAAATTATGTATCCCCAAGAGATTATTGCACTATACCCCATTGTAAACTAGGGTCAAGGATAAACCGTTTCACTATCAAATCTCCTCTACCCAAAACAGTGGGTTGAACCCTTCAACACATCATCATGCTACCAATTTCAACTACATGCTTCACCAACCACCAAACCTGAGTTCATGTGCTAAAAAAAAGATAAAATTGTCATCAATTTGTCCTAAATAGAGCTTGTTTCACCCATAATGTGGTATATACTCCATGCAAGACATAAACCTAATCATCTAGTAGACTTGACTTATCTCCACGGTATGGAAAAAGCAAATTGCAAGAAGTTCCTTCAATTTCCTCCAATGGATTTTAACATATGACTATGAGTGAAATGGATTTGTATGCCTAAGATTTGTTTCCTTTAATGAGCTAAGACTTAATTGAATTCTATACCTTAGAGTTGTTGCATCTAGTGAGTTAAGTCCTCATTGAGCTCATAATAGTGTCAGCGGCACGAAAGAAAAATTTATTGGTATGAAGTCACTTATGTATTAAGTTGTTGCGGTTTTGAAACTTGAGTTGTTAGGTAGAGTTGTAGGAGATGGAAGAGGAAGAGAAAAATAAACCATAATTGGACCGATTTTGTAGAAATTTGAAGGTGTAGATAAGTGAAAGAAGAGGAAATTCCATTTGTGGATTTGGAGAATTAAAGGTAGATTTGGAATTCTCAAGTGGGCATTTGAAGATAGTTTCCACATTTGATTATTGAAGAATAAGTTGCATATTGAATAATGTAGACATGGTATACAAAAGGAGAGTGAAACTTGGAAGCTTCAACAAAATAAGAACTTCTATAAAAAAGGCTTAAATATGTGAGAGAATGAAGAAATTAGTGGTTAAGTTGGAAGCATTGGAGGTAGTCAAGGAAATTTAGGATTGCCTTGGTCAAGGTAAAATTTTGAAGAATTTAGTGGAAAATAAATTAACTTTGAATATCACATCTTAGTTGAATGGAATTACTCGCATATTTTGGCCACTAGTTATAAGTTCACTAATATTTTTCAAGCTTCCCCCATGATTCAAACATTTAAAAAGAAGATTCAACACTGCCCCCATGTTGTGTCTTTGAGTTCTTGATTTCATTATATTGATCTAGGTCTCTAGCTAGCTTGATGTCACCTTGGGATTTCTACAACTTAGAAGGCCTTCAGATATTACAAAATGATGGCTAATGATCGATAAGGGATGGTTAGCTATCAAATATTGTGACGATATATTACTTACAAGTGCCAATTTGCAAGTTGATTCAAATAATTATGTATATAGTTTATGATATTGAAATTTGGCAATATTAACATCATCTTCACATGATTGAGTGCAAAAAGGTGGTTGATGGAAACATTTGCATGCCATGAAAATTGTGGGCTCTTAGCTGCCCCTCTCTAGACTTATATTACTCTTACCACACATGCCACCTTATTCACACCTTCCACACTTGTTTATGGATTTTTCTCCCCTCGTTACACCTTTCACAAAACATTGTGCGTGATAGCAGCCCAGGCTGCCAAACCCACATTCTCACTCTCCTATGCATATAAAAATGCATTTCATTTTAAAACCAACACAATTCCCAAGCTGGGAAAATTATTTAAATGCGGAAGCTATTATTTACTTTATTCAATGGTTATAAAACCATAATAATAAACCCATCTTATGAATTTTTGAATCAACTATTCGAAATTCAATTACACTCCAAATAAATCTTGGGCTTTTACACTTACCAACTCACTTTAATTTCACTTTTCGACTTTTGGTCAAAACCCAACATAATAATGGCCAAAGCTTTTATAATCTCATATTAACATTCCATATTTCATATGAAATATCGACTTTGATTTAAAACCAAAGCACTAGCAAATATTAATGTTCAGGCCCAACATTTATTAACATACCTTCGATGTTGGGTCCACACCTCCGTTAACATCGATCTTCATTTGTGATCCAACAGATGACGCTTTCCTGCAATTTGACATGATGATCTAACGACCATCGCATAACTAAGATGCGCACTCTTTAATACTCCAAACCACCGCGAAATTTCCGGTATTGAAATATTGTCCTAGCCACGTGTCATTCCCAGACTATTATCGCGTTCAATTTTAAGAATCCCACATACCATTTATTTGTTACGCGAAACCCATACGTTGGTTTCCAAAACCACATTCACAGTACCCCTTTTTCACGGCTTACGGTTCCGCTTACTCACAGTTCCACTTCCGCTTTCACTGTTAATTGCTCCCGGTTCATTCCGATTCTTCAACGCGTGGTTCCACCTTGTTCTTTGGCATATACTTTCGTGTGGATCCCTTAATGTGGATCTTCCTCATATTTGATGAACCGCTCCATTAATTTGGTTATTCTATCTAAACCCCGCTCCATTTCTTTGTTGTGCCTTCGCTCCATTTCTTCTTCATTGAAAATATGCTCTCTGTTGTTCCACTGTGCCATTATTCAATTCTGCCTTCCTCAATCTGTTGTGTCATTCTTCATTTTGACAGATTCATTTCAGATTCAAATCTCCTCATTAAAATGGTGTGAAAACCATTTGGATTCCCAGAATTACTATTTTTTTCTGCTCTGAGTCTCGATTCGAATTTCTTATTCGATCGAATATGCCTCCACCACACATATAATCAATATACCCAAATGTCGAATTCTGAATTGAGAATTCAATTCCCTTGTTGTTGTCATCGATCCTTCCAGTGATTGATGGCTGAAAACCTTCCACCGTCTTCTCAAAGGTATGTATAACCCTTATTACATTCAAAACCACAATGTCAACGTTAATCTTGTCTCGATAACCATCGATTTCTTCAATTATATGCAGAATCTCTAATTCGAACCCTTGTCACAGAGTTTATTCAAAAATATTCAGAAACTCTGATCATTTCTCATATGCAATTAAATCATCAATGCACACATAATTACACACCTTTGGATCGAATTTTCTCCATATATAAAACAACTAAATAATTACAAAATGGTTCCTCTCAGGCCTGATATTCTGATCAATGGCCTTTCTATCATATTTGCCCGAAGGCTTACAACGACAAACCCTGTTTGCCTTCAATTGAATTAGTCTACTACTCTCCCTTTGTGCCTTGAGGCTTATTGTTTTTATACAGAATAATCTGAACAAATTTAGTTTCAGATCCTCAATAATTTCCCTAAAATCCTCAAGTCCTAAAATCTATCTAATATCCCTAAGGATCCTCTTTAATCCCAAAAATCATGAAACTGATTCTACTTTAGGAATTACAATCAAATCTCTTATCTCAACTATCCTACTCCCTCATGTTCTCCAATCATTCGGGAACATTTACAATTTCTCTCAATATTTAATTAATTCCTAAATGTCACTCAAAACGTTAGTAATTACATTAAAAATCAATATTCTTTTAAAACACAAGACCCCCCTATGTCTATTAAAATACAAAATATTTTCTTGAACCTAATGCCCCTGCATCAGTGCGGTTTGAGAGACATGTGAAATAAGCACTTTTAACCCTCCCAAATACTCGTGCATCATTACATTGCACACTTTTTTATATCCATTTTTTTCTTTACAAACTAGAATAACTTTTTTATAAGACTTGATGTCTTCATTTTCATTTAATTATGTATTAGATCTCTCATTGCAAGCATCCATGATCCTACTTTTCTTATGTTGTACCTTCTATTAACTTGATTAAAAATAAAATTATTTTAAAGGAACTTTAAAATTTCTCTATTACCTTCTTTTCATTCAGTAATGTTTTATCATATTCTCACATCACATGCAATCCTAACCATAATTCTCTAGTAATTTTCAAGCAAATTTATTATAAACTCTTTTTTAATGCCCATTTACAACTTCAAACTTCTCTATTTCCTTCATATCCCATTCATCCCTCGGATTGTGGGAATCTGTATTGCCTTGATATCCTATTTATTTATAAGGGTTGTGGGAGTTTGAGAAATTTGATTATAGACCATTTTTTAATACCCCTTTGAAACTTCAAACTTATATATTGCCTTGATATCCCATTCATTCTAAAGGTTGTGTAAATCTCATTAATTCCAAAGGTTGTGAGAGTTTGAAAAATTTGATTCAAAATCCCCATTCATTCCATTCTAAGGGTTGTACGTGTCTCATTCATTCAAAGGGATGTTTGAGCAACTTGATTGGGAATCCTCATTCATTCCAAATGTTGTGGGAGTCTAAGAAACATGATTATAACCCATTTCTAATGCCCCCTTGCAACTTCCTTAAAGTGATTATTAAATTGTAACTCATTACAACCCATGATAAGGAAAAACCTTTTCATTATAAAAAACCAAATATCGCAGAGTGATTATGAAATTGTAACCCATGTAAATTATGTATCCCCAAGAGATTATTACACTATAACCCATTGTAAACTAGGGTCATGGATAAACCGTTTCACTATCAAAGCTCCTCTACCCAAAACAGTGGGTCCAACCCTTGAACACATCATCATGCTACCAATTTCAACTACATGCTTCACCAACCACCAAACCTGATTTCGTGTGCTAAAAAAAAGATAAAATTGTCATCAATTTGTCCTAAATAGAGCTTGTTTCACCCATAATGTGGTATATACTCCATGCAAGACATAAACCTAATCATCTAGTAGACTTGACTTATCTCCACGGTATGGAAAAAGCAAATTGCAAGAAGTTCCTTCAATTTCCTCCAATGGATTTTAACATATGACTATGAGTGAAATGGATTTGTATGCCTAAGATTTGTTTCCTTTAATGAGCTAAGACTTAATTGAATTCTATACCTTAGAGTTGTTGCATCTAGTGAGTTAAGTCCTCATTGAGCTCATAATAGTGTCAGCGGCACGAAAGAAAAATTTATTGGTATGAAGTCACTTATGTATTAAGTTGTTGCGGTTTTGAAACTTGAGTTGTTAGGTAGAGTTGTAGGAGATGGAAGAGGAAGAGAAAAATAAACCATAATTGGACCGATTTTGTAGAAATTTGAAGGTGTAGATAAGTGAAAGAAGAGGAAATTCCATTTGTGGATTTGGAGAATTAAAGGTAGATTTGGAATTCTCAAGTGGGCATTTGAAGATAGTTTCCACATTTGATTATTGAAGAATAAGTTGTGTATTGAATAATGTAGACACGGTATACAAAAGGAGAGTGTTGGAAGCTTCAACAAAATAAGGAATCATCTAATAGAATTGACTTATCTCCACAGTATGGAAAAAGAAAATGGCAAGAAGATCCTTCAATTTCCTCCAATGGATTTTAACATATAACTATGAGTGAAATTGTTTCTATCCCTCAAACATAAACAAATTACAATTGGACTTGAGAACCCACTCATCGTTGAATATCACAATAAAAGACTTAAATTAAGTATATATATTTAATAATATATTTATTATTTAATATGTTTAAATAAAATATATACTATCTCATTTAAAGAACTTTAAAATATAATGATATATACTTCATCCTATAAATATTAAATAATAACACAACAATTAATAGAAAACAAAAAGAAACCCAAGAATGAATGATTTAACGGTTAATGGTGGGTCATCACTAGTTATTTACCACTTGACAACTCTCGACATGAAAATGTAACCTCCGTGGCAACTACCAACTTGAGAATATGTTTAATATTGATTTTGGATATTGAATGGCATAAAAAAAGGTTAAATGGTTGTTTTTTCACAAAACTGCCTTATGTAAAATAAAATTAATTTGACAATTAATGGTGGTTCACCACTCATTATTCACATTTTGTCAACTTTCTTTGACTATGAAAATGTGATTTCCCTAGCATCCACTAACTTTAACCATATATCTGTTGCATATTTTGAAAATAGAATAGGCATGAGCTTGGTTTTGTATTTAATTTTAAAAATATTTTAGGACCCATAAATGGCCACAACCAATATCTTCCTACGTGATGGAGGAGAATCGGGCCCAAATTCAAACTCAATGCTATGAAGAGTGAGATGTGGACAATCATTGTAAATCGGGGCAAATTTTGTTCAAACAAAGCTAAATTGATGGAATTGACAAGTCTCTAGAAGACTTGATTATCTTGTAATTATCTGCCATAGAGAAATTTAGGGTTATTTGAGCGATTGTGGGAGGATCTTATGGATCGTATGTGATCCACTCCCTTTGTAATCTCTTTATAAGTGAGTCTGTATTGTGTGAGAAGAATATAGAGAAGAGTGCAATGTAGTCGCATGGAAATTTGTGATTCAAGCCATGAGGCCTTAGCTATAACTCAAGTTCTAAGTATTAATGAATTTGTGTATTTCCATGTATAATTGGATTTGTTTGTATTTGGGTATTATTATATAAGTGTAAATTTACTGTAAATTGGTAAATGGCGTTTGTGAGTGTAAGGGATGAAGTTCCTATGAACTTCGTCGTAGACGGAGTATGGCAAAGATAGTTTATTTAATTGTGAATTCCACATCTAACTATCAGAGTAAAGGGCAAATGAACAAGAAAATGGGAGAATCATTGGATCTAAGAACAGATCAACAGTGGAGAGTTTAATTCGCAGTCGGAGAGACTGTGCAACATCGCATCAAAATTTTTTTAAATTACATATGAAGATTTCGCAAGTTAAATTATTTAACTCACGATGTGACAAGCATGAGACATGTAGCAGCCAAGGTTCGAGCGATATCGCACATCGCACTACATAGCGGTTACCATTAGAGAGATCCCAAGTTAATTTGAATAGTTGCGATGCGAAATCGGGATGACGCGTGTCGGCTCAGTGCTATTTTGCACTTCGCAAGCGATAAGAGTTATGGTGAATGGAAGAACGTTAATTTTTCGAAATTGCGAAATGTATGTGTTACGATTTGTGAAAAACAAAATTGAGTTTGTGATGCGGGTTGGAGTATGTGCTGATAGATCTGCGCTAAGGGTTTTTGGTGGTAAAGCGATATATGTTATATTGTGGTTGCAATTTCGAATTCGTTTTAATATTGTGAAGTCCGTGGTTAAAAAGCCTCTGATGTATATGTGGGCCCATAACCCACAGTTCCACGCAGTTTTATGTAATATGTAGATTTTTGCTGCATCACTACGTCAAAGAGATAATCTGGGTATGCAAATTGATAGGCAAATGCAAGTTCAAGTGGATCTAAGAAATAGCAAAGGTTCTTGTTGTGATGACATTCTCCTTATATAATGGTAGTCATGATTTGTTCATGATTTGTTCAATCTACTACCGAAGTGTTGAACATGATACCAGATCAACTTTGACAAATTTCTAGTGTGCACAAGGAGAGTACCATGCCTATCGAGACTGTCGATTGCAACAATTAATCAAACAAGGGAAATGGCATTCAATGCTTCAACCACCATAAGCGACACACAATTTTATTGGTTACTAGTGAACCTGATGAACAAGTATCCAATGCATTACGAATTCATCATTACAACATATACAGTAACTAAAAAATTGACCTGAAATATGAAAATAGGTTGTAGTCTAAAAAACCCACAGAATAACCTAGAAATTCCGGTAAGATTCTGAAAAATTCCGGCAAAGATTTATCAGAAAATTATGTTGAATAGGGATGACGGGTGGAAAGTGAGCAGTTGTTGGATTCCATCTATTTTCTCTCAGTAGTGGTCCTTCCTCTTTTGTTTTCCTCTCCTTTTGTTTCCCTGTGTTTTGCTTTATAAGTGTTTGGGTTTTATTGTTTCCTTTTTTATTATAGACTTTAAATATTATTTCTATCACTCACATAGTTTTAGTATATTTTTCATTTTAGGTAGTATTATGTTTTTAATTCCTTTTATTTAATTCTTTATTTTTAACTTTTAAGTTTGATTATATATATATATATATATATATATATATATATATATATATATAGATATTTATTTATTTATCTATTTCATTTTTTTTATATTTTTAATGTTTATTTTTATGTTTATTGACTTAAATTTTTATTTTATTATTATATATATATATATATATATATATATATATATATATATATATATATATATATATATATATATATATATATATATATATATATATTTGTTTTTTATTTTTTATTTTTTTTTAAGGATGGGATTTATTTCGTGTTCATTCATTTATTTATTTATTTATTTTTTCATTTTAGGTAGTACTGTTTTATTAATCCTTTTATTTTATTTAATTCTTTATTTTTAGTTTCGATTTTATTTTAATTTAGTTATATGGTTTATTTTTTTTCCATTTTATTACTTTTATTTTATGTTTAATTAGTCTTTTTAAGATTTTGACTATTTTGATTATTTTATTTTATTTTTATTTTGACTATTTGTTTTTTGACTTGGTCTTTATTTTTATTATTTTAATACATTATGATGAGATTTATTTTGTTTTCGTTTATTTATTTATTATTTTTGACATTTTTAATGTATATTTTCCCATAGGTTTTGACCGTTGCTTTTCTCAGCATGATATTTATATGATAGTCAGAATAGCTAATCTTCATTATCTTGATGATGAACTACATTCAGTAGTTCGAAACGCATCGGTCCAAAAAATTTCTCATGTGATTTCTCAGGAGATTTATTTTAATAAATTATTTATAGTTGTTAAACTTTAGTATTTTGGGTGCCCTAAAGGCTTTTAATAGTGCTGAATCCATTTCCACTATCAAAAATGCAATTCAGACACTCCAACTACCTGATTTTTTTATTATTATTTTTACCGGATTCTGGCAAAAAGCCGTTGTTGTAGTGTGTTTGGTGCACGTATGTACGAAATCACACCAACTTAAGGGGTGTGGTTTATCCCATTAAGCTATTGGTAATAGGAAGAAAAAGAAGTGGAGTCAAACAAGTTAGTGGAACAAGCTAGAATCAATAAGCATACTAGATAGAGAAAAAAAGCATGCATATGTAAACTAAAACTAAACTAAAACTAAAAACAAATAAATTGAAGCTCTGAAAAGAGTCAAACGAAAACAATAATACAAATGGTGGCTCTAGGCCCCTCTTATTGAGCGCTAGTAGTAAGAAGAGTGAAACTTTACCTTCTTGCCAAAGGGCCCCTAGAAAATGGTTCTAGGTCTCGATGCAAGGATGTTTTTATCCTAAGCTTGCCTCGATGCAGTCTCCCTCTCTCTCTCAACTGTGTTGGACTGAACTTGTTGAATGGCCAACCATTGAGTCCCCTCTATCTTCAGCTTCAGGTCACACACTATTGGTATTGCTTGGGAAATTCTGGCCAGCATAACAATGTGATCACCAATTCTTCATCTCATGGTGGCCTTATATAGGAGATTTCAAATCCTCCCTTCCCTCTCTTGGTACATTATAGTTTCTTTTCTATATCATGCGTAGAGAGAGAGACCTGCGTGAAGCCTGGAATTGAAAACACCCCATATCGTTTCCAAGAATGACCATGGCCTAAGGGATCCCTGTAGGAAAATACAATTTACAATACATATACAAATTTTCAACTAGGCGGGCATGTCCCATGCTCGTGATGTTGTGGCTAGTTAAACAAATCTAGTTGACAGATATATGTTCTACCTGTATCACTAATATGGTAGTGACGTTGGTGGTTGTTGATGACGACTATTGACGCCCTCAAGGGCGTTTTGTCTTTAACAATAGGTGGAATGTGGTACCCATATGCGTAAACATGGTATGGCGTATAGCTGCACATTGTACGCATAGGTGTTGGATGGGACCTTCCCATGTAAGCTTTGTTGACAGAGGCGCTTATGGAGGCACGGGTCTTCAATAGATTTGATCAAAGTGAAATGATTGTATGGTATAATACCATCTTGACATGAAAGCTTTTGTCGTAGTCGAATGTCAGGAGGATCGATGACATATGTGGACAATGATGTCTCCCACAGTGCCACCCGAGGATGCCCCTTATATGGAGAGGGGTGATCCAAGGTACCGCTTCCTTTTTGGAAAAGAGGTGTCGAGGTCGACAAAAAGGAAGCCTCAAACGACCGAGGGGTCACCGAAATAAGGGGTCAGGGACCTGGATGTGATGGGTTTAACATAGGCATGTTGGCGAGGGGTGACTGAAAACTGATGGTGGGGATTCAATGGCCCGAGGTCGGAGTATACTAAGCAACTTGGTGGCAGTCATAGTGATTTTTTATGGGAAAATCCCTTGAGTCAGTAGGACTTCCAGCGTGGGTATGGATTGGCTATGAATGTCAGGATGGTTTGTGCATGGGGGTGAGATACTCCAACCAAGGGTGTTTAGGGACTACTACCATGGGAGAAAAGATGAAATGAGAGGGTGAAGGGATGAATTTCACCATTTGTAGTCTTTGTACACTTACCAAAAGAATAAAATAATGGGGTTTGGTTTGTACAAAACACAGAGACGGGTGCTCAAAAACAAAAAGTGTTCACTCGCTGATGTTGTGAGGAAGGTGCTTTGCTATGGGTGGGTGTCCCATTGGTTGGTCTCATGTGTGGGTTTGATGAAGCGGATGAAAAAGTATCGTAGATGTTATTATGCTAGTTGGGGTATGGTGGGCCAAATGCGAAGCGCGGTGGTGCGCTTTTGATCTGCTTGTACAACCTAGTCGTCTGGGAAGCGGGTTTCAGCTTGTATGGTAAACTTGACATTATCCATGATGAATGGATGGGCATGAGGTGCTTCTCAGACTAAAGTGTTATGGCCATGGTGTTATGGCCATGGTGTGATATGCAGGGTGAGGTGATGATAAACATAGTCGGGTATGAGGACCCTATGGTTGATTTATGATAGAGAAATGATGTCAGGATATGTAGAGTTGACTGGGACTCTATCATGCTGGGGGTAGAATGATACCTGCTCTGGGACTTTCAGTAGATGGTGTTGTGAATGGTTTGCAAGATTTTCCTGCAAAAACAACTACCTCAGGTGAAAGCATCTTCTTTATCAAAATATTATTGAAATTCATGAGCTTTAAAAAAGAAGATGAGAGAGGGCATATCTGTCAGCGCTGAAAATATTTTTTTGGGAGTGTGATTGTGTGGCACCGCCTCTATTCATCATGAAGTGTTGATTGTGGTGCAACTTACGGTTAGCGGAATGGATCTTCTGATCTCTAGTTATGGTCCTCCGAAGTTTTTTGAAAAGGGCGATAAATAGATGAATATGGCCCTAATTCAATTCATTTGTACTTGCTGAGTTTTTGAGAGGTCAGAGGCTTCTACGTAGCAGTTCTTACCGTTATGGTCAGACATAGCACTAGGGACTAGCGATACTATGCCCAGGTAACCTCCATGACGTCATGCACTATAATTTTTACAATTTGATGTTGTCGGGGTCCATACAGACTAGGTTTGTACGGATCCTGGGTGACTTTTGCCATAGATTGCGTGGGCGATATGGGAAAAGGGGCGGCTTCCTTGCACGTAGTTTTGGGGGATAAGCACATGGAAGCGCTCCTGTGCAGAATACAGGCATGTGCTAAGCATTCTTGTCTGAGGGACAGGCACGCAAAGCCGAGGCTAAAAAATATTTTTGTTTTTTGCCTACTTTTTGGGTTTTTTCTTTGTATTGATGGGTACCTGTTTTGATGAAAGGTTATTGTGGAGGGAGCGGGAGTGGCCCGAGCTCCATGCTGAGCTGGTTGCTGATGCTGGGGCATGGCATCAGCTTGCGCTATGGGGACTCTTGAAGTTTGCAGAGAATGAGTTTCTTTGGTCACAGGATCGACTACTATGGTACATTATCCAACATTGGAGCAGGAGGAGCAACATGTTCGTGTTGCAGGGGACGAACCTGGTCATCCATCCTAAGACGGATATATATTTTGTGACTGGGTTACTGCCTGAGGGTGAGGCACTGAGATATCCACTCCCTTTTTGGAGGGTGGACTTGGAGAGATTCTGGAGATGTCACTGTGGTGGGGTGCCTCTTACAGAGGGATGCATCAACATTGCATCAGTTAAATACTTGGTAGAGTGTTGTGCTTTGGTGGTGATCAGGCGA
This sequence comes from Pinus albicaulis, assembly GCA_034641835.2. Lineage (NCBI taxonomy): Eukaryota > Viridiplantae > Streptophyta > Pinopsida > Pinales > Pinaceae > Pinus > Pinus albicaulis. The sequence goes on from CM076571.1 coordinate 206,260,135, forward strand.
TCGGGCGTGGTTTCGTCATGCTCCACATCTGGCATCAAGCCCACAGGTTGAAGTTCTGCGTCAGCTGAGGTCCGAGCATTTTCTCGATTTTACCCGTTTCTGGTTTGACGAGATGGTGTCGCAACTAAACAAGGTCCAACGTGGATCTAAGTCATTTACGTATGCCAGCATCTTGTGCAGCATTATGTATGAAAGAGTAGTGCTGCTGAGGCCAGTAGTGGTGGTGCCTCTTGGGTGGCCTCAGGAGCCCTGTATGAGGAGATGGGCTCTGGTGATGTCGCGAGGTGGTGGTGGCATGGTGGGGCGTTATTGGAATGCCATGACAGAGGCCTGTTTTGAGGCCCACCCAGAGATGTTCTTGCCATACCCATATGTGGGGATGGAATTCCAGGGCTATCCAAACATGGGTCTTCCTTATGGTTATGCTTGGGGTACCGCAGGTATGTTTGTATGTTTTCTACATTTACTTGGGTATGTATGTACTTACGTGTTTTGCTAGTGACACTGACATCATTTTGGTTTCTCTTGCATATTTTGGTGAGGTTGGTCGCCCCGTGGCTCAGTTGGTCAGCCACGATCCTCCTCAATGACCTAGGGGTGATAGGGGATGAGATGTTGCTGGGGGACCTGGCGGTGGTGTTGGCCCTTCAAGGGAGGGCAGAAACTCGGCTTCTAGAGATATTGTAACAGAGCAAGCTCATGCCGACGCGGCAGTGGCTCACGCAGATACAGAAGAGGCTCCAATTGCAGAACTGACAGCTCAGGTGTCAGTTTTTGAGGATTTCCGGGGTCGAGTGGACAACTTGACCCAGGGGATGCCTGCTCAAGGTTTCATGGATGACTTGGAGGAGGTCTGGTTGGAGACTGTGATGGCCTGCGAGAGGGACTATCAGCCGTTTCTCCATCGGGTGGCGATTGCAGTTGCGAAGAGAGCTCTAGTGGTAGCACCGGGGGCGATGGTGGGTCCAGGTGCCCCTCCTGAGGGGGTACCACCCTAGATTATTTTTTTTACATAGGGTAAGCACCCTTTATGAGGATGCTTCCCTTATTTTTTGACAACTTTTGTATCTTTGGGCTGGCAGTTGGGCTAGCGACACAATTTTTTGTACTCATACATACATATTGAGATATATATATATATGAAGGATATTTTTTGCAGCTCTGTATGATGTGTCACCTGTTTCAGTTTATGTATGATGTCATGCTGATGGAAATCTATATTTTTGGTTTTTTATGTATGATGGTTTATTCGAGATGCATTCTAGTTTAGGATATTGTTAGTTATGCAATCAGCTGTTGGGTTTTGACTCCTTGGTATATGTGTAAATGTGATATATTCAAATTGTCTGCTTATTCTTTTGGCACGCAAATATTCTCTAAAAAAATGTGTATCTCTTGTCTCAAATGTTTGGTTTAACTGTGACACTACTAACTGGGAATCGAGGTAAATATGCATATGGCATATGCCCTGATGGAGGGCATCGCACATAAGTCCAATGACGACATCATATTCTACCTAATTATTCGTTGCTCAAATGATGCACACACCGTTTGAACAGAGTGGTGATCAATCAGGGTGGTAGATGACCCAGGCATCGGAAGCTAAACTTTGAGACCACCGTGATGCTCCATCAGTAAATCTGAAATAGGGTTCCAGTTGGTGATCCATGGTGGCACTTTGAGTGTGTTTAATAATTCTTTGGTAAAAAAAATTCAGTGGTTAGATTTTGTGTAAGAACACTCTAGGGAAGGGCCCTCTTGGCCCTTATGGGTAGAATTTTTTGAGGTAAAGGCCGTTGATGGGGTTATTGATGCAGGTCCCGTCTAGTTCCATCAAGATGTATGCCCCCTTTCGGAGGAATTTTTAATGATGTAGGGTCCTTTCCACAAGGTTTCAAATTTTCTTGGCCATAGGGCTTCTTTTCCGACATCATAGTAGAGGACTAATTCTCCCTCGGTGAATGAGCAAGGGTTATGTAGTGGTTGAATGATGCTTTTACCCTTTTCTTTTGGGCCTCGTTGTGTTGCAACAACTTTCATCGATTTTCATCGACAAGCTCTAGTTGTACTAGACGTTGTTCTAGAGGCTGGGTATTATCAAGGAGTTCGATTGCTGAAGGTAAATTTGGGATCTCGCATTAGATGGGAATCGCGGCCTCGACCCCATATGCTGACTGGAAGGGAATGAAACCAGTGGATGTCTATACCGTCTTGCGATATGTCCACAGGGCAGAAAAGAGCATATGGTGCCAGTTGGTTTTATGGTTATTTACCATGCGTTGTAACATAGTTTTGAGTACTTTTGTAATAGATTGTACCTGTCCTTTAGACTGGGGGTATTATGGTGAAGCGAATTCGTGGTTGAATCTGAGGTGGTGAGGTAGTTCCTCAAAAACTTCATTCTCGAAGTGTTTCCCATGGTCGGAGACTAATTCTTTGGGGATGTTGAATCGAGCAATCACGTGGTTGAACTGAAATCAAGTGGCGGTTTCTACCATGTTGTCGAATGTAGGCATGGCCTCAGCCCACTTGGTGAAATAGTCGACAACCACGATTATGTATTTATGGTTGCCTGATGAGGCGGGGTTGCAATTCATGAAGACAATTCCCCATTTACAAAAGGGACCGGTGAAGATGACAAGATGTAGAGGAGTAGGAGGTGCTCTTGCTTTGTGGGCAGAGCGTTGGCATCGCTCACATATTTTGACTATTGTAATGCAGTCACCGAACAAGGAGGGCCAAAAATATCTTGCTCATAGGACTTTTTGGGTGGTGGCCATACCAGATAGACGGTCACCGCAAGCACCTCCGTGGCAATCATTAAGGGCTTATTCTGATTGATCGTGGGTGGGGCATTGTCGTAAAATGGTGTCGATGCCTCGTTAATATAAAACATATCCTATGAGGAGATATCGGGGGGCTAGATGGCATATGTGTCGACAATCATCTAGACTGAGATGAGGTCTGAACTTTTGGGTTTGCAAGAATAGGACAATATCGCCGTACCAAGGGTCATCGGTTGCTACAAAGAACAGGTGTTCATCGGGTAGCGAATCATTCACTAGTGATCCCTTGGTATCTCTCGAGATATCTGTAATGAACTCTACTAGGGCAAGCACCTTTTTGCTTTTTGGGTAGCGAAACTATAAGTCATATTCTTGTAGAATGACTATCCAACGGGCGTACTTATGGTTCATTAGGTGGCGTGTGAGCAGGTATTTAATGGGTTTAATATTTGCGATGACTGTAGTGGTTCTTAATATTATGTAATCGTGAATTTTTTGGACTGCATAAATCAATGCTAGTGTAGTATCTTTATTCAGGCTCATATCTTAATGCTAGACCCAATAAGGTTTTGCTGACTTAGCAGATTACGTGCTCCTTCCCATCTGGGCCATCCTGGACCAACACTACAGCTAATGTGGACTGGGAAGCTGATAAATATAGGATATTATCTTTGTCATAGTCTAGAGGACTGATGAGGGGCACTAAAGATAATGTTTCTTTCAGTGCATCAAACACTTTATGGGTGAAATTATCCCATTTAAATGGGATGTCCTAGCGGAGTAGGTGCAGTAAGCCTTGAGCACAGTTGGCATACTCGAGGACAAAGCGTATAAGAAAATTGGCCTTCCCCTACAGGCTTTGAAGTTGCCTGAGGGTTTGAGGTGGAGGTACCTCTTTGATGGCTTGGACCTTGAGGGGGTCCACACAAATGCCTTTCCGGAATACGATAAAACCTAAGAGTATTCCTGCACTGATGCAAAAGACACACTTGAGGGGGTTCAAGTGTAGGTTGTATTGACGACATCATTGGAATACCAATTTCAGATCCTGGAGGTGGTTTGAGTGATTCTTGGAGCATACAGTCAGGTCGTCCAACTAGGCAAGGATAAGGTGCACCAAGTCATGAAATATGTAATTCATTTCCTGTTGGAATGTGGCTCCAGTGTTTTTTAGGCCAAAAAGCATTACCTTGTATGCGAATGTGCCCCAGGGGGTGGTGAACATTGTTTTGTACCAATCTGTATGGCGGATCTGGATTTGATTATATCCAAATAACCCATCCATAAAGGATAGAGCCTCATGTCCTACGCAAGCAATGATGACTTGGTCGATGAATGGAGTGGGATAATTGTTTTTAGGACAAGATTTTTTCAAATCCCGAAAATCGGTGCAAATGCGTATAATGCCCTGTTTTTTCATGACAGGAATAGGGTTGGAAACCTAAGACGTATAGGGAATGGAGTAGATAAACCTGGCTTTGTGAAGCTTGTCAATTTCTCGCTTTATTGCTTCTACCTTAGATGGGTGTAGTTGACGTTGTTTCTAATGTACAAGAGGTCCGTCAAGCCAAGTGTCAATATGGTTCTCTACGATAGTAGGACTAAGCCCAGGAATTTCTAATCAATCCCACGTGAAGATATCTCTATACTCTTGTAGAAATTTTTTATAAGAGGTTATTTCTTCTAGAGAGCAAGTTTCCCCCAGTGAGATTTCTTCGACCTTTACCGGATTTTGGGATATGTTCACCTTGACGGTAGGTGAAATATTCGACATGTTTCCTTCCTCAAATGCACCAAGCACTGGGATGGGTTTTTGAACCAATCGACCTTCCCTGATGGCAGGAAATATTTTGATTCCATCGCGTAGATCTCTTGTTCATTTGTCTTGTTAGGACTGAGCATTTTCTTGGGGAGAAAAATCAAATGGTGATTCATTTCATCCCATGGGTAATTTGGCTCCTTCATAGCCTCAAGTATATCCTCATCCAAATTAAACAAGGACTTGAAGGGGGATTGTTCCTGTTTAGGGTTATGCTGAATGGGGTTAATCCATACGGTGCTAGTTGAGAGACAAGAGAAGGATTCCATCGTAGATGTGGTGGAACCAGACACGGTCAATAGAGTACAGATAGATTAGGTCTGGACTGTCGTAGGAATAGCTACTCTCGTATTTGTAGCTGAATCGACACCTATGGTAGATGAGTAGATAGCTCGAGTCATAGTTCCAATACATGATGATATGAATCGTATATGATGTGTTGTGTCATTGGCGTTCGGTGGGGGGTGAATCTCCCTGATTGGTCGTCTTCCAGTTGGCAAGAACATGATTAATCTATATGTCACATCCTCTTGGCTTGTGGATCTGTCCATGGAATTCGCATCCATGTCATCTTCTTGGGAGAGGCGGACTATGGCGAAGCGTAAGCTAGTGAGGGCTAGCTGGAATCAGGGGATATAATGACAATTATCCAGAAGGTGATTTTCAGTGCATAATGGGCATGTTAATTGTGTTTCCAGAAATCCAACATAGTACACCCTTTCTATTCGATACCATCTGTGGATGAGTTACAGGGATGTGCGCTCTTTGAGGAAGTGACCACATTCATTGCATCGCGTGCTATGTATAACGGTCATTACTGGGGGTCTTTCTAGAGGCCTTCGTTCTTCCTGCAGGTATAGCATGGTACAAGGTTCAATTCCAGATGCTTGGGTGGAGAGATCCTCTTGATAGGATCACTCGATGGTGTGTAAGGCATCTCTATATTGCAGGATCTCTGGGTAGTTATGGGTATAGTGCCCGTAGTTGCTGTAGAGAGTGCATGCGTGATTGGTACGAAGCGCTTTGCCTTTACCTTTGGTGGTAAGTTCATTTTTACGGGAATGCAGCGTCGTGATGTCTGTCTCAGATCCAAGGAGTGGCTTTAATTCATCCAGCTCTGGAAATATATGGGTAGGGTGACCAATTACGTCGCATATGGCACAGATTGGTGATTCTCGTTGAACAGCGGGGGTCACCATCTTCTTTCCTCTCTTCTCGGTTTTCTTAGTCGTAACTACCGGTTTTGCAATGGTAATTTCCATTTCATGGGTGGTTTCAACCATTTCTTGGATGAGTGGGGCCTCCTTGGGACTAAGGGGCTTCAATCCAGTGGCAGTGATATGGGTGGCTCCTGTTCTTGCAAGGGGAATGAGGTACCATACTGGGGGTGCCAACGATATGTTGGGTAATACTAGTGTTGCCAAAACTTGATGGGAAACGAAACCAGTTGGGGGGTAGAGGAAAGGTGTTTGGGAGGCAGCGTAGGCTAGAGAGATTGTCGTGGTCAATGCCTCGGTGTCATTACTGCTTATGTCTATGTCCTGACTAGCTTCAGCACTTGATGTGGACATCATGCACACCAGATTCCCTGTGACATTGGGTGATGACTCAGGAATTATGGGAGGATCTCCTAGGAATGACCCCACAATGGACGATGGTTTGAATTGGTTAGGACCATATTCTTGGTACTATGAGAGAGCATCCGAGACTCTATCTACATAGGGTAGAATTACATCATTGTTTTTTAGGGGTCGTTTCTCGCTGTGCATCAGTTGGTCTACAGTAATGATGCAGTCCTTGTGGGGGAACATCATGATGCGAAAGACGGAGGAGGCTATGGAAGACATGGCATACATATAACTCCGCCCAAGGAGTATATTGTAGTCTAGGTGAGCATCTAAGACTTCAATGTCTATGTGGACCATCTCTCCGGCTAAGTAGACCGGGACGTTTTGGTAGAGGTCGACGAAGGTCGAAGGACGAATGTCATTTTCTCGAAGCGTGATGGCTAATTTTTTAGTTCGGGAGTACCTAACCTCTGCCAGACATTTTGGACATGATGCATGTGGATGCACCCTCGTCTATGACACATTGGTGGATAGTGATATTATGCACTGACACTAGTATCTGGAAGGCGACCATGGAAGGAAGCCGAGGGGTGGCTTTGTCTAAGTCAAAATCCATTAGGCACGTATTGGCAGCGTAGATAGTGCCTAACATGGAAAGGAGGGATTTTTGTTGTTTTGGGCATGACTGCAATACTTCCAAAGCTGACACAGCAGCGGGAGATTTGGCTAAATCATCCACGATGCTATAATTATGGGCCACTTTGGAGTAGTTTCATGCTCGCCTATTAATTCCCTTTGCCATTTTCGACAATGGTTCTTTAGGCATATTTGAAATGGTCAAAGGTGCAGTCGATGCATTGGTACTTTCCCCTAATGTATTAGTGTCTGGAGGGGTGTCGTAATTGCGATTTCATGTTTGGAAAAACATCTCTTCTCTAGTCATGTACATTTCATGGCTGTTATTCCCATAATCTTTTGTATTTTGTTGGTGAGTGCTTACCATCCCTTGATTGGGGAAAGGTTCTTGCATCACGACTGGTTGTTGGGAAGATCCTCCTTGTCCTCGGTTAGTCTGTAGCTTCTTCAGCTTAGGGAGATCAAGATAGTGGTGATTATAGTGACTGTACTCACCACATATCGAACAAGAATGGTTTGTTCGAAGAGGTGGCCTTTTGCTCTGCCGTTGGGCATTGCTCGGCTCCTATTTCTACTTCCGGTTGGAGTTGCCTGCAGCCTGGGATCACAGTGGGCACTGCTGGTTGCTGCCTCCCTGTCCAAGGTTCCCTTTTGGCTTGTTTTTGGATTTTTCTTCACCGTGTTAGGAGGGTATTTTTTCCTGATTATACTGGTGTGGATTGTTTTGGGATGACTACACAAAGTTCACCTATGAATTGTTTTGCACAGGTGGGTCATGTGCTAGGGACTGAGTGTAATGCGGTCCTTGGTTTGCACTTGACTATTGGAGGGGAGTTCTTCCGTCATTGTTTCTTCCTGCATACTAATTCCCCTGAGCTGGAGGATAAGGTCCTCCCTAGTGATATGTTGGTGCCCTATTGGTCAAATTTTGCTGAGGCATATGATGACTTTGAAAACCAGGTTGAGGCACATTCTGGGTAAAACTGTATGTGTAACCAGGGTTTTGACTACTTCTGCCTCGGTAACCTTGGGTCAGTGACCCAATTAGTCCGTCCGCAGAGTCCGACACACCTGGAAATTCTTGGTAAGTTTGTAGGTGCGGGGTGTTAGGCATGATGTTCTAAATGTATCCTGACTGGGTATAAATCAGCTCAAGCTTTTAGGCTTTGCTAATTGCATCCTCTTCGGATGTGGGATTCTGTTATGCCACATCCATTGAAATATCTGCCGTAAGAGTTTTCAGGAATAAATCTAAGACAACTCGGTCACCGAGTTTAGCTTTACATAAACTGAAACACTGCCTCCATTCATGGAGATAGTCTAAGATATGGACGATAGGGGTTTTTCTAAAATGAGTCAGTAACTCCATTCCGGAATCATGTGAATGGGTAACTGAAAATATGTTAGGAACACGATAGCAAGGGCACTAAAGGTTGCATGTGAAGCTGAGGGTTGCTCCACGTACCACTTCGTAGCTACTCCTGTAAGAGTGCGTCGAAATAATCTCAATCGAATAGTGTCGTCAAAGATACTATTCGATGAGCACCACAGGTGAAAGGTCATGACATGATTACCTAGGTCTTCCGCTTGCTTGCCTTCAAACTTTGGTATATGCGAAGGGAGCTTTGTGGGCATGAAAGGCCATGTAGGATCATGTGCGATGGGGTCATTCATCAGCTTGGTTAAATCGGGTAGATTTAACGAAGCTAATAAAGGAGACTGAGAGGTTGATGCAATGTGTGAAGACATAAAGGGGTTAGTCTGCGACGTACCCTGCTGTGTATTAAGCTGGCTTCCCACATGGGACGCACTCCTATTCCCGCTAGGGGTCATGGGAGGAGTGGTTTGTGGTGTGGTGTTGGGAGGCCGACTAGGGTTCTCAACTATGGCTGCCCCAATAAAGGACGAACCAATAATGGTGGTAGCATTCTGTCTTTGACACCTAAATGGTGAAAGACCTAGAACCCCTCTAGTAATGGGGGGATGTCAAAAAGATGCCTGGATCGACGAGGTTCCTTTGGGACCTTTCAGGTGTCGCCCAGGTTTGGTTTTGGAAAATTTTGAGAGGACAAAGTCTATGATGAAAGAAAACTTCTTGTCACATACATAAAACAAAGCGAAAAAAAAAAAATCCCTTTAAATTAATCTATGTGATCAAGCAATCAAAAAAGTGGTTTTTGTTCGTTTGTGTATGATACTCAAAATCCTAGAAGACCTATGCATCCTCACACACTCAAAAGTAACTGGGAATTGAGAATATTCCTTGCGAGTGCTGTCACAATGTCCCGTAAGAGCTGGTGACACCCCTTGTCATCCGAAGAGAATCCACCAAGGTAAGGGTAGAGGGTCTGGTGCTTGCTTGCACCGTCACCTATAGGGAAAAGGTTGCCCTAGTTTTTGGCCACTAAGAACCACTGTTCCATGTGAGCGTTCGAGTCTTAGGCTTCTTGTTAGTTAGCTAACATTACCGAGTATCAGCAGGGTCAGGTAGCCCCAACTGATACTGCACGCATTGCTCCTAAGCCTAACCCCCTCTTAAATGGGTCTCTGTCACGCTCAGGTTTTCCTTGCCATGGGATGATAGGTGGATTTGAAGCTCCCTAAATACACAACTTCTATGTTTCAATATGAATTATGATCAAGGCGGATTATTGGATGCCTACCCCTTGATCCTAACTTAAGCTATAAATTCTTTTGTGGCCCCTATGGGGAGAATTTAGTGAGTTTGGTTAATTTAGTTTTAGGTGTCTTTGCTTCGCATAGTGGGTGTGTGTGTGAGCACAAAGTGGACAAGCACATAGTTTGAACGTGTGGATATTGATGATACTTTACAAAATCCCCTATTTAAACTATATTGTAGTGTTCTTGGCTCAAATGAAAAACATGTGCAGATAATGGGTCGCTTTTAATTTTTCCTAGTTAATCTATGTGACGAACTATAGGGAGATGGAAAATTGTGAATAGGGAGCGTTCATATGCTTACCTAGGATCACCGAAGGGTGCAAAGGTAGTAGAGATTACTTGCTCTTCTATAAATAATTCAATCCTAGTCCCGAAATTCCTAGTGCAAAAATTGAACTAAACTAAAACTCTTACACTAGAAAAAATAAAACTAGCTATGCATGTATGGTCTTGGGCCACTTACTTGGGCTAGTTATCTCGGTGTATAAGTACCAAAATTTGCAAAACATAAAATATTTTCGGAATGTAAGTTATTTTCCCCCCCTACTTAAACTATGTTTAAACTTTGCAAAAATCAACTTGAAGTAAAATTGACACTAAGGCCTACAAGAAGTAGCTAAGAGTGAGCTTTAATGAGCTGCGGGGTACCACAACCAGTGATGGTAGGTGTATTAGGGGCTTCCAAGCACCTTACAAGCCGGAAAAGATAGAAATTAGGAGGAAATTTCTCTTTCTGTAATTTGCACGCAAAAGGCTGAAACGGGTACGCTTTCTGTGCGCGGGTCAACTCTAAATGCATGCCCTGCGCGTCCATGAGGAAAAAATGCGCGCAAATTCCTACAAGTAAAAATTTTAGGAGCTGCTCTGATTCAGTCTGTCCCTTGGGATGAACTAGGGACTGCAAGAGAAATCAGGGGAAATTCAGCTCCAATCCACAACACAGACAAAGGTCTCTACAAAAAGAAGGCACAACCACATAAACTTGGTAATAAAACGTTAGTGGAGTCGCCAATCCTATTGTAGTGTGTTTGGTGCATGTATGTATGAACTCACACAAACTTAAGGGGTGTGGTTTACCCCATTAAGGTATTGGTAACAGGCAGAAAAAGAAGTGGAGTCAAGCAAGTTAGTGGAACATGCTAGAATCAATAAGCATACTAGATAGAAAAAAAAACATGCATATGTAAACTAAAACTAAACTAAAAATAAAAACAAATAAACAGAAGCTATGAAAAGAGTCAAACGACAACAATAAAGTAAACGATGGCTCTAGGCCCCTCTTACTGAGCGCTGGTAGTAAGAAGAGTGAAACTTTACCCTCTTGCCAAAGGGCCCCTAGACAATGGTTCTAGGTCTCGATGCAAGGATGTTTTTATCCCAAGTATGCCTCGGTGTAGTCTCCCTCTCTCTCTACTGTGTTGGACCGAACTTGTTGGATGGCCAAAAATTGAGTCCCCTCTATCTTCAACTCCGGGTCACACGCTGTTGGTATTTCTTGGGAAATTTTGGCCAGCATAACAATGTGATCACCAATTCTTCATCTCATGGTGGCCTTATATAGGAGATTTCAAATCCTCCCTTCCCTCTCTTGGTACATGGAGGATGGTGACCCAAGAGAGGGGTATGATTCCTTTGTGTGCTCCAAATATTCCGTTGTGTGCTCACATAGTGTCTAAGGAGGCATTGGTGGTTATCCTTAGGCGGCTACAAGTAAGGCATCACTTGTCCTTTGCTTTTTGTGGTCCCGGATAGTGAAATTTTTCCACTCTCAAGAATGCATGCATATCGGGAAAAAAGGCATGTAGAAGACACTTGTCACGAATAATTATGCACACAAATAAAATTTAGGACTAGTTCAAATTTGGTTTTCCTCAGACCTTAGAGATTTTTAAATACTTTCCAAATTATGTAATGTCTTCCATCCCTGTAAATCCTTTGGCCTGACATTAATTAATGTCATCTTCTACTGTATGATTTTCCAGTGTTAATAACCGTCATCCAGGCTATTATTTTGCGTCAATAGACAACTCCTGCAAATAGTCCATGAAAATTTTGGTTCATTAAATAGTTTTGTAATATTCGGTTTGAGTTTCTTGTCATTTAATGCTTTGAATTCCTTTTGTTTGGTCGATGACCCTAGGTCAACTTGAGTTTAATTAAGAGTCTAGGCTAGGTTTTCCACATGCAATAATAACTTTGTTTTAGAAATTTATTTAGGATTATAATTCTATTCTAAGTTTCCTAACGTATTTATGTACGTGTAACGTAACTACAAAATGGCTTTTTTTAGTTTTTTTTTTGTTCTTTCAAAATTTCACCAAAAGCTTGGTTAAGATTATTAATTTTTTTTTACTGAATAATTCAGAATCTAATATGTTACATAGTAGTACAAACCCGCTAATTCATTTCACCCGAGAAATCCCGAGAGTTAGGTTTGATAGCCATGAAAATCAAGAGTTTTCACTGCCCACAGAGGGGAAACCAGTCCCTGAAAGTTAAGTTTTGTCGCCCTCATAGGGGAAACTGGCATTTGAGACAAATAGTTTGACAAAATAACAAGTAAAACGACAGACCACTCTGCCAGCAGAGGGAAATAAAATAGGAAAGAAAAAACTAGCCTAGGAAACCTGGGCAATAGGAACGAAATCTGCTAAAGTTCCTCCTAGCTATTGATCATTGGCTGGAGAAGGAGGCTTCTCCACGATTCTGCATCTGTACTCATCGCTGCTTTCGCCATCGTCTGTAGAGGGAGTCGCAGTGTCTTTTCCCTTGTCATTCTTCACCTGAACCTGCTTAGTATTGTCACGGGCGATGTTCAGCTGTGCCAAGGATACCTTGGCGTTTTCTGCAGACGTGTGAGCAGGGACATCATAGGGGCCAGGGATAATGACAGAGGGACCAGGAGCATCGACAGAGCAGGGTGCAGGGCAGACTGTCTCCTCCCATATAGTAACTGTAACATAGGCAGTAATAACCGGCTTATCAAACGAACAATCAAAATGGAACTCCGCTCGTTGAGAGGATTGTCGCAGGGGAATGGAGGCAGATGAAGGGGGGACGAGAGAGGCACCAAACTGGAGAATCTGAGGCGCAGGAGGCGCGGAAGAAGGCACATGGGGAGGTGGAGAGCTCGGGAAGGGGTGAGCATGTTCGCTAAAATGAAGTCTGCCCCTACGGCTCCACGTTTCGGGAATGTGGTCACAGGAGAAGTCCTTGGAGGAGGAATCCGAACTAGGGGAGGACCGAGAATGGATGGCGTGGCCACGACTGCTCCCGCGTCGACATTGCATCCTATGGCGCAGTCTGGGAATGGGGACAGGGAAAAGCTCCCAGCGGCGCTGCTGGAATGGACGTAAGAGAATTGACACAGAGGAGCTGGAGGAGACAGGCAAGGAATTCGAGCAACAGAGGTTGCTTTGCGAAAAATGACACTCTGGGATATCTTCCAAACAGCAAAGGAGCACAAAACGCCTACCAATCTGCATTCGAGCGCTTGGCTCGGTGCAGGCGAGCAGACAAGAGCCTCTTCGCGAGACAATAGAATTGCAGATAGAGTGTTCGACATACAACATTTCAAACTCCAAGTCGAGACCCATAATGAACCAGGGGAGGTGCACAGGGCGTCGACGTTTCGAGAGAGTAGAGTTAATGGATCGCAGAGTGGTGAATTTAATGACCACTTTAATGCTTCTGTGGGAGGCCACATGGCCACCCCACGCCATCGCCCTTAGGATGCGGCTTGGGACGGGCGTCCCATCATGCCCGGGTGTCATCCACATCTGGAGGCTTGGTTAAGATTATTAAGAATCATAATTTTAAGTTATTTAATCAATGATGTGTAAGTTTTTCTGGGTTTTATAATGTGTTAAAGTCATTTTTAGTTTCAAAAGTGCATTTTAAGTAATATTAAATTAAATCACTATCTTGCTCGAATTTGCATTTTCAAATTCCCTCCAACCAATTATCTCTCTCTCACACATATGATATCATATCATAGAGTTGAGATTTTAGATTAAACTTAGCTCTAATATCTTATATATATGAACTCATAGAATCATCTATCATCAATTCGCATTAGAGTAGATATTTTATTATAGTTGTAACTCAAATAGTTAGGGTTTTTGGGTAGAACTGAGGAAGAAGGATAGCTCTCTCTATGTCTCCATAGAGGTTCTGTGTGATATTGAGATAGCTCTATAGTTTTGAGTGAGAGTGGATACATTCTTTTAGTAAAAATTGAGAAGATAATAGTCCTAGAAAGAGTGGAAGCTAGGCAATATTGTTGTGGAGAGATTTAAATGGAAAAATAATAGAAGTGAGTATTTGAAGAAAATTCCCAATAATTTAGTTGAATAGAGTTAAAAGTGGAAGAAAATGGACAATGAGAGAGAAAAAATGGCATGTAAAGGGAGAGTGAAGCCTTGGAGGATCAATAGGAGAATATTAAAGAGGAAAAAAAAATAGTCCTTTGAAGAATTATGTGAAGGGATTAGAAAAATAATAGATAGTTTGGAAGCTTTTGGAGGTAACCTAAGGGATAAAATATAGAACCCTTAGTGAAGAATATAACTTGAATACATGAAGGGAAAAAAAAGGACCTATTACAAAGGAGTCTATATTAGAAATGGAGATAACATTTTGAAAAATGGTTGTTGTAAAGCATAATGGGAAATCTTGCCTTGCAAAGAAAAAACAATTGTTATAAAAAATAAAGGAGGGATGATATTGTAGTATTCAAAGAGAATTATTTTGAGGAACATAACAAAGAGCATGGAATTGACGATAGTGATGTGATTATAGAGTCTGCACTAGAAGATGGTGAGTTATTAGAATATGTCCCTTGGGGAACAAATTTTTTATCTAGTAATTTATTAGAGGCTAGAGGATGGGTGTGTATGTAAAATAGTGGGTAGATGTTAAGGAGGTGGAAGCAACTCTCCAAGCAATGAAGATGAAAATTTTCAATGGGAAACATTATATTCCTTGGGTTATTATCAAAACAAAGTTGATCTTGCATATAATTGGAGTATGAGGAGGATAATTTTGAATGTTCACTAGAATTTGGAAACAAAAATGATGATGATTATGCTAGAATCATTTATTATGAAGTTGAGAATGGAAAATTATTGGAGGACATTCCTATAATGGTATTGGATTTATTTAAAAATATCAATGTTTTTGCATGTGTGGGTATGATTAAAAGAGAAAAAATCCATGATGATATTGCGAGTGAATAAGAAAGAAACTGTATTATTATATAAATACAAAATTAATCTTAAGAAGGCTATGAAGATAGGGACAAGATATTTGATGTTATAATTTATAAATTTGAATGATACTTTGGGGAAGAAATGGAAACCTATGAGGAGGCTGCAGAAGAGGGAATGAGAAAACAAATAAAAAGGATGAGTAGGTGGAAGAAGTTGCAACAAAAGTGAAATTGATAATGTAGAGTTTGCAATGTTGAAATTTGTAGAGACAAGGAGTTGAAAAATAAATAGCTTGAAATTTGAGGTGAACAAGAGGATACTACCAAAGTAATCATTTATAAACTTCAATGTTTCTATAACATGAAGTATAAGAAAAAGTTTGAGGAGGAATTCCATAAAGATGATAGACTTGAAGATATGGAGACTACATTAGTAGTTGTGGAAAATGATCTTTACATTGTCATGGATATTCCACTAAAACAATTTACCACATATAATATATAAGATAATTACTAAAAATTTTACTATTGTTCTCCATATATTTCATTTTCTTTAGTTAGATTATTTTTTTGTGCACGATTAATTAAACTAGCTGAAAACTAAGAAATATGAAACAAAAATAAATACACTCACCATCCATAATAGATAAAAATATTTCCCCTTGGTAACCTTTATGGGGGAAAAGCCAAAATATACTGTGAGGTTACTCTGCTCTCTTTTCTCCGATATGGAAAATGTGCAACTATAAGGAAAGAGGTGGTATGTATGGAGTTACTTGAGATTTCTACCTAGAATGGCTACTATATAATCTTAACCCCATTCCACTTTGCTCTATAATTCCCACTCCTAGTTTCTATTCTCAACAATGGAACAAAATACAATAGCATATAATGGATCTCTTACTCCTCCTAGTAGCCTAGTATTTAACATAGCCCAATAACAATCTAGGAGTAGGGTTTGACTTCCTTAATCCTAAACTAGTGATAAGGTTCTTAGAATTTCTAGAAATTTCTTGAAATCACATACATGGATAGGCCCATATGTGTGAGTAAGGGGGATTATGCAGCACCCAATCATACCATGGTGGTCCAATAAGTAGGTCAACTTATGAGAGGCATATCTTTCTCATACGAGCTTTAATTGAGGCAATTCTTTCACTATTGAAACAAATTTGGTATGTAGAATATCAAATTTTGGTCCATAGCAATTTTGAGACCATAAAAAGTTGTCATTTAAAGCCTAAAAATGGCTCCATGAGTTTTTCCCCCCAAGTTTTCCAAATTAGAACTTATGTTAAGATAACCCTACAAGTAGATTTCTCGAATTTTTTCCACTTTGAAAGAATCAAGGTAGATGAAAAATATTATAATTATTTAATGTAGATCAGAAAAGGATAGTGATACTACCAAATATAATTTATATTTTTTATATGAAAAGGAGGAAACCTTGACAGTTTCAAACACAATAATCCAAACTGCAAGAGAAGATAAAAAAAATCAATAAACACTAAATTTTTGTTTCATTTAATAACTTAACTATTTATGATCATGTTAGGATTGAAAATAGAGTTAAAGATATAAACTTTGAGAAGAAATATCATTTTTATGGATTGTCAAAACTATTAAAAAACACAATAGAAAAGGAAAGAATTGATGGGGAAGGAAAATTAAGATTTGAAGCAATAAAAGTTAAGAAAATGGAGAATTATTCTTGAAGAGGATGAAGCATGATGCTAAATTCATACTTAAAGATAATGGTAATGGTGTGGAATATGATTGTGGTGACAAGAATATAGTGATTATGATTATTAGGATGATAAAAAAGATTAAAATATTAATGATATTGAAAGTATTCATAACCGTAAGGACTTGAAATAGATGAAGATGTTGCTAAAATGCATGATGAGAAAGTTCCATGACTGTAAAACATCAATTCCATAAATAAAATAATAAGAGAAGATGATAAAATAAAGTAGATTTTCATTTATGAAAAATTAGTTGAATAAATTTATGTATATAAAGAAACTATTGAAAATAAGAATGAACATATTAATACATACATAGAAAAAAGTAAAAAAAATCATGTCAACAAAAGATGAGGAGGATGAATTGAAATGAAAGTTTTCCGTTTCCAATGTCAAAGGAAGTTTGAGAGAAAAATCCATTGGAGATAATTTTAAATTGGGGAGTAATGAAGAGAGAAACATTCATATATACTTTAAACTAATTTTATATTCAAGGATGTTGGAAGCCCTCTAATATTTTAAGGCAGATGGAAGAAGAAAATCTTTAGATTGAAGAAGAAAATCTTACATGACTTATTAATACTTGTTTAATATTTCTTGCACTTTAAGATTTTTTCTATATGTTATTTTCAAGACATACAAAGTTCTTGTTTCATTTTTATGTGATTTATTCTCTTGATAAGTACTTCGGGGTCTGAAAAAGATCTGTAATTTTTTTAATGTTTAATATGGAGTTGAAATGTAATATTTTAGCAAAATATTAATAACACTAACACACACGTGTGTGGGGGGTTCACAGACCTTAGAGATTAGTGGCCACTATGTCCACGAAATATTTTTACTAGACAAATCAACTTGAAGATATCACTTCCTGTCAAATATTTCTACTAGACAAATCAACCTGAAGAGATTACTTCTTGTTAGCTTATGCCTAACCACGAGGGTGAAGGGATCACTTCCTCTCAGATATTTGTACTAGACAAATCAACCTGAAGATATCACTTCTTGTTAGCTTAGCCATAAAGCCTAACCACGAGGGTGAAGAGATCACTTCGTGTCAGCTTAGCCATAAAGCCTAACCATGAGGGTGTCAAGAGAATTGAACTTGTGACCTTTAATTAGAAAATGTTATTTAATAATGGGGACTCAACTAGTTGAGATAACACTCCACGCTAGAGATAATGTGTATATTATAGAAGAAAATAATATGTGTGTTTGTGTGTTATTGTTCAAACATTTATATATCTATATAGAGAGAGAGAGAGGGGAATCAAATCTCTTGAGTTACAAACCTTTCTCTGATTCTGCACTCTAAAAAAAATTTACAACTCAAGTTATTTGATCTATCGTGTGTTTTATAAATCCATACTTAACATGGATTTATGTGAAATTGTTTTAGATAAATTTAATAATTATTTTAATTTCTTTTTAATATTTTATTAGTTAAATGCTACATTTTTAAGTAAGTTTTGTTGATTTTTATATTTGTGAAAAATTCGATATAAAAATTTGGTTCTATAAATATATTAGATTCATATTTTAAATTAAGAACGTAATTAAAAAGGAATTTATTCAAATATTTAGTACTTAATCCAATTCACTATTATTTATTTATTTTCACTTAGAATACTGAAAACATTAGATTTGAATAACTCTTGGAAACCCATGTACAATACATAAAAATTAATATAACTCAAACAATAAATAGAATAAAAAAAATAACCATGAAAAATAACTCTTTTAAATGTTGTATTTCTTAGTTTCTTGGCATGGAGGCTTTTCGTGTTGTCATGTTTTTTTTAAGCACAATAATTAAATCACCAACAAACCAAATTGAAGTAAATCATATAAAATCCACATTTTGAGTTGAAACTTGTACAACACATCGCAACACAAAAATAATGGTATTATTATCCATTGTTAAAATAGATATATATGCATAGAATATCTCTAAATAATATCAAAAAAATCACTAAATTCTATCCATAGAATTCTTGATTTTTTTTAAATAACCTTGAAATTTCCAAGAAATGTTTTGATTTTGAGGGCCACTAACATGTTCCAAAAATCAAATCCCCAAGAATTTGGGGATGTTTCCTAAGATTCCCCAAATCTCCTAAACACAGGAATGAAAGATATATGGCTCTTGTTTGGGGATCAGTCCTCGTGAAAGGTGATAATAATGAGGTTGGTTTTCATTTATGAAAGTGTTATAGGAAAACTGTCATTTGCAAAATGCTCATGAGAGACCAAATAAGAAGGCGACTTTTCTTCTCATTCATCACATGTTAAACATCAATGCATAAAGGATTGGTATTGGACTACTAATCTACAAGGTGGCGATGATGGGGTTTGTATGCTCTCATACAATTCTATTTAGTAACGCATTGTAATGATCCAAATATTTAGTAACGCATTCGTGATTTACAATATCGTTCTTTCTATAAAACTCAGTTTTCATTTAAAAAAAAATACAAATTATTCAATAATGAGATAGATCAGAAAAACACCACACAATCATTGAACCCTATGAAAAATAGTGAATCCTTCATAGAACATATTCGAGAATTTTAATGCTTCTATTATTTGGACATTGCAGTATATTATACTTGATTTGTAAAAATATGGACTAATATTGATATTCCATGTAATCTCATATCACAACATGATAAGTTGTAGATGATGAATGATTCAAAGAGAAACATATTCCCATCATAATAATTTGCATTTGAGGAAACATAGATCTATATACTAAAAAGTGTTAGACATTTAAATTATGTATAAAATATTCACAACAAATAAATAAGGACAAAAATAAGAATAACACATTAATTTTTTAGGCTGTAAAACCTTGACCGTTCACCACGGAAACATCCACAGAGTAGGTAAGGTATTTTATTAATAAAGAAATATTTTATAATTATGTTTATGGTCTATTCAACTCTTGTGCTTCATTTGATTTAGATACCATTACATTTGTTATTCCATCACCGATTTCATTAACCAATACAGTTAGAGTAACCAAAACAATTACTTAAGTAAATTAGGTTTTTACTTTTTAAAGTAATTTTTGACACATTCTAATAATATCCACTTTGACTAAAATTTATCTAATACCTTTCCTAAACCCAATTTGAAACTTTTCTGTAAGCTAAGATTCCAAACACCATTGAAACTTCTCTAAGAACATTGGTTTATTAATCGTGTGTACAAACTTTTCTTGAGTGTGGACCTTTCCAAGACCTAATCCATCTTCATAAATGATATGTCTTACAAAATTATACTTTATATTAATATGCTTAATATCAATATTATAAGCTATATGTGTAGTCAAATGAATAAAACTTTCAATATCATATAATAGGTTTACATGGTTTTGCACTCTTCCAAGTTCACCCAAAAGAGCCTTGAACCAAATGGCCTCTTTGGAAGCATGTGAGATAGAAATATATTTTTTCTATGTAGTGGATATAGTAATTTTTTCTTGAAGTTTTGACATCCAAATAATGGATCTTCCTGCAAGGGTAAAGACATAACCTTAAGTAGACCTCCTCTTGTCAAAATTACCTCAAAAAGCTAAATCAACATAACCACATACATAATCAATACTACTATTAAAGGTCATGCAATAATCACTTGTGCCTCTAAAATACAAAAGTACCCATTTCACTATATTCCAATGTTTTATTCCTAAATTCACATATACCTTAAAACAATACGCATTGCATGTGAAATATATGGTTTCATACATACCATAACATGTCTTACACTTCCTAGGGCATGAACATATATGTTGTACATGAGAGATTTAATCATTTCTTTCTCAAGGACATAAACCCGTAGAAATATTAAAACAAGAATCCGAAGGGATATTTACAAGTTTCACACTACTCATCTCAAATTTTGTAAGTATTTTCTCAACATAATTCTATTGTAGAAACTTGAGATTTCCATTTTCCCCTATAAGTTATGTATTTTAAGGCCCAATTTGCTTTTCTTGTCCTATATCCTTTATATCAAAAGTCCCAGACATTTTAGGCTTCAACACGTTGATCTCATCCATGTTTTTGCTTGCAACAAGTATATCGTTAACATATTACACCAAGTAATAAATATATGATTCAAACTTTTGAAGTAAACACAATATTCATACTCACTAATAGTATAATTTCGTTGAGAGGCGATCTACATCCCAGTATAGAGTAGATGTGTATGTATAATGTAAGTATGTAAACAATTTTAAATTCTGGTTTAATTAAAAAAAATTAAAAGTGATTAGGGATGTGCGCAAACATTTCGATGTTTTCCCAGTTAATAATAAAAAGTTAAAGAAATAAAAGTAATAATATTCAATTTGTTATATTTTTATTTTTCTATTAAGTTGTGAATCGTCTTTGTTACAATACCATGAACCAATACCATGCATTATCAATACCAGCATACCCAAAAACCATAACTTATTTCACAAGAAAAATATTTTATAACAATATTACAAGGTTTTTAATTGTGGATTACAATACCATGGCTTATTAATACCACACGCCCAAAAAAAATAACTTATTTCACAATAAAAAATATCTCATAACAATATAAAAATATTCTTACAACCATAACCATGGGTATTCATCCCCACTTTACAACTATGGGCCAATACCATGGCTTATCAATACCACATGCCCAAAAAATATATAAACGCTATTCACCCCCATTTTACCATGGATATTATTAACTTGTAAATAGGCTTTGTTAGAATACCATTGACCAATTTTCCATGGCTTATCAATACCACATGCCCATAAACCATAACTTAATTCACAATAAAAATATTTTAATTAAATTTAATTTTACAAAAAAATTTAATTGAAGCTAACAGGAAAAAGGTTATAATTATTTTTGAGATACATTTAAATGCTCTATCCTCGTGACTACTAAAAATATTCTCATATAAATTAAATTAATGTTTTAATAAATTAAAAATTAAAAATCTAAAAATTAAATTAATGTGAAATTTTTATAGTAAGAACCAACATAGATCCATGTTAACTAAGGATCCAAGTTATTACAACAAGGAAAGTGAAGGGAAGAGAGGGAGAGGGGGAGAGAGGGAGGGATATAGTGACAAAGATGGAGGTTGGAGAGAGAGATAGTGATGGGGGGAGACAGAGAGAGGGAGGTGTGAGAGAGAGGAAGGGAGGGAGAGAGTGGGGGGGAGAAAAGGTGACAGAGAGAGAGGGAGAGACAAGGAGGAAAGAAGATATACATAGAGAGATAAAGGTGGAGAGAGAGAGGGAGTGAAAATGGAGAGAGAGTGAGGGCAAGAGGAGAGGAGGGCAGAGAGAGGAGAGGAGGGAGGAGAGAGAAGAGGAGGTGAGAGACTATAGGGAGAGAAGGGAAAGAGAGAGAGTGGGAGGGACAGAGCTAGAGGGGAGGGCGAGAAAGGGAGAGAGAGAGAGAGAGCAAGAGAGAGAGAGTGGCAGGAGAGAAAGGGAGGTAGAGGACTCAATAAAGATAAGGAAAGAGAGACAAAGTTGGAGGGGGAGAGAGAGGGACAAGAGAAGAAAGTCATAGTCGGAGAAAGGTAAATAGAGAGAGAGGGAGTGACAAAGAAGCGATGGAGAGAGAATGAGGGAGAGAGGATAGTGAGAGGGAAGAGATAAAGGCAAAAGTGAAGAGGGAGAGAGAGTATGTATGTTTAGGGTTGAGATAGAGAGAGGGAATAATAAAGAGACACATAGATAAAAATGTATATATTTTATAGTATTATATAACCAACCTAGATCCATCTTAACCCAGATCTATCAAGTGCCGAGAGGCATCAAATCTCTCAAGGTGAAAACCTTTCCTCAAGTTTTGAGCTCAAAAAAGAGGTATGGACCTCAAGAGATTGGATCCCTTTCGGTGCCTGATAGATTCGGGTTAAGATGGATCTAGGTTGGTTCTATCTCAACATGGTGGAATCAAAATTCTTATACCATTGCTTAGGTGGTTTCTCTGATCCATACAAGGATTTCTTGATCTTTCAAACTAAGATTCCTTTGCGATGTTGCACAAAACCTTGTGGGTTCCATGTATATATCTTTATCCAAATATCCACGTAAAAATGTTTTTCCATCATCTAATTTACTCTAACTGCAAATAAAGAAAAGAAACTAGAGCCAACAAAATACAAATAGATACAAGGTTAACAACTCGAGAAAATTTTTTGTGGAATTATATTCCTTCCATCTAAGAGTAACCTCTTCTGACGAATTTAGCTTATGTATTTCAACATTACCATCAATGGATTTCTTCAATATGTAAACCCATTTAAATCCAACAACATTTTTATCTTTTGGAAGTTCTACTGAGTCCTAAATTTTGTTTTTTCTACGAAACATCGACTTCTTCTCTCATTTCCATCTCATTTGGAATTATTGAGATCATGTATTTCTTCTTGATAACAAGAAGGTTCACCATTGTTAATAACCAAATCAATATATAACTAGTAAAATCAATATACTTTTAAGCAGAATTTATCTCTCATTTACGCCTTCTCAGTATTGGTTATGGAATTTCCACATTTTCTTGAATATATTTAGCATATACAACTTATTTATCATTACAATATTCTTCTTGCTTCCTTTTTCTTTTATATGGTTGGGTTTCAAAATCAATTCGTTAATTTAATGGTACTTGTTCCTATTTCAAATCAGTTTCTAGACCATTTTATTTAATTAGAGAAGATTAATGGAATGTTACATTTACGCTAATGATCGATTTTTAAGTAGTATGATCACATAATCATATCCCTTAGCTACATCATCATAACCAACAAAGAGATATTTCTTTAATATAGGGTCTAACATTTAACATTGATTCTTAGGAGTAATTGTGTAAGCTTATATATATATATATATATATATATATATATATATATATATATATATATATATATATATATATATATATATATATTCCATGTCTATACCTCTCTAGGGATTCTACAATTGATTGCAGCTAATGGTGATCAAATTAAAAGATAATAATCAGTATTGATTGCTGCTACCCATAACTATTGTTACAAATTGTTATTATTAAGCATGTGTCTTTCTCTTTCTACAAGATTCATGTTCATTTGTTTCGATATGCCATATTTCTTGAGTATATATAATGGTTTTATGCCTGATGATCCCATATTCTTTGCAATATTTTTTGAATTATAAATAAATTAACTTGCCTTTGTTATCATTTTTTAAACTTTTGGTTATTTTTCAATTTTATTTTCTACCATACTTATAAATTGTTTAAATATATCAAATACATAAACTTTCCTTTTCAATAAATAGACCCACACTTTTTTAGAAAATTCGGCTTTAAATGTTACAAATTATGATGATAATCCAAAGGAAACTATAGGGTATGGACCCCAAACATCAAATCGATATAATCAAAAACACCTTTACTAACGTGATTATATACTTTAAAATTCTATCTCTGCTACTTTACAAATATACAATTTTTTTCATAAATTCAAATTCAAAGATTCCAAAATTGTGAAAAAACAATACCTATAGTCCTTTCTTTCTCACAATACCTAGACGTTAATGCCATAAATGAGTGGATTAAATTTCCTCATGAGATACCACAACAAATTTATTGATCTGAGCTCTAGCTAGCTTATAAAGGTTTCATATATATGTTTCCTTCATAACCATTAAATCTCCCTTGGATACCTTCACTACTCCACCTTGACTTGTAAACTTATGACCTCGAGAATCCCAAGTTCCAAAAGAAATTAAATTGTTCTTTAATTCAAGCACATTTATGACATATTATAAGGTCCTTATAGAAAAACCAAACATTTAAATTTTGATGCTTCCAACCCCAATAATCTTACAAGAAATATTATTTTCCAGAAGAACGGTTCCACCATCAATAACTTCATATGAACAAAACTAATATTTATGTGTACACATAAAATGAGAAGCACTGGAATATAACAACCATTATTCATAATATTGACGAACATTATTAATAGAAAATACTTCATTTATTATACATGGACCTAATTCAACTAAAATTTCCTCCATTTTGGAATATTTATTGGATTCTTATCTCTTCCAACACTCCTCCTTCATGTCATGACTTGTTATAGTACCAACATCTAAGTTTTATCTTCTTGCCCTTCGACTTTGATATAGATGTACCTTTTTAATTTCCCCCTATTTATTTGGAATAACCCTTACCCACTATTTCTTATAGTGTGGATGTTTGAATTCTTCATTTTCTCTACACTTCCTTAGACAACAATGCTCCAACAACAGAATCAAATTCAAGAGTCATAGTTGTACTAAATCTATTGGAAGTTACAAAATGATCCCACGATGCAAATAATGAATTCAAATTTCACTACCTTTTCTTCATCATTAATTTAACCATCCATACTATACAAATGGCATATAAGAGTATTAAACACATTCAACTAATCTATAATTTTTTTACCTCCTTTCATTTTTAGACATCCTCTGCAAGTATCTCTGACATGTAAATGATTTCATCATATAAGGGATTCCCATCTTACTCCATAAGCCTAATGCTACTTTTCGCTAACATTGTTAAACAAAACATCATCCGCAAAGCATAGCCAAATCATGTTCATGGATCTGGCATCTATATATTCCCAAACTTCATTGGTCATAGTTGTAAGTTTCTTCTTCATTTTGTCTAATTCCTTATGAAACCCTTTTTTTGCTAACAAATATCGCATTTTAAGCTTCCATAATTTGAAACTGTTTTTACTATTAAATTTTAAAACCCCAAATTTGGTGTTTGTTACCTTCACCATTATTCTAAATCATTATATATATATAGATATATAGATATTCAAAAAATAAATTTTATTGTCTTTATAGGCTTGAAATCTTTTCTACTTGGAAGACTCCCATAGTTGGCTTCCATTTTCTTCTATGCGTGGACTTAGAACAACAACTCTACAATGAGACCTATACCCTCTCCTCTAGCAACTTGGTTTACCTAAACTTGAATGGATTTTTCCTTTATATGGCCTTAGCAACTAGGGTTTTTCTATCTAGACTATGTTGCTTTCTTCCTAGTCTTCTATTACTAAAAATTATTTTTCTTTATCTACAACTCAATTTCCCAACTAGCACATTTGCATCCATGGTTCTCTGGTGGCTCAAATCTATCCCTATGTAGTGGCATCCTTGTAATGGATTGATCTCTTTTATTCAAACAAACTCAACTCTAATGCTAACAGAGTCCTCTAGTCTAGTTACTTGGGCTACTCCATCAACACAAAACATTTATTTAGATCTTGACACTATGCTAATACTGCTTGTTAGTACTCTAAATCTGTATAAAACATTCACTACGCAAAAAAAAATGACAAAAATAAAAATAACACATAAAAATTTTACATGGTAAAACCTGATAATTTATTAAGGAAACATCCATGGATAAAAGTAAAGTATTTTATGAATCAAAAAGGATTTTTCAATTAAGTGTATGGCCCCTTCAACTCTCCAGCTTCATTTGAAGTAGACACTATTACATTTGTTATGAAAATAATCACAAATTTAGAGTAACTACAAAATTTAATTTTAATAATAAGTAAATTTAGGTTTTACATCTTATTTTAAGTAATAATCGTCAAATTTCGACACAAAACTATAATTATAAAATTTACTTTAATCATAAATAAAATTTGTATTTTTACATTTTCTTTTAAATAATTTTCGTCACGGTTTAACACAAAACTACAAGTAACACACAAATTAAATCCTCATATATGATGTATATAACGAATGTATATAAACCCAACTCGTTAAAACATATAATATTGACACGTTAACAACGCAATTTTCTCAAAATAGTCAATTTTTCATTTACCCTATTCCAAAAGAAAAATTTAGTCATACCTCGTGTGCATTAAAATTAAAAACCACAAAGCCAACCATCATTCTAATATTCTCAAAATAGTCAATTTTTCATTTAACCCTATTCCAAAAAAAAAAGTTGGTCATACCTCGTGTGCATTAAAATTAAAAACAACAAAGCCAACCATCATTCTAATATTAAATCAAAGAGGTTGCGATTGTGCTTCCTCTTTAAGTCTTGATTGGTTGTGCTTCTTTTATGAAGCTTGGTTTTAAATGTAGTGGTGGTGACATAGGTGTCACTAGCAAGAACAATAATTTCCTCATAAAAATTTATCACGAATGAGTAAGATGTAAAAGAGCTTTGTTGCCAAGAGAGTAATAGGAAAATCGCTCAATGTTTTCTACACAAATGCAGAGTTACCAAATTTTAATGATAGGAAATTCCATAACATAACTAAAGAAATGAGGAAATTAGTAACCATATGGATATAATAGGATACGATGATTACTCACCAATCTTGTGTTTCGCCAGCCAATATAGATCCCCTTACATGCCAACCTACATTTGTGTGAATGAAGACAATTAATTCATCCTCATTTTACAGATGATTCGGAGATCGTAATTCATATTGACTACAATGTTATTTTATATCTCATGTAAGTTGTAAATTTGTAGTTATGAAGTATATACTCCACGATAACTATTGTGATGGCCGAGGTTGTCATGGAGGATATAGTGTTGGAATCCAAGCTCTCGGTTGTCTAAACCCGAAGATAATGGAATCCTAAACGACATGAAGAAACTCCCACAGAAAAAATAATTATGATTCATTTCGCTTCATTTTCCATTAGAAAATGCATAGGGTAAATCCCACATGAAGAGGATTTGAAACTCAGACATAAAATTGTTGCAGTAATTGTCATACCATACTTATTGGGAATCAATTACATGGAATTATATGGACTAACCCCATGAACATCGGGACTAATCACTCACTCAAGGTAATAGTAAGGATTTGGAAGTTTTAACCACCCACTCAAGATAATGGTAAGGGTTTGGAAGTTTACTAAGCCAACCGGTTTGGTGTAGTGGAAAACCTCAACATGATATTAAAACCTTAGGCCAAGCTTGATTCCTCGAGTTGCATCTAAGGGAAGGTGTTAGAGTAATTCTCACACTCAATAGTAAGGATTTGGAAGTTTTAACCACCCACTCAAGATAATGGTAAGGGTATGGAAGTTTACTAAGCCAACCGGTTTGGCGTAGTGGAAAACCTCAACATGATATTAAAACCTTAGGCCAAGCTTGATTCCTCGAGTTGCATCTAAGGGAAGGTGTTAGAGTAATTCTCACACTCACTTCATTGGGAATCCGATTATGTGGACTAACCACAACCTTGGGAACATGTGGCTAATCATCCACTCAAAGTAATTGTATTGGTTTGAAGTTTATGAAGCTTACGGTTTTTGGTATAATGGAAAACATCAACAAGAATCAGTCAACAAAATACACCATGGTATAAAACACAAAAACATAATATGCATACAAGTAATAGAATAAGTGTGGTCAATAGAATTATGGAGATCTAATTCACAAATAGCTTACACAATCCCAAACATGCATAAATCTAGGAGGAGAAACCTTGTGAGATACTTCACCACTCCCAACACAGTTATAATTATTATACTTTTGATATTGCTTCTCTACAAAGCTACTATCCAAATGGAACTTAATTTGGAGATGGAAAAATTGTTGGAGTAATGGTCACACTCACTTTATTGGGAATCAATTATGCTAACTACCCTAGGAACATTTGACTAACCACCCTTTGAAGGTAATGGTGTCACTTCGGAATTTTATTAAGCATGTGGGTTTAGGTGTAACAAAAAACCTCAACATGATATCACAGTCTTGGCCCAAGTTCTATTCCTTGAGTTGCATTTGAGGGGGGTTGTTGGAGTAATTTTCACACTCACCTCATTGAGAATTAATTATGTGAATCACCACTCTAGGAACATGGGACTTATAACCACCTACTCAAGGTAATAGAAAGGGTTTGGAAGTTTACTAATGCTTGTGTTTTTTGGTGTAACTAAAATTTGAACTTCAAGAGATAGGTAATATTAAGGGCTTGGAAGTTTACTAAAACTTGTGGTTTTTGGTATAAGTGAAAATTGAACTTCTAGAAATTTGATTCCTCCCATGAATCTATGGTTTATATGTGTGTGTGTGTGTGTGTGTTGGTGACAAAATTAACCAAAAAAATATATGTGAAAATGTACTACTTGAAATACATGTAAATATTACTAAATTGTATATTGAAAAAAAATTGACTGTGTAAAAAATATTGAAATATTTTATTTATGAATCACATTCAATTTTATTATTATTATTATTATTATTATTGATGATGATGATAATGATGATGATGATGATGATGGTTAACTTCCATTGAGACCAATCTTTGGTCTATCCGACCTAAAGAAAAGAATTATTTAGTTTGATTTAAGATTTCATTCCTATGCTCAAAAAGCTTGGAGAGAAGCCTCCTGAGCTCACTATAATTTTGACATCTTAAAAGGCTAGGAAGGTCTATATTGCAACAAAGATTATGAAATTGAGCTCTAATGTGGTTGTATTTGGGGCACTCTAAGAGGAAGTGATTTTCATCCTCGATGTTCATATTCTCACAGAGATGGACTATCCTTTCCATCCATGGTATTTTAGGAATTGTTCAACGACCTGTTTCACTATGGAGCTCATGAGAGTTCGTTCTAATCTTGTCTATATTTATTTTCTTCTTTGAGCTAGTTAAAATAGAGAGATACTTTTGATCTTCTAGGGTGGGGTTGATGACCTCCTTATAATATCTTAATTTTCTTTTAACTGCTAGATCTTTCTCACACCACATTTTTTCTTTGAACTTAGAAGTAACAATTTTTTTAATGTTATTAATGTTTTGCAATGCAACATTCTCGTCAATATCCCAATGTTTTAACCAAGCCCTGATGTCTTTATACCAACCTCGTTTAAGCCTTAGGTGGTTTTGGCTGAAATTTAAAGCTAGCTTAGGAAGTCTATGGTCTCCTATGCTATTGAGCTTGTGCTTGTACAATAGAAGCCTAGTCATAGCTAGGCTCTCGATAAGAGAAAGACCCACTTCTATAAGGAGAATAGGATAGGGTGTATTGCTTTTAATTTTAAGGTTATACGTTATAAAACGCTTCTGGATTTTCTCAATCTTTCTCCAGGATTCTCTAGAGATGATGCAACCCCAAACCTCACATCCATATAAGATAACCGGAGTGACTAAAGTTTCAAAGAGAAACTTCTTTCTATCCCACATTACGAGGTTTTTCGTTTTACAATTATTTTCAAGACCATAATAAGCTTTCCACCCCCCATTAATCCTTTTCTGAATGCTATAGTTCAAGTTGAGCTTGTGATGAATATCAATTCCTAGGTACTTATAAGAAGACACTTCCTCCAAGTTACTATTGTCATACATAAAATTAGCGTAAGTGTCCTTCTTGGATTTGATAATCATAACTTTTTTTTTGTCAGTGTTAACAGGCATACACATGGCAAAGCAGAAATCCTTATGAAGTCTATGTTGCTTATCAATATCAGATGGGCACCTTGCGAGAAGAACAATATTGTCAACATAGAGAAGAAGGATGATGACTATCCCAGCTAATATCATGCTAGCACATCCTGCTTCCTCTAAAAAACCTTCTAGCTTGTCGATGTAAATGCCAAATAGGGTAGGGGAGAGGGGGCAACCTTATTTAAATCCGATATTACATTTGATATCTTTCGACCACCCCTCATTGATATTTAACTTGGCAATTACATTCTCGTATAACCTTATAGCGGTCGCTCTTAGCTCGAAAGGAACATTTAGCTCTTCTAATATATTCCATAGGTTGTTTCTAGAAACCCTATCAAAAGCCTTTCTAAAGTCCACAAAGAAACATAAGAGATTGGATTTATCATTGTGGCATTCCTCCACAATGATCCTTAGTGTAACGAGGTGGTCTGTTGTTGAGTGTTGCCTTCTAAAACCCACTTGGACTTTAGCTCGCTTACCTTCACTTTCAAGCCATATGCTCAATTTCTTTTCCAAAATAATACCATATAACTTGGCTAAGAGAGGGTTGATCATAATTGTCCGATAATTAGAGGGGTTATTTTTATCCCCACTTTTAAAGATAGGGATAATGAGGCTCTAAGTCCAAGGTTTAGGGAACCCTTGCTTGACCGCTTGGTTGAAAAGCTTGTGGATGTGGGGGATGAGGACAGGACCTCTAATTTTTAAGATTTTCGCCTGGTAAACTTCAATGTCTTTAGCTTTCCCATTTCCAGGCATTTAACCCCAAAATCAATGTCTTCTAAAGAGAAAACTTCTTTCCCTATGAGAAGGGTTTCAAAATCCCTGGCATTTGGAGATTCATAAAGCTTTTTAAGATAGGAATTCTAGTCGTGTAAAGCAATTTTATTATTATCTTTAGTTTTCCCAGTTAGAATCTTCCTCCAGAATTTCTTAGGAGCCACCTTAGAGAGGTGTAATAGTTTCTCTTGTCTTTTATGAATATATTGCCTTTTTTTCCTTTTAGTTAGGGCTTTGTAAATTTTTATCTTGTCAATTTTGAGAGATTCATCAATAGCTTCCTTAATTTCTCTCTTCGCACTTTTACAATCTCTGTCATACCATGGGTTGGTTTTTCTATTTCTATTATTGTTTGAGACTTCAATTGAGAACTTGTTAATAGAATATGAGAGGGTGGTAGTAAAATTATGATAGCGGTCATCTATGTTGTCTATATTAGATAAAGGAAGAAAATTAGTTTTTAAGTCATTTCGAAAGAGATCGTTTTTATTTCTATCAAAGATTAAGTTCTTTTGACTATAAGGATTATCTTCTATGGGATCTCTATGCATGAAAAAATTGTGAGTTATGAGTAAAGGCCTATGATCAGAGTCAGGTTCATGGTCGTTTAAGATTGTAATATTCCTACTTAGCCCAAGCTAAGAGGAATATACAATTTTGTTTCATTTTTTGTTGATTGAATAAATGAATCAAGGAGGACATGTAAAACTCCTAAAAAAAATTAATAAATCCATGCCTATGTGAACAAAGACAAATCTAGGCCATGTAAAATAAACACTTGCAGGCGTGAATGGGTTTTAACTATGAGACTGGGTCAACCTTGACCAAATCCACAGTGTAGTCTAGATGCAATGTACCTCATGTATGAACAACGTTGTTCTAGATGGAGGCTCCACATGTGAAAGGAGCTAACTGATTGAAGTGGTTTAGGGTTTGACAAGGCTTCTATCTTATAAAAGGAAGAGGAGAGCAACATGAGAGGGTTGCCGACGATAATCATTGTTAGGTCCCTACATTACTAGTATAGTCCCTTATTGTTGTTAGTGTAACCCCCTTAATGGTATTATTGTACCCTTGTAACCCCCATATTGTTATTATTGTGCCCTTAAATTATTATTGTTAGGTTGCCTAGGATTACATTGTGGCCCCATGGACTCCTATATATAGAAAGGAGGTTTTGTAATTTGAATCATCCAAGAATTTTTCATTCATGTAATGTATTGGAGGTTGCCCCCTCGAAGTGGCTTATTTCTAAGGCATTGATATCTCTTTTCTTCTCTTTTTGGTGTTGGTTTCACAACATTTGGTATCAGAGCTTTGAGATTCTAGGGTTTCACTGCTCCAAACAGTTCATCTTGGCATTTGCGCTATAAATTTTTTTCTACGAAGGTTTAGAATCTAAAATTTTTAGAGTGCGAAGCCAAAATCCTGAGGAACATTGTCGCAAAATTTCAGAGCTTGGTTCGCAATATGTTCGAAGATATGATCTGTGTAAGTTAGGTCATTTTGCAGGCTCCTGAATTTAACCTAAACAGGTCATCGTGGTATTTTCATAATAACGTTTTTTCTACGAAGGTTCAGAAGCTGAAATTGTTAGAGTGAGAAGCTGCAATCCTGAGGAACATCTTCGCAAAATTTTAGATATTGGTTCACAATATTTTCAGAGATATGATCTGTGGAAGTTAGGGATTTTTGAGGCTTCTGAATTTCATCTCAAAGAGGCGATCGTGGGAAGATCTTCATAGCTCTCTGTCTGAGCATCGGATTGGAATGCTGTAAAAAGTGGTTGAAATTACACGAACTGTAGTTTTCGTTCTATCAATTTCAGAGCCAAAGGAGGAAACAATGACACGTGACAAGTCGTACAAGTTTTCTCTACTGAACTAGTCCAAAATTGGGTCATTGTGGGATATTGGACATAACTTTTCCTTGAAGAATCAAAATCGAATCAGACCTATGGAATTTTAAAGAAGCTTCAGAGGGCTACTATAGGGCTAAATTTTAGATATTGAGGATCTGCAATTATAGAGATAATTAAATTTCAATATCGAGCTCCTCAAAAGTAAGTAAAAGGTGTC
Organism: Pinus albicaulis; assembly: GCA_034641835.2. Lineage (NCBI taxonomy): Eukaryota > Viridiplantae > Streptophyta > Pinopsida > Pinales > Pinaceae > Pinus > Pinus albicaulis. The sequence continues at coordinate 206,292,927 of CM076571.1, forward strand.
TATTTTTTTTTCCGAATTGCATAAGTCTTGTTTGAAGGATCAAGTTGAATTGATTACAAGGGCATATTGTAGAATAGATATCAGTATTGAATTCTAAAATGGCCCCTAAAAAGAATTCAACACCCATTAAGCCTTTATAAAGCTCTACTATGACTCATGAAGACAAAGAATAGAAATATGACATATCAAAATTACAAGAGCAAGTGCAACAAATTTCGCTCTCACAAAGAGCAACAAAAAATGACATGGAAGTTTTGAAGAAAGGCGTGGAAACTAAGATGGATGGTTTGAAGAAAGGCATGTAATCTAAGATGGATGGTTTGAAGAATGGCATGGAATCTAAGATATATGGCATGGAAGCTAGCATGGAATCTAAGATGGATGACATGGAAGCTAAGATTGATGAGAAAATGGAAAACATGAAGAATGATCTAAAAGCGGACATGGAAGGTTTGACAAAGTTGATACAAGAAATGTTTCCTAATGGTGAAAATATAGTAGAGGAAACTCATGATGAGAACAAAATAAATGTTAATCATGATTTCATAAAATCTAATGTTGGCGGTAAGAACCACCATATTCCAAAAATGGATATGAGGAAGTTTGATGGAAAGGATCCTGTAACATGGATACTACAGATGGAGCAATATTTTGATCTCCATAATGTGAAAAACACACAAAGGTACGCATTACAGCATTACATTTAGAACAAAATACATTTGTATGGTATCGATGGCTTTGCTCCCGTAAAAAAATTGTCACTTGGTCAATTTTTACGAAGGAGGTATTAGCACATTATGAGGATACAAAGCCCGACACCTTCTTTAGCCAATTGATAAATCTAATAAAAAGTTTTAATGGGGAAGCACATTGAGGACTTCAAAAATTGGATATAAGAATGCTTGATATTTGAGGAGAACCACAAAGTTGATCTCTTCATATGTACTTTAAAGGATAACATCCAACATGAAGTTCACGTTTTGGATCTTGATTCATTGGAGAAGACATTTAGGTTGGCGAGAAAAATTGAATGTAAAATTATGGCGACAAGGAAGCCTACCACTCATTTCTATAAAGAAGGAAGTGTTGCTACACCTAGATTTCCACAACCTACAAGGTTGACACCACAAAAATTGGAAGAAAAAAGAGCAAAAGGGCTTTGCTATAGTTGTGATAGAAAATACACTAAAGGTCATAAGTGTTCTGAGAAGAAATTATTTTACATAGATTGTGAAAAGGAAGAAGAAAATGAACAAGAAGAAGGTATACACCGGGAACCAACCCCGGAAGAAAAGTAGATCGAGCCACATCAGTCTGCTAATGCATTGGCAGGTGCCACTCCTCAAACTCTCAAGATAGAAGGACATATCGAGAAGAAAAAGGTAATAGTGTTGATTGATTCAGGTAGCACCCATAATTTTATTCATTGTAAGGTAGCCAAGGAATTGAATTGTTTCCTAACACAGCACCATAATGTCAAGTGATGGTTGCAAATGGAGGAACTATAAATTTATTTTGAAAATTCCATAATATCAAGCCAACCATGGGGGAATATGTATTGAATAGTCTAATGTTTTCCATTCCTATGGGAGGTGCTGATGTTGTACTAGGAGTATAATGGTTACAATTTTTGGGGACGGTAGATTTTAATTTTCAAGAACTTTTCTTGAAATTTTTTTCAGAAGGAAAGGAAGTCGAATTACACGGTATTGTGGGGAAGCCGAGAAAGATAATAATCTCTAACTTCATGACAAATCTTCTAAATAAAGAACAACGAGGCGTAATTGCACAATTATGCTCACTAGAAGTTCCAACATCAAAATCATTTATTTCTCTCGATATCCAAAAAGCCTTGGACAATCATTCCAAGGTTTTTGAAACTCCGAAAGGACTCCCACCTATTCGTGATCATGATCATGCTATTCATTTGATTCTAGGAAGTGTTCCTCCAAACATCAGGCCTTATAGATATCCTTATGTCCAAAATAGTGAAATTGTACGTATGAGGCGGGTATAATTTAACCTAGTCAAAGTTCTTTCTCTACTCTTGTAGTATTAGTACACAAGAAGAATGGATCATGGCGCATGTGTCCGAATTATAGGGAGCTCAATAAGCTCACCATTAAAGATAAATTTCCCATTCCTGTGATTGATGAATTATTGGATGAATTACATGGAGCAATTTATTTTACCAAATTGGATCTTCATTCATGGTATCATCAAATTAGAATGAAGACTGAAGATATTCCGAAAACAACATTTCGAACTCATGAGGGTCATTATGAATTTTTGGTCATGCCTTTTGGCCCTACCAATGCACCTTCTACATTTCAAGGGTTGATGAATTCCATTTTCAAACCCTTCCTTAGAAAATTTGTGCTAGTATTTTTTGATGATATACTAATCTGCAGCAGGTCTTGGAAGGATCATGTTGAACATGTTGACAGGGTGCTCAAACTATTGCAGGAGAAACAATTATATGCAAAAACATCTAAATGTTTCTTTGGAGTACAAGAGGTGGAATATCTGGGTCATATTGTATCTCACGAGGGTGTTAAAGTAGACCCTAACAAAATTAAAGCCATTAAGGAATGGAAAGTCTCCACAACCATAAAGCAGTTGGGAGGATTTCTCGGGTTAACAGGGTATTATCGCAAGTTTGTTAAGAATTATGGGAGAATAGCAGCACCTCTAACAACATTATTGAAGAAAGATGCATTTTCATGGACTCCTGAAGCAACTAAGGCCTTTGAACATTTTAAAGAGGCAATGTGCCTAGCACCGGTCTTAGCTACGCCAGACTTCACAAAAACCTTTATTGTGGAATGTGATGCCTCAGGAAATGGAATTGGTGCAGTTTTAATGCAGGAAGGAAGACCCATTGCTTTTGAAAGTCCTCCAATCAAAGGAAAGTATTTACAGAAACCTATTTATGAGAAGGAAATGTTAGCAATACTACATGCACTAAAGAAATGGCGAACTTACCTAATGGGAAGACACTTCAAGGTAAAAACTGATCATGATAGTCTTAAACACTTTTTTGGAACAAAGACTATCTTCAGAAGAGCAGCAAAAATGGGTCACAAAGATGTTGGGTTATGACTTTGAAATAATCTACAAAAAAGGAAAGCTTAATGTTGTTGCAGATGCACTATCAAGAAATAATGAAGAGGTGGAAGCATTGCTTTGTGCCATTTATATTATCCAACCAGATTGGATAACCGAAGCAAGAGATGAATGGAAGAAGGACAAAGATGTATGGACACTCATTCAAAATTTGCAGCAAGATCCTAGTACATCTGATACATTTAGTTGGAAAAATGATTCCTTATGGTACAAAGATCGCTTATATCTTTGTAAGAATTCCCAACTAAAACAAAAGATTCTTCTGGAATTGCACACTTCTCCTTTAGGAGGACACTCAGATTTTTAAAAACTTACCACAGGGTGAAGAAAGAATTTTTTTGGGATGGCCTTAAATCTGATATTCGAAAGTTTGTGGCGGAATGTTTGGTCTGCCAGCAGAATAAAGTGGAAACAATTAAGACCCCAGGACTTCTACAACCTTTATCCATTCCAAGTCAACGTTGGGAGGAGATTTCAATGGATTTTATCACAGGTTTACCTAAGTCCGAAGGAAAGAGTGTCATCGTGGTGGTAGTTGATAGACTTACCAAGTATGCACACTTTTGTGCTTTATCTCATCCATTTAAAGCAAGTACAGTTGCTACTACATTTATGGACAGAATTCAAAAGCTACATGGAAGCCCAAGGGTTATTGTGAGCGACAGAGATCCCATTTTACTGGAAATTTTTGGACGGAGTTATTTTCTTGTTTGGGTACTCAATTAGCTCATAGCTCATCTTATCATCCTCAATCTGATGGTCAAACTGAGATAGTAAACAAATGTTTGGAAGGATATCTTTGTTGTTTTGTATCTGATAAACAAACACAATGGGTCAAGTGGTTACCTCTCGCTGAATGGTGGTATAACACTTCCTTCCATACCGCAGCAAAAATGACCCCATTTATGGCACTTTATGGATATCATCCACCATCCATCACATCATCTTTAAGAGAAAATTTGAAGGTTCAAGCAGTGGAAGATCACATCGAGCATCAACAAGAAGTTCTCCAACTCTTAAAGGACAACCTAAATTTGGCACAAAATCGAATGAAACAACAGGCAGATCAACATCGCAGCGAGAGACGTTTTGATGTAGGAGACTGGGTATTTTTACAGCTACAACCATACAAACAAATGTCCCTCAAGCAAGCTAAGAAGGATAATAAATTATCGCCAAAGTACTATGGTCCTTACAAGGTGTTGCAAAAGATTGGCACTATGGCATACAAATTGGAGCTTCCTGCTTCTTCGCGAGTACATCCAGTTTTCCATGTTTCATGCTTAAAGAAGGTTATAGGTGAAAATCTTCCAGTTCAAACAATATTGCCAGAACTTGATGAGGAAAGAAAAATCATATTGGAACCTGAAGCGGTCACGGAAACAAGAACTCGACAGCTACGAAATCGATCAATTTCAGAGTATCTCATCAAGTGGAAGAACTTACCGACTGAAGATCTACATGGGAGGAAAACACTTTTTTTAAGGAGAGGGGCATGCTAGGTCCCTATATTACTAGTATACTCCCTTATTGTTGTTATTGTAACCCCATTATTGTTATTATTGTACCCTTGTAACCCCAATATTTTTATTATCGTGCCCTTAAATTATTATTGTTAGGTCAGCTAGGATTACATTGTGGCCCCATGGACTCCTATATATAGAAAGGAGGTTTTGTAATTTGAATCATCCAAGAATTGTTCATTCATGTAATGTAATGGAGGTTGCCCCCTCGAAGTGGCTTATTTCTAAGGTGTTGATATCTCTTTTCTTCTCTTTTTGGAGTTGGTTTCACAACAATCATTTTATGGATATATTGTCTGGTTAGACATATATCATTCTCTAGTTGTTTAGCTGAGAATAATGTTGTTTAGCATTGGGTGTTCCTGAGCGGGAATTCCACCTCCTTCCTAGAGTAGCTCTTGGAGGAGCCTTGTTTGTCTTGTCCACTATCTGGCATTTTGCCAAGCTTCATCTTGCACTTACAGCATTGATCCTATTTAGGATTGGGTTGTCCTTGTGAGCTGCAACAAGTGGAGGATAGATCTCTTCAGATATATGCATCTCTAGCACCCCTTTTCACTGAGAAATTCATATATCCCTTTGAAAAGAGTGTTCTAGACCTTGGGAGATTTAGATCCAGATCTTGGCCTCAGACCAAAGCATACTCAGAGTCTACAGCACAGTCCCTTTTGCAGTACTGCGCTATTTGCAACAACAGAGCTGCAGGGAGTTTTGGCATCATCTTGGAGGAGAGATCTCTAGTGATTGGATCCTTGCTTTCACTATGGTGATCCATGGATTGGCCATCCAATCCATGTTTGTTTTAGATCTAATCTGCTGTACATCATATACTTCAAAATTTTTTGAATGTTACTGCATATCTGTAACTTAGATCTCAGATCTACTCTTGTACTTTCATGTTTTGCTAAAATCCTCAAGTAGAGTGTATAAAGGAGCCTTTATTGTATACAGATCTGAAATAAATCCATAATTTTGTATACATATCTGCTCTAGATATGAGTTGTAACATACTACTACTTCAACCAATGAAAATAACGTTGTAAAGCTTATTCAGACATTTCTTGTGGTTGTAGCACCTCATTTTGAGGGTTTCTTCTTGTATAACCTTCTCCTTTCTATTATACATTGTATAAGCTCTATTGTAAATCTGATTTATTGTTGTATCAGCTATATTTGAGCTACCATATTGATCCCCTGCAAAGATTGGGCTGAACTGCGTTATTTTCCAGCAGTGTTGTGTTTGTATTGCTGCAGTCCTTTCTTTGGGCATTTCCTAGCTGCACTAGGTGTGGGGAGACCTATTTAACCCACCTAGGAGGATTTTTTATTGAATTCCTCTTGGATTCAGGTCTTATATTGTCATATCTAAGGGATCCAAGTGCGGTTTCCAATCCTGTAGCATACATTCTTGAAAAATGCGTTTTTCAGAAATGCCTTGCTAGCAGTCCCGATTTTGGGATATTACAGTGGTATCAGAGCCTGATATTTGGCTCAGCCTATGAGTCTCAAATATAGATATCAAGATGTTGAAAATAATAAACTTTCTCTCATCCTTTTTTAGATCCAGAAAGGACCTCTCCAAGGAGGTTAATAAAGCGGAAGAAGGAGAAGAGGAAGGACCATGCACTTCCTACTCTCACAAAGAAGAAGACAAGAAGCATGGAGGACACTTGGATCATCAAATCCTGAGTAAGTACCTTGTTGAGTACAAGTCTCAACCTAGAGCCTTCAAGGGGACTCTAGCCTTCCCATATTTCATTCAACTGGAGGAAGGGAGGAAACCCTGCAACAAGGGAGAAATCAAGGGAAATAGGTTTCTATTGTCCACTTTTGATGGGACATCTGGAGCCAAAGCTTGGGCAAAGAGACTCAGTGCATTCTTCCTACTACATCCAGTGGTAGAGAAATATGCAGTGGAGATTGCAGCGCTGCACCTGAAGGGTGAAGCAAGCAATTGGTGGTTCAACCATGTGAGACATGCAAAAGTATCTTCTTTTGTAGATTTCACTCAAAGGGTGATCAAGAGATTTGATAAAGATAAATCTGAGGAAGAGAAGTCCTCACTATCTCTTGAGGAGATTTGTACCAGCACTATGACAGCCTTGGAGGAGCAACCTTCAACACCAGTAGTTGAGGGAGCCAACATGATAGAAGAAGGAACTCTTGTAGCCATACAAGATGTTCCCAAAGCCTATCAAGATATGATTGAGTTTCCACCTTCTATTATTATAGCAAGCCTTTTAGAGGGTTGTGGAAACCTGATGTTGCATGACCCAAAATCATCACTTACTGCTAATTTAGATCAGCAAGTTGCACTGCGCTATCCAAGAGCAGCAGTGAAGAAAGGAGGACCCATTCCTCATGGGAGCAATCAGATTTCAGCTTCATTCACGAAGCAATGAAGACAAGGGGTAGACATCTTGAGATGAGAAAAATCTTCTCCTCTCTAGATGACACTTTCTCAATGAGCATGCCACAGCTCAAAGAGAGACTTCTACTTACAGTAGAGCCAAGACCCCACTGGTTTTGGAAGACCATGCATGAGGAGGAGGTACCATCAAGATATCCCATGTGAGGTGCACTTCAACATTCCATGAAGTGCAAAGTTCTTCAAATATTTGAGAAGGTTGGTGTCCTACAATGGGAGGATACCAAATGTTTGCATAATGAGGTCCATGATCCACCAGTGGATGAATGGATGTGGATGGTGAGAAAGAAGCTGGAAATCTACTTGCAGATCTATGATACCGGGCAGCAAGAGGCTTGGATGCACTGGTTACTTTTGAAAGAGTTTGGCCATCATCCTCTTTCTAAGGGTATGTGGAGAAAAGATGTGTGGCAGGATACTTGCATCATTGAGCAACAAGGCATATGGACACATTGTGTTGATATGACATTCTTCATATCAATCACCATGTTTTCACCACATGATTTATATGATGGAGGTATGAGGAGGCAGCAAAATCTTTTGTTGCTTTGGATGTTCTTGGGAGAGAAAGAGCAAATTTTCTCTCACACTTTGCATGATGTTGCAAGAGGAGGAGATGGCATTATCTCCTTAGCCTTGGATGATCTAGAAGTACTTCCACTCTGGAATGAACTTCTTGTTTGTAGCAACATTATGGAAGATGTCTTTGATAATGAACATGTCAAAGAAAGGAGCTATGTATTGGCAGGAGCCTATTTGCATAGGCCAACAATGTTGTCACTTTGGAGCATGAACTTATGGATGGAGTGTCCCCAGGATCATTCCACTCTTGGTGCACTTGATGGACAAGGAGGAGGTGAGAAAGATGGAGTAATGGATGGAGACATCTATTGCTGCGATGTGTTCTTCTTGGCTTGGATTCCCAAGTACATGAGGAAGGATCTTCATGCATTACATGATTCATTTCTCTTCATGAGAGTATGTCATATCATTATGGAGAATTTGTTCATGGACCCTATCATGATCTTACTTTTAGCACATGGTAAGGATCTTATTGTTGCATTTAATGATCTGCATACTGTTACCATTTCTATGCAGTGCATTACTCCACAAGAAGGCAAGCTTTCCATCGAGCTCCATGATCAACAATGGGCCAGAATGTATGATGGAGACATCCATCTCTTATATGGCCATGGGCAAGTGTTGTATTACTTCATGTATGTTCATTTGTTGTATACAACCATCTACTATTCATTAGTAAATGAAATAACATACATAGACCACCATGTATCCAGCAACCACTTGCCTTGTAATTTTCTGAAGCTGCAGTTGGAAAAACTGCGGTGTAACTTCATGGGAAACTGTCGGTACCTTCCTACACCATATAAAGCCTTCAGTATTTCCTTTTTCTTGATGCTAATCATGGTTCCAATTGCTGATGTTGATCTTGATATTGTGAGGAGCATGATTGGAGAGGAAACACATTGGCTAGATGTGTTCTTTTGGGAAGAGGATTCCACATTTTCTGCATTGCATGTTCTAATGGGAACATGAGAGGAGATATGGCCACCACAACGAAAAACTTGTCTCTTTGTGAGGTAGGCCATGAGTTTGATGAGATACCATATGGTGATGATTTCCCATCCATCACGTATGGAATGGTTTGGGTCGGCTTGATTCACAGTGTTGGAGAGGAGATCTTTATAGATCTAGTCTTCATCTTGCCTCTTGAAGGCAACATCATTGCAACCCAGGATCAACAAAAAATCCACACTTATCTTAAGTGGAGAGGAGGAAAGCGTGGGGTAGGCACCTATGTCTACCATGTTCACTTTTTCAGCCTACCTACATTGCATGAACTCAAGGTGGAGGAGAATTTTCTGGAGTTACCATGTTGGGAGGTGACTCATTTTGTATGGATGATTGCTTGGGGAAAGATGTTTCCCAATCCATTTCAGTTCTATCCTTGTAGTTGCTTGAGGACAAACAACATTTGGGAGGGGAGGATTGTAATATTCCTACTTAGCCCAAGCTAAGAGGAATATACAAGTTTGTTTCATTTTCTGTTGATTGAATAAATGAATCAAGGAGGACATGTAAAACTCCTTAAAACAATGAATAAATCCATGCCTATGTGAAAAAAGACAAATCTGGGCCATGTAAAATAAACACTTGCAGGTGTGAATGGGTTTGAACTATGAGACTGGGTCAACCTTGACCAAATCCACAACGCAGTCTAGATGCAATGTATCTCATGGATACACAACACAATTCTAGATGGAGGCTCCACATGTGAAAGGAGCTAACTCATTGAAGTGTTTTAGGGACAAGGCTTCTATCTTATAAAAGGAAGAGGAGAGAAGCATGAGAGGGTTGTTGATGATAATCATTTTTTGGATGTATTGTTTGGTTAGACATATATCATTCTCTAGCTGTTTAGCTGAGAATAATGTTGTTTAGCATTGGGTGTTCCTGAGCGGGAATCCCACCTCCTTCCTAGAGCAGCTTTTGGAGGAGCCTTGTTTGTCTTGTCCACTATCTGGCATTTGGCCAAGCTTCATCTTGCACCTACAGCGTTGATCATGTTTAGGATTGGGTTGTCCTTGTGAGTTGCAGTAAGCGGAGGATAGATCTGTTCAGATCTATGCATCTCTAGCACCCCTTTTCATTGGGAAAGTCATCTATCCCTTTGACAAGAGTGTTCTAGACCTTGGGAGCTTGAGATCCAGATCTTGGCATCAGGCCAAAGCATACTCAGAGTCTACAACACAGTCCCTTTTGCAGTACTGCGTTATTTTCAAGAGCAAAGTTGCAGGTGGTTTTGGCATCATCTTGGAGGAGAGATCTCTAGTGATTAGATCCTTCCTTTCACTATGGTGATCCATGGATTGGCCATCCAATCCATGTTTGCTTTAGATCTGATCTGCTGTACATCATATACTTCAGAATTTTCTGAATATTACTGCAGATCTTTCACTTAGATCTCAGATCTACTCTTGTACTTTCATGTTTTGCTGAAATCCCCAAGGGGAGTGTATAAAGGAGCCTTTATTGTATACAGATATGAAATAGATCTGTGATTTTGTATATAGATCTGCTCTAGATCTGAGTTGTAACATACTGCTACTTCAACCAATGAAAATAACGTTGTCAAACTTATTCAAACATTTCTTGTGGTTGTAGCACCTCATTTTGAGGGTTTCTTCTTGTATAACCTTCTCCTTTCTATTATACATTGTATAAGCTCTATTGTAAATCTGATTTACTATTGTATCAGCTATATTTGAGCTACCATATTGATCCCCTACAAAGATTGGGCTGAACTGCGTTATTTTCCAGCAGTGTTGTGTTTGTATTGCTGCAGTCCCTTCTTTGGGCATTTTCTAGCTGCACTAGGTGTGGGGAGACCTGTTTACCCCACCTAGGAGAATTTGTTTTTGAATCCCTCTTGGATACGAGTCTTATATTGTTATATCTAAGGGATCCAAGTGCTGGTTTCCAATCCTGTAGCATACATTCTTAAAAAATGCGTTTTTCAAGCATGCCTTGCTAGCAATCTCGATTTTGGAATATTACAAAGATGTCAAAATTTATTATTTCGTTAGATAAATGGAGAACGGAAATAACATAGTCTACCATGCTACTGCCAAGCCCATTGATGCAGGTCATATGGCTAGAATTGAGCCACTTCTTTAGACCATTGCAAATTATGAGATCCTGAGCACTACAAAGCTTGACTAGCTCCAACCCAAACAAATTGTCCCCAAGGTCTTCAGAGCTCCTTTTGTACCGGCTAGCTAGAGTAAGGTCTTCGTCTAACCAAAAAGGATTGCGGTTGGAATGATTGCTTAGAAGAATAGCTTGGTTGCTTGAAGTTCGAGCATTAAAGTCACCCACTAAAAGGATATTACCTTCATTCCTTAGGCTGGAAATATCATTCCATAAACCGTTGTAAGGACTATTTTTATCTAGATTCTTTTTCTTATAGAAGTTAGAATTAATGGGGGGGAATAACAAATTGCTATGAAGGCCTTCTTATCATTAATGTCAGTAATCTCAATCCAACTATATTGGTTGTAAGGGTCGTTTTTATAAATCCTAGCATGGGGGAGATGTTCTTCTTAATGTAGCAAGCTATGCCCCCAATGCCTCTACGGGAGTATCTCTTGTTCCAGGTATACCATAGTGCAAAGCCATCTATGTTAGGGACCTTAGATTCTTCGTGCTCCCAAGTTTCAACAAGCAATATAATATCATCATCATCTGAGATCCAACTTAGCTTGGGGCCTTTGTTGCATTATTATTATTATTCCACATATCTCCAAAGTAATTAATTTTTTTTACTTTCAATTATTTCTAATATGAGAATTATCTGAATTTTTTAAATCATTTCATTTATAAAATTATGTTATTTCTAAATATTTTATTTATGGTTGAATCTGAAAATAAAATATTTTACAACATATCTCTTATAAGTTTGGTAATATCAATCATAAATTAAAAAGTAATAAAAATGGATTTATTGACCTTTGATAATACTTTTAATTAAAATGAATGAAATATGCATATTTTTTTTTGTTTCTTATTATAATTTACATTGTCTTTTAATTTAAATAAAATGATTTTAAATTTTAAAAAAATTAATCAACTTAAAGCTAAGCAGGAAAGAAATTATACATATCCTTTGTACAAAGTTTTTAGAATGGGCCTCTTGAAACTGCAACAATGATGGCCAGACTCAAAAGGATTCTGTGGCCAGAGACGGAGGAATTATTTATAGAAGAGTTGCAGTGTATAGAAGAGTTCATAAGCATCCAAATTCAATATGAGTATGCCTGCAACTTCCAAGCTGTAGCATTACTTATATAGTAGGGCAGAGTAGCGGTGTATAAGAAGAGTTCATGAGCATTCAAATTCAATATGATTATGCCTGCAACTTCCAGGCTGTAGCTATCTGATAGAAGATAAAATGTTTTTAAGGATGCCTGGAACGTGGGGTCTGTGGGGGCAGAGACGGCTGTTAATCCACTAAACAGGCTGCCACGCAATTGGAAAGTAGAATAGAATTGTTTTTCCAGGGACCGGATGAAATCACTCGCTTTCGGATAACCTTCAAACTTTTAGCGTGGGCATACCGTGGTACAGCAGGTTCCTGGGCTTTATGTTTTAATTTGATTACAAAGTCTGTTTAATGATCCTTTGTTTAATGATTCCTTGCTTTTTCGGCTTTTGAATTGATTAGTTGATTGTGTTACCTCATGATGAATTAAAAGTTTTAAATACATCCTCGTGGCCATTGACAAACCATGTTAGTGGGAAGTTGTTCATTTTATAAAATGGAGTTTCATTTTGGTAGTGAACGTATTAGTCCATGTATTTTAGGTTTTTATGGTTAATAAATGTATGAGTTTACATGGTGTTGTATTCAATTAGTGGAATTCACACATGTTTTTCTTAAAATATAAATAAAAGAAAATTAATATATATGTTTAGTTAGTTTTATTTTAAAACATTATAAAATATTAATAATATTTGATTATTAGATTTGTTGTTGATATTACAACTCAATGTAATATAAATATTCAGTCACTCACTCTTAGTCATAAAAAAATATATTTATATGTTCACATGATGTAATATAAGAGATAAACTAATTAGAAGTAAAAAAAATGTGAGTAAGATGTTTAAATCTAATACTTTTCAAAAATATTTGAACACAAGATTTATGTCAATATCTATTTCATATGTATTTATATATAGAAAGAAAATATTTCAAATGTGAATCATAATAAAATAGTTTAATGTGCAAGATCAAGTAATATTGACCTATAAAAAAAAAACCATTTTAATATGGACATTGTAGTCTATAGATAAAATGTCGCAATGCATATATTATCTAAAATATTTGTATATCAACTATGTATGTATTATATACCAGCCTAGATCCATCTTAACTGAGAGGGATCAAATCTATCGAGGTGCAAACCTCTTTTTTGAGTGCAAAACTTGAGGAAAGGTTTGCACCTCCAGAGATTTGATCCCTCTCGGCGCATGATAGATCTGGAGTTAAGATGGATCTAGGTTGGTTTCAACCTTTCTTTTAAGTGCAAAACTTGAGGAAAGGTTTGCACCTTCAGAGATTTGATCCCTCTCGGCGCATGATAGATCCAGAGTTAAGAAGGATCTAGGCTGGTTTTAGTGGTGTGCTGTCAAGGAAAATATATTGAAGATATGATTAATTTTATCAACAATACGTAAATACATCAAATATTAATATAATCATATTAAATATGCTAAATATTTCTGAGATTAACTTGGTCATTTTAATTTTAAAATTTCTTAGTTACCTCATTTTGTTGAGATGATAAATATTGTTAATAACTTTAATGATGAAAAATGACGAAATAATTTTTTTGAATGCAAAGTGACAACAATAATGTTGAAAGATAGAAAATGTGAATAATAAGAATGTACTCATGTTACAAATAGTCTTCATTGTGATCAATCTCAAACTATTCTCTTCTACTATTCTTATTGTCACCCTTGTTAGTTTTGTCATCTTTTCATATCGATTATATGAAAAAGAAAATTTAAATCGTAAATAATTTAAATCTTTAGCTCGAGCTGTTGTAGTAAACATGATACTTGTCTCTCTTGCTCTCCAATATTAATAGGTTAAATTACTATAACACAAAACTCAATGTGCATTGTCAATACCATTTTGTGCTTACACTAAAATCAATGCATATTGTTAATCCAATCACTTTAAAATTAATGTACCATCATATATCTAATTACATCAAATCAGAAATCAACATCTACATTGAAATCAATGCATTTAATGCAAGCAATTAAATAAGATTAGAAAACAACTTCTACACTAAAATCAATGCATTTAGTCCAAACAATCAAATAGGATTAGGAATCATTTACATTGAAATCAATGCATCTAGTGCAAGCAATCAAATATAAATATAAATCAATATCTACATTGAAATCAACACATCCAGTGCAAGTAATCAAATAGTATTAGAAATCACCACCTACACTCAAATCAATGCATCTAGTGCAAGTAATAAAATATCATTAGAAAAAAATATCTACACTAAAATAGATGAATCTAGTGCAAAAAATCAAATAGGATTAGAAATCACCATCTCCACTTAAATCAATCCATCTAGTGCAAGAAATATTCTTCCCTCTCTCCACTCTCCATCCATATATATATCTCCCTCCATCTCTTCTTTTTTGTCTCTCTATCTCACCCCCCTAAACGCACATGCTCTTGCACTCCATATCTATCAATCTCTTTGTGACTCCCTCCCTCTCCCCATCTCTCTCTTCTTCCCTCTCTTCACCTTCCATCCATATCTCTATCTTCCCTTCTCTCCCTCTTCCCCGCTAATATCTCTCTTTCTTCCTTCTATCCTCTCTCCCTCTCTCTCCATCTTCCTTATCTCTCTCTCTCTCTCTCTCTCTCTCTCTCTCCACCTTTATCTCTCTATGTCTTTCTTCTTACCTCCCTCTCTGTCCCCCTCCAAGTCCATCTCTCTTTCCCTCCCTCTCTCTACTCTCTCACATCCTCTCTCTTCCTTCTACTCTTTCCCTTTCTCTCCCATCTCTCTCTCTCTCTCTCTCTCTCTCTCTCTCTTCACCCACCAACTATGTTACTATATCCCTCCCTCTCTCCTTATCTCTCATTCTCTCTCCCCTTATCTCCATCTCCCCTTATTTGTCTCTTTATCTCACCCCCAAACATACACGCTCTTTGTCTGTCTCTCCCTTGTCACTCCTTCTCTCTCCCCACTTCTCACTCTTTATATTTCTTATTTCCTACCTCTCTCCCCCTCCAACTCCATCTCTCTATCGATCCCTCTCTCCTCCTCTCTCTCAAGTCCTCTCTCTCGTCCTTCCTCTCTCTCCCTTTCTCTCCTACCTCCCTCTCTCTTCCTTGATCTCTCTCTCTCTCTCTCTCTCTCTCTCCAATACTCTCTCTTCCCCCATCATTCTCCTCCTCTCTCTCATCCTTCCCCTCTCTCCCTTCTCTCCTACCTCCCTCTTCCCTCTCTCTCTCTCTCTCTCTCTCTCTCTCTCCAACTACATTACTATATCGCTCCCTCTCCTTCTCTCCCCCCTTCTCTCCATACATACTACTTTGTATCTTTTCTCACCCCTAGACATACACACTCTCTCTCCATCTCTCCCTTGCCACTCCCTCTCTCTCTATATATATTTCTTCTTCCCTCCCTCTCTCCCCCTCCAACTTCTCTCTATCCCTCCCTCTCTCAAGTCCTCTCTCTGGTCCTTCCTATGTCTCCCTTTCTCTCTTACCTCCATCTCTCCTCTGCCATCTCTCTCTCCCTCCTCCATATTTGTGTCTCCCTCTCTCGCTCTTCATTCCTCCTCTCCCCTTTCCTTTAGTTTATCTCCATCTCTCCCTTCTCAATCCCCCTATATCTCCACCTCTATCACTCTATATCTTTGTTCTTCCCTCCCATATATATCTAGAGTTAATATATATCAAGATACATTTATATATATTATAATATAATAAATTTAATATCGTATTAATCGAAAGTTATTAAATTTAATAATATTAATATTATAATATATTAATATGAGTATTAGATTTAATAATAATAATAATAATATTAATATTAATCTTTTAATATTATATTAGGGTTAATAATGTTTTTTTTGCATGGTATTAATAATAATTTAGCCCATGGTATTTGAACCATAGCCTTCAACTAAATAAAACCTATTTTTTGAGTGTTCATAAATATAAAGCAGATTATGGAGTAAATATGAAAAGAGGTTTTATTTACTTACCATATCTATGGTTTATTTATATTTGTATTTATTTACCATACCTCTTTTATTTACTATGGTATTTGGCCCATAGGCTTGTTATATAATTAGATTTTTATTTATAATCATATTTGATATATTTTTATTTATTTATCTTACCTCTTTATACCTCTTCTATATTTATTTATTTACTATACCTCTTTATACCTATTTTATATTTATTTATTTATCATACCTCTTTATACATTTTTGTATTTATTTATTTACCAAACTTCTTCTATAAATATGGTATTTGGCCCAGGTATCAATATTAATTTGTTCCATGGTATTTGTCCCATAGGCTTCATCTAAATAAAACCTAGCTTTTTGAGTTTTTTTAAATATAAAAAGGTTTATGAAGTAAATATAAAAATAAGTTTTTATTTATTTACCATACATCTAGTTTATATATACTTTTATTTATTTACCATAGCTTTGGAGCAAGTATAAAAGTAGGTTTTATTTATTTACCATACCTCCTGTTTATTTAGATTTTTATATATTTAAATTTTGAAATATTGCAATTTTGATGGGAAAATATTTATATCTTTAAAGATTTTAATTTATCCATAGAACATGAGTTTTCTTTTTAAAGTTTCGTTTTACAAATATTTAATTAAAAGAAATATTAAAATATTTTGGATTTTGATTGTTTGTGTTGAATTAACTCTTTTCCTTTGATTTAGGAAATGGTATTGACTTTAGTAAAGAGCAAATATCTTTAAAATTTTACTTAATTTGGAAATTCAATGTGGTAATTTTTTTTGTTAAAGGTAAATTTCTGGGTGAGATAATTTACTATCCATTCAAATTATATAAATAATACATAGTTGTATTTTAATAATTAATCTCATCCCATTAATAAGTTAAAAAAGTTATATATAATCTAAATATTCAAGTTATATAAAAATTAAATATTAGGTTAATGCTTTGGTGGACATTAGCAAAAATGAAATTTATTATTTTTTGAAGACGTGACATACTTGACATCGGGGTCATAATGGCTGTAGATTGCGCCTCTGGGTGCAATTATTGAAAACAATTATGTATATATCATATAAATTAGATCAATGGCTTTCACATTAATCACATCATCTAACATCACATAAAGGAATTGAGAAGTATAAGAAAACATTTGAAATAGTTTCACTATTTTACAATTTGGTCTTTTCCTCAATTTTCCATTTACAAGTTTAAGTTATATGCCTTATATAGCTTTCAAGAATACAATTTAAATAATGATAGATATATTCATTGCCATTTATCAATGGATGAGATAATTGATTTTTTTCTTTTCAAATTTTGCACCTTAAACTATTTGATAGATTTGATCCCTCTCCTCCCATGCCACATCCATGTAATACCCTTATTTCAGATGCTTCATAAAAAAAATTATTTAATGACAGACATAACCAATAATCAGTTCATTTACTCAGTTCAAACCATATTTTTTATATTAATTACTCGTAATCATAATGCTTAAAGGTTACCCATGATTCCAATATAATTTCGCTCGTTTGACTTCCGATGTTGTTGGGTATGTGTTATATTCTTTCCACGATTAGCCCCACGCGCTGTTGCGTCGGGCGTAGTTGGGGGGTCACGAGGGGCGGCCCCTCACACGTTGGGGCCCCCCGGGGGCGCCCCCGGCACGAAAATTTGTTTTTTTAAAGTGACTCACCTGCGAAAGCGGATCCCCCCATGGGCTTGTGCATGGTTTTGCACATGTCGGGGTTCTGCGGGTTTTCCATCCCTAGTATTTTGCAGATCCGGTCAAGGGAACTACGGTTATGTTCTAATCCAGGGTTAATGGATTGGGGTTTATGTATGCTTCGGCATGTATATATATGTGTTGTAACACTAAAAGGATCATAATGAAAAAAATCAAGCTGGTCGTCCCGATTTGGGATCCAGGGGAAAATCTCTGTGTTTATCTGTTTTATGTTTTATGCTCTCGCAATTGTTTATTTTCTGTTATAAGATTCGTGTGTAGATAATTTCTGTTCGTGGCTAAACCCACATTTGGTATCGTAGCCGTTTCTGCTCATAAGGGAGCGCCCTTGTTGTCGAGGTTTTTTTTTTGTTTCTGGCCCTGCAGACCCCTGTCAAGGGGAGATCTCATGGGATCATCTTGCAGCAGGAACAAGATGGCGAGTGGCGAAAGATAGAGATCGTAGAAATTTAATGGTCGTAGTTTTGAGTTGTGAAATCAAGATGGAGGATCCGCCGGTGGATAAAGATCACGGGATCGCCAGAGATCCACTAAACCAACGGCAACGTCGATGAAGATCGGGAAGAAACTAGACCCAAGGCTAAGAGCACAATACTGTTGTGTGTGTCAGATTCAGTATTGTTGAATGTATCTGGGGAAGCTACGACGAAGAATTTGTGGGAAAAACTTGGGACTTTGTACCAATCTAAGTCTCTGGTGAATAAGTTGTTCCTGCGGAAAAAGCTGTATAACCTGAGGATGAAGGATGGAGACTCAGTGACAGAGCATCTGAACGCCTTCAATACCGTGGTAAGTCAGCTGTCGTCTGTTGATATTAAAATCTCAGATGAAGATAAGTGCATCAGTTTGTTGTGCTCTCTACCAGACTCATGGGACAGTCTGGTTATTGCAATAGGTAGCAATACAACTACCTTGAATTTTGATGACATTGTCTCAGCCTTGTTGTCGGAGGAAATGAGACGGAGAAATATGGAGGGTCGGAATGGAGATGCCTTATCTGTATGAGGAAGGTCCCAGAACAGAAACAAGAATAAGGTTTCGAGTGGGAGATCTAAATCTAGAGGGAGATCTAAATCTCCTGGAAAGTTTGTAAAGGTGTGCTGGAAATGCGGAAAGGAAGGGCACTAAAAAAAGGAATGCAGATCTAAAGCTCCTGAGAAAGGAAAGGGATCTGATGAAGGTCCTTCTGCAGAGGCAAAAACCACCTCGGATGAAGGTGGGGATGTGTACTTGGCTTCTTCTTCAAATACACATGTAGATCATGAGTCATGGTTGATTGACTCAGGTGCATCCTTTCACTTCACTCCCCATAGGGAGTGGTTCTGCGAGTATGAGAAATATGATGGTGGTGATGTCTTCCTAGGGGATGATAGGAAGGCCAGAATCGTCGGACGTGGAAAGGTCAAGCTGAAGCCGCAAGGTGGAAGGATTAGAACACTTCCTGGTGTTCTGCATATTCCTGCATTGGCCAGAAATCTGATTTCTGTAAGCAAGATGGATGATGCAGGTGTAAAAACAGTGTTCGAGAAAGATGCCTGCAAGATGGTTCGGGGAGCACCGGTATTAATGCGGGGAGTTCGGACTGGAACTCTATACAAGCTACAAGGTAGCACTGTTATTGATGGGTGTAACAGTTCTGTGGTTCCTGAAAGTGGGACGGAAAGTCTAGCTGTCTCTGGAGAAAAGACCATGCTATGGCATCAAAGGCTCGGACATATTGGAGAGAAGGGCCTTCGGATACTCCATAGAGATGGTATGGTAGAAGGTATGTCTAATTGTTCTCTGGATTTCTTGATTGTGGAATATCAGGTATATGGGGAAGCGAATCGGTGAGCTTTTCCTGCTAAGAGGGCAAACAAGATATTAGAGCTTGTACATGTTGGATGTTTGGACTCCTACGGCCCATCGGGAAAGTCTGTGTACTATGTTTCATTCATAGATGACTTCTCAAGGAATACATGGATATATTTCTTGAGGAAGAAATCTGAAGTCTTTGACAAGTTTAAAGAATTTAAGGCTCTGGTGGAAAACCAGACATAGAAGAAGATAAAAGCGCCGAGGACAGATAATGGTGGGGAGTTATACAAGAAGGAATTTGAAGAGTTCTGTAAGAAGTGTGGCATAGCACGGCAGAAGACTACTCCATACACACCTCAGAAAAATGGAGTTGCAGAAAGAATGAACAGAACACTGATGGAAAAGGCAAGAAGCATGCTCAGTGGTACCGGGTTAGGACAAGAATTCTGGGCAGAGGCAGTGGAGACTGCATGTTACTTAGTTAATAGATCACCTTCATCAGCGTTGGAGGATAAGACTCCACATGAGGTATGGACCGGTAAGAAACCCTCTCTTTCACATCTAAGGGTATTTGGATGTGATGCATATGTACATGTTCCAAAGGAGAAAAGGACCAAGTTGGATAATAAATCTGAAAGGTGCATCTTTATTGGGTACAAGGATGGTTTAAAGGGTTACAAGCTTTGGAACCCAGAAACAAGGAAGGTTGTGTACAGCCAAGATGTGGTGTTTAGAGAAGTGAAAGATGTTGTTAAACATGAAGTCCTACCAAAGGAACCTGAGAAGATAGAGTTTGAGCTAAAGGAGGATGAATCAGACTCTACAATAGAAGAAGACTCAGAAGATGAAGAGCCACAAACTCCACCTTTGAGAAGATCAGTTCGGGAAAGAAGGCAACCAGAAAGGTATAGTCCATCTGCTTTCTGTTCAGGTTTTGCCTTAACTATAACTGATGATGAACCCAGAACTGTCAGGGAGGCAGTTTATTCAGAGGATAGAAAACTCGGGAAGGAGGCCATGGCTGATGAAATGGCATCCCGTACCAAAAACGAGTGCATGGGATCCGTGGAGTTGCCTACGGAAGGAAGCTCCATTGGGAGCAAACAATAAAAAGAAGATGAATCAGTGTAGAAGGCAAGGGTGGAGAACACAAAGCTCCTACATATAAAGCATCTGTGTGCCGGAATTGATTTTGGTATATTTTTTCTCCGTTGCCAAGGTTACTCTTATTAATGGCTTTATCCGTTGTCACATTTGATTTCAGATGTAATTTATGGATGTGGAAGATGCGCATTTATTCATGGGGATATAGAAGACAAGAAATCAAGGCTTTATGGTGAAGGGTAAGAAAGAAATGGTAAGGGCAAAAGTTGAAGAAGTCTCTCGTATGGGTTAAAACAATACACCAAGGATGTGGTATCAGAAATTTGATACCTATATACGAGGACTTGGGTTCACAAAAAGCAAGGAGGATCACTGTGTTTATTTTAAATTAATTGGTGACCATGTTATTTATTTGGTCTTGTATGTGGATGATATGTTGTCGATTGAAAATGACAAAGAAATTATCCAAGATTTGAGGACCCAGTTGTTCTCCAAATTTGACATGAAGGATCTTGGTGCTGCAAACTATTTTTTGGGCATGGAAATTAAGAGAGATCGAGCAAAGAGGAAGCTCTGGTTAAACAAGAGGAAGTATGTTGAGACTATATTACAGAGGTTCAATATGCAAGATAGTAAACCAGTGAATGTTCCTATTCATGTAGGTGTAAAGTTGTCTGTTGAACAGTGTCCCAAGACACAAGAAGAAGAGGAGTATATGTCCCGTGTTCCATATGCAAGTGCAGTGGGTAGCCTGATGTATGCAATGGTCTGTACTAGACCAGACATTGCACATGCAGTTGGAGTATTGAGCAGGTTTATGTCAAACCCAGGGAAGGAGCATTGGACAGCAGTGAAGCGGGTTTTCAGATATTTACGTGGCACTAGTGATTATGGCTTGTGCTACCAGGGAAGACCAGGATTGGAAAGAATGTTGGACATCTGTGGTTTTGTTGATGCAGACTGGGCTGGAGATCTGGACCAAAGAAGATCTACAAGTGGGTATGTGTTTAGCCTATTTGGAGGTGCAGTCAGTTGGATGAGTAAAAGACAGTCTGTAGTGGCTCTTTCAACTACAGAGGCAGAATACATAGCAGCCACTCATGCAATCAAGGAAGCAGTTTGGTTGCAGAGATTGTGTTCAAGTATGGGGTTGGTACAGCAAGCTATAAGGATAGACTGTGATAGCCAAAGTGCAATTTTCTTGGCTAAGAACCCTGTTTATCATTCAAAGACAAAGCACATTGATGTTCAATATCACTTTGTTAGAGATATGGTTGAGGCTAAAAGGGTGTTGTTGGTAAAGGTGGACACTCTGAAGAATGTTGCAGATGCATTGACAAAGTCTGTGAGCACTCAGAAGTTCTCTTGGTGTAGAGAAACAATGGGTGTTGAAGAATTGGGCCAATGACTAAGCTCTCCTGTGGCCCCCTGTGGAAAGAAAACAACAAGTGGGAGAATGTTGGGTATGTGTTATATTCTTTCCACGATTAGCCCCACGTGCTGTTGCGTCGGGCGTAGCTGGGGGGTCACGAGGGGCGAAGCAGTCCCCACCGTTGGGGACTGCTTCGCCCAACGGTGGGGACCCACTCATAGGCGGATCCGCCCATGGTTTTGTGCATGGTTTTGCACATGCACAAAATTTGTGCGGACCAAAATTTGTTTTTTGTGCGGACCCACTCATAGGCGGATCCGCCCATGGTTTTGTGCATGGTTTTGCACATGGTTTTGGGGTTCGATGGTTTTCGGCCCCTAGTATTTTGTAGATCTGGTCAAGGGAACTACGGTTATGTTCTAATCCAGGGTTAATGGATTGGGGTGTATGTATGCTTCGGCATGTATATATATGTGTTGTAACACTAAAAGGATCATAATGAAAAATCAAGTTGGTCGTCCCGATTTGGGATCCAGGGGAAAATCTCTGTGTTTATCTGTTTTATGCTCTTGCTATTGTTTATTTTCTGTTATAAGAATCGTGTGTAGATATTTCTGTTCAGGGTTAAAACCTACAGATGTATGCAATTGGTGATCTAGGTGGATATTGGTGGCCACTCACCTATTCCATTTGGACCACCACCATCGGTTCTTTCAGTTTTTCAGTTTCAACACAATTTACTATTTTTAGCATTTTTTTGAGTCTTGAACTTTCGGAGACGTTTTGAGGCCCTAAACGATGCTTTTTGGGAAGACAGGAGCAACATTGGTCATAGATTGATTTTTCTCACTCAAAAGTTTTAGTCCTCACATAGATATTCCTAACAAGGTATTGAGCGTGTCCAACGGGTGTCATATGCCAAAGTTAAGTCCTCCGGAAGGTGCTATACCAATTTACCCAATCGCGACCCATGGTCATGGAACTTCATCTCCTAGGGTTAGGTTTTTGGATGTTTAGGGTTTTCCATTGTTTCTAAATAATAAATAGGCCCTCAAGCCTCATTGTAACATAGATCAGAGGCCCTCAAAAAAAATAACTGAGACTTTTGATCTGTGAATCAAAAGCGAGGGAAAGGTGCCCCCAAGCCGCAGAACAAAGGACAAAGCCAAGGCATGTCGGCCCAAGAAAACCAAACGAAACTACAAGAAAATAAAAACATTGCGAAGCCGAAAAAGGACATGGGAAAGTGTTGTGAGTTCCATAAGAGATCCACTCACAACACAAGTGAGTGTTGGGCCAAGAAGTCACTGGTGGCGGAGATGAGTGCTTCTGAATCAGATGCATGTTGCGACTCTAAATCAGAACCTGACAAGGGGAATGAAAAAGGGAAGCATATTATTGATGCAGATCCCAACGCCACTGTTGCCACTGGAAAGATCCAGAAGGAGGAACCAGAAGATCCAGAGGAGGAGGAGTGTCTATTCCACTCTGAGATGTGGGTAAAGGGTTCACTAATACGGTTCATTGTCCACAGTGGGAGCCAAAAGAATGTCATTTCAACAAAATTCATGAAGCGATTGGGCTTGCTGACCGCAACACACTCACAACCATAAACCATCGGGTGGCTTCACCAAGGACGATATCTCCGCGTCAGCCAGCAGTGTTGCCTTCCCTACAACATCAAGCCCTTCACAAATAAGGTATTATGTGACATTTCTCCTCTTGATGTTTGTGATGTATTATTAGGCCAACCATACTTTTGGAAGCGACATGTGTGGAAGCGACATGTTGTTTATGAGTCCTGGCCTCGCGCTATTATTATTACTTTGGGAAATAAGTTGTATAGAATACCAGAGGTACCACTGCCTGCCACTATATCTTTGGTTACTGCAAAACAATGTAGTAAGCTCATTTCCAAAACCGGGAAATTTGTTTTTCTGATGATCCGCCCCCAGGGCAAGAAGAAGACTATGGCCACAACCTCTAGACATAGCTCCTCCGCATGACGACAACAAATGGACAATGTCCTAGAGGAGCATGGGTACATCTTCACCTCACCCATAGGGATGCCTTTGCACTGTCAGGTCAAGCACCCCATTGATCTGACCCCAGGTGTGCCCCTGCCCAATGGACCGATCTATCGGCAATTTGTTCTGGATAATAATGAAATCAACAGGTAGATTCAAGAGATGTTGCAAAAAGGTCACATCCGATCGAGTTTATCACTCTGTGGCAGCCCAATCATGTTGTTGCAGAAGAAGGGTGGGAATTAGAGACTATGTATTGACTATCATACACTGAACAAGATCACTATCTGTAATAGGTACCCAATCCCACGAATTGATGACCTTCTGGATCACCTCAAAGGGACGAAATATTTCAACAAGATCAACTTGAAGTCTAGGTATCACCAGGTACCAATCGAGCCCTCATATATGTGGAAGATTTCCTTCAAAGCCAAGGAGGGCCTTTTTGAATGGTTGGTCGTGCCTTCCAGGTTGACAAATTCTCTCGCAACCTTCATGAGGCTAATTGACGACATCTTGCGGCCATTCACCAACTCATTTGTAGTAGTGTACTTGGATGACATCTTGATCTTCAGCCAGACTTGGTCCACCACCACGTCTGACAGGTCCTCCAAACACTGCGGCAACACAAGTTGTGTGACAATTGGGAGAAGTGCACTTTTGGCATCACCCAAGTTCAGTATCTGGGATAAATTATTGATGAACGAGGGGGTGAATGTGGATCCAACCAAGATTCAAGTAATTCGGGATTGGCCAGCCCCAACCACTCTAACAAAGCTTCACATATTTTTAGCTCTTGCTAATTTCTACTGCAAGTTCATGTTGGGATTCTCTCATATCACTTGGCCCTTGAGTCAAGTCACCAAGGGAGGAGCGAAAGAAAATTTATTTTAGTGAAAATCTCAACAGTAGACGTTCGTAGAATTTGAACATCGCCTCTGCTCTGCCCTAGTGCTCACATTACCAGACTTGTTACAACCATTTGAGATCGAGACAGATGCCTCTGACTATGCTGTTGGGGTAGTTTTTACTCAACATGGGCATCCAGTGGCATATCACACTGATACATTGTCTCACACAATCTGCAAGTATCCCACTTATGACAAAGAAATGTATTCCAATGCGCAGGCTTTCCAACAATGGAAGAATTACATTTTAGGGAAGGAAACGATCATCCCCACAGACCACCGACCCCTACAGTTCATAAAGACACAAGGGAAGTTTTAGAACGATCGCCATAAAAATTGGTCCACATATCTACAACAATTTCATTTGAACATCCAGTACAAGAAGGGTAGCACTAATAATGTTATAGAGTACCTCAGCTGACCACCGATCGTGGTGCTAACCACCATTCTCAACTCTTTTGGGCACGAGACTTCTGATTGGATGCTTCTCTACAAGAGCGATTTAGAGTTCGGCCACACATACAAGACACTCTTGGAGGGTACGCAAGTTCCAAAATTTCACCTCCAGGATGCACTGCTATGTCACCTCGGACACCTTTATGTTTTTTCAAGCGAGCATGACAAGATTATTTTGGAAGCACACTACAGTCGAGTCGCTAGGCATTTTGGGGTCAAGAAAATAGTTGCAGTATTGAAAAAGTATTTCTATTGGCCGAACCTTTGACAAGATGTTGGGAATTACATCAGATCCTGCACTACTTGCGCCATTGCTCAATCAACCATCAAGAATCAAGGAATCTATACTCCGCTACCTACCCCTAGTCGACCTTGGGAATCCATCTCCATGGATTACATTTCAGGCCTTCATTCTACTAAGCATGGAAATTAATGTTTTTTCGTGGTCATCGACAGATTCTCAAAGCCATTATGTCGGCCTGCAAGAAGAATATCACAGCAGAAGCCGCTGCTAAACTCTTCTTTGAACAAGTGTGGGTGCATTTTTGGATCCCATAGTCTATCATCTTAGATCGGGATAGCAGGTTCCTCGACACATTTTGGTCCATCCTTTGGTCAATGCTGGACACCAAGTTCACCAAGTCCATAGCTTTCCATCACCAAACTGGTAACCAGACAGAGGTCGTCAACAGGATGATTGTCCACATTTTTCGCATGTCAAATTCAAAGCATACATGCACATGGGATGAGAGCCTTCCCTATGTACAACACAATTATAACTGGGCTCTCCACAACTCAACTGGCCACAGCCCCTTTCAACTGGGCATGGGGTTCTAGCCACTATGTCCCATTGACGTAGCCATGCCTCAGGCCGATTCGTCTCATGTCTATTCTAAAGCTGGCAATGTGAACAACTTCATTGAGCACATTGAGCACATCTTCCAATAGGTTCATGACATATTGGACAAAGCCAATGCTAAGTATAAGCAACAACATGATCAACATCGGGTGTTGTTGGCTCGAGGGGTCTTGACTTAGGTTCGGAGGTTAAGGTTTGCCAAAAAACCCCTATACTACTGGCCCTTTTAGCAGTGACCTACTTGCGCAAGTCAAATTCTCACCCGAAGCAGTATGGGTGGGTGCTGGAACCAAGTTTTCACACCTTGAGAGAGGATAGGTAAGCCAAGTAGAGCTATGTTCGGCTTTATAATGACCAGATCGCATATCCCAAAACCAGATTTATAGATCTCCTTCGCATCCACATGCGCAAGTTCAACTATACTTACTATACTCAACAAATCATACAATTCTAAAACAGTAGTGCAGCATTACAGTTATTCTTTGCATAAAACATAACAGAACAAACCCAAATCGAAGGTTTGCATAGTAGAAACACTTAACGCAGTTACTTTCGCAGCTTAACAAAGAATATGCATAACATAAAAGCTATCATATATTCGCATCAACAATCAAAATAGATTCAATTACTCAAACAACCTTTCTCATTCATTAACCCTTCAGATCCTTCTTACAATACCCAAACCCGACCTGTGCACATAGCAGTAGGGTCCGCACACAGCAGCACTAGGGATCTCCACGCACACAGTCAGCAGAAGTCCTTTCCCTGAAAACCCAAACAGATCTATTAAGCCACAATTCGCATCAAGATCTCCTCATCTTCTTTCTTACAATTTAAAAGTTCTTTATATTTATAATCATTTAGCCTAATCCTTCATGTGGTCCACAAACCGTGGTTTTTGGACTCGAGGTCTACCCTTTGACCCATTACAATGCTTTCAGGCTTTGTCCCACCCCAAAAACCCCTACTCTAGACTAAATATATAATAAAAAATATACAAAATCAGACCAGTTTCGCAGCTTGTATGAGACCATGTTCCAACAGTCCCCCAACACAATCTTGTGAGTCATCCCGAGTCACTATGGTGGTACGGTCTCTACCTGTGAACATAGGGCATTAATGGTTGCGATCAGCGAAGGAAACACTTCTTGACTTTGAGCAGCAGCACTCTGCGCGATGTCTACAAGCTTCTGGGAGGTCGGTCCTTCAGTTGCTGCGGTGACATTCTCTAGTGTCTGATTAAGTCGCTTGATCGCGCCATCTACATCCTACGAAATCTGAAGGGTTGTGGTAGCCCAAGGCTTCAGTCATTCCACAATGACATGCTTCTTGTGCTGGAGTTTCTCAATTTCATCCTGGAGATCATTTCTGGTCTTCAAACGTGCCAAGCGATGGGTAGGAACCAAGGTAGGCAGCGTAGCTTCGACCTACTCGAAAGCTTCTTCCTTCTGCCGTAAGGCATGATTGATTTTGTGGAGGACCGGATCGCGTTGGACCTTAGCCCAGACTTGCATGGTTGAGTCTAGCAATTGGGCGCCTTGAGTAATCTGCCCCGTAATAATGTTCGTTGCTTCGGCCACTAGTGCAGCGCACTGGGCTCATACTTCCGGAGGTGTTTCGGGCTGCAATTTGGCCTATAAGTCGGTGATTTGTTGCTCTAGCTGCGTCTTGATGACGTGAATTTACATCCTAGATGCTTTCAGTGCTGCAACCAATTTTTCCACTTTAACCCGAGGCGTGGCTGCGGCTGGGATTTCATCTGTAACCTCTGTGTAGAGTTGGTGGATCATGGTTTCCAGCTCCGCCTGCTATGAAACGGTGAGGAGCAAGTCTGTGGTCTTCTATGCGATGGTCTTTTCAACCGTACCAAGATGTTGGTGTACTTTTTGATTGCAATGGTTAATCTCCTAGAATAAAACGTTTTGGAGGCCCTGTAAGGTTTCGTGGGACAGCTTACCCAAGTCTAGCTGGACCCCTGTTCCTGCTTGGATCTGGTTTCCTATCAGGGTAGCGCTAGGTACAGAACAAAGACAGATTTCTTCCGTAGCTAGTGCTATACTACTAGGTACCAAAGGAGTCCGTGCCTGGCCGACACTGGTTTGCAGCGTACCTGTTTTTAACTAAAGGGCATGGAGCTCAGCCTGGATGGTGTCGAGAGCAGCCTTCTGTTGTTCTTCTATGGCTTCCCACTTATATTTTGTAGCCATCGTAACTGTTTCCACGATTTTCTCGAGGTCACCATCAGTTAGTGTGATCGTCGCATCATATTTCTTGCAGTGAGCACGTTGTTTCCTTCGGGGCCCTGGTGCAGGCTCACCTGACTGCTTCGTACCATGGGGGGGGGGTATCTTTGTCATAACCTACCTGAGTCTCAGCCGTGGCATCTTTGGGGTGGTCTGTGGTGGCTGTGTATCCTTTTCCGTGGCTACGTCTGAGCCCTTCTAGCTGGGCTCCATGGTCTCCCCACGAGTGGCTGTGAAGCCTATTTTCTAGGCAGGGGGGCATAGTGTGATCATCTGGTCAATTTCTTCATCTGCTACCATATATGGAAGTGTCGTCCATGTCTTATTTTTTAGGCTATGGATCTGAATATGGTGCATGGTAACTTGGAATGCTGCAACACTTTTGTACTTGTCATATACCGTCGAGGACAGTTGGGGTCGGGAATTTCTAGCTGCTGCCACGCTGCTCTGGAAGAGGACCCAGAAAACTTTGTTATCCTCGACGTGATGTGAATCCTTAGATTCCCATACATCCCTAGGGGGAGCTCGGGGAGGATCGACTCCTCAGGCGTGTCCCAGGTGACCAGTGCTATAAGGAGTAATAACCATGAATAGTAGAAGGACGTCTCCTTCTCCTAAGATTTGCAGACATTAGCTAGAAATTCATCGCATAAATATTGAGCCCAATTAAAGGAAACTCCCTTCGCACACCAGCTGGCTAGCCAAACGACATAGGCGGGGATGGTCGCAACCTGGCACTTCCTCATTAACTTGCAGACTAAGAGCCTAGTACCCATATGTGTAGCAGGATCATTGATAGTCTGGATCACAAAGCCTCACGTATTTCGACCAACCTTGTAGGCATCTTACACAAATGTAGCGGTATCTGCTTCGTACTTCTTGCCTACCCGCTCCAGAGGGCGCGACCCTTACATAGGAAGGCCTGTAATATTGTGGATCAACGTAGCATCAATAGGAACTCTGTCCCAAATCCATAAGCAGCAATCATGAATTAAGGCTAGCAACTGCCGAGCCAACTGATCTGTGACATTGTAATGGCCAAAATGGGGCATCCATAGCAGATTCAAGAGTCTAGACCCGGCCAAGCCACATACCCAGCACTAAGGAACCACCGTGACTCCATCATTTGCACGAATTGTATCGAAGTAAAATGTGGGGGCCAACTCAGGGAGGGTTTCAGAGTCTGTGAAGTCATGGTCATCAAACTTGACCTCATGGAGTCTTCCACAAGGATCACTGAGGATAGGGACTTCCCCCGGGGTTAGGGGGGTTTGTAGATAGGTGACCAAGCCATCCAAGTTATTTGGTGTTCACGTGGAAGGTCTACGTGGGTGAAAAAAGGGAGGTAACCAATTGATTGGATTGGCAGGCGGGGCACCTTCCTGCGCATCTTGATCCAGAGGTGATGCCGGCGGGGACCTGGCGTGGCTCAAAGAAGTCCTAGGCTTCCCGGTAGCCCATCTCGCAGCTTTCGGGGCTTTTCTTGAGCCTTGTGCTTTCTCTTTCTCTTTCTTTGTGACCAGTGTAGAGGGAACTTCTTCAAGTTCAAACTCAACTTCCATTATTTTTTCAACATCAGTCCCTGTCGGAGCCGAAGGTTCGGCAAGGTTAGTGGTCATCATCCTTGCAAGAAAATTGAATCCCAACCCTGGGTGATTACTATCAGATGGAGCAGGCTGACCAGACATGAAAGGGATAGTGCAGAAATGGGAAATATGATTTCTCAAGTTCTTTCGAGATGAATGCAAGCTATGCAAGTGAGATGGAACCTGTGGTTGAACTATCCTGCTCCTTCTATAATACCTATAATCGTGCAATGGTAAGGGAAACTTTATCTGAGATGTATCCCCTAGGAAACGGTAAAAAATCCCCAAAATTCACTTCATTAAATGCTTGGAGGCCGCTCCTTTTAACGGTAACCTTTGCGTTTTACCAATTTTCACCGTTCCAACGGCTAGTTTTCGCATCCCCTGTGTGCTTGGCCTATCTGCTACGCTTGGGTCAATCATCTGCGTCTTCTGCGAATCCTCCCCCAACATGGGATTTCTTCCTAGGTAACTTATGACCAAAGACAAAATTTCCTGACATTCTTTATCCCAAGAGAACCTTACCTTCTATGTAAGTGAGGTTTTAAGAGGGGCTATAGTCAGAGCATATTTCCGAACGAACTTCCTGTAATAACCTGTGTGGCCAAGGATTAAACACAACTGTTTTTTTGTTGTAGGAGCTGCCAGATAGATGAGAGCTCTGCTTTCT
The DNA here is from genome assembly GCA_034641835.2 of Pinus albicaulis. Taxonomy (NCBI): domain Eukaryota; kingdom Viridiplantae; phylum Streptophyta; class Pinopsida; order Pinales; family Pinaceae; genus Pinus; species Pinus albicaulis. The sequence continues at coordinate 206,323,608 of CM076571.1, forward strand.
GTACCTATATCTGGTGTAGAGTGAATTTTAATGCTACTTGTCCGTGGCCGAATAATTTTGGTGCCCGTACACAGCCCGAAGTTGGAAGTAGCTCGTGGGTCAGCCTGACCTTCTTCTGGGGCTAGGCCGCAGTAGTTGATTATTCTTGGCTCCCTCGGGTCCCACGTGGGTAGTTAAGGTGCCATATACAGGTGCAATTTACTTCATGCCATCGTGTCAATATCCTGCAGAGCTGCTGGTCCTTCGAATCGCAGGGTCAACATAGCGCGACACTCTTCCCAATCCTAGAATGCTTCCTTCTGGGTATCCCACCATCGTGTAGGTCTCTTATGCATGGCTATTTTAACGGCCCATAGCCTTTGTTCCCTTGGGACCGTAGCTTCGAATACTTGTAAGAATTCCTTAACATTACCTGAACCATCAAACTAAGGTAGGTCCCTTACCTCTGAGGAAACACAGCAGAAGTCTTTTGTGACCTGAAGACAACGCAACGCAGAGACATCATGTAACCGATTTTTCCAATTCTCTATCTCCTCATCGGGATCAGAGAAGCATTTATTATCCTCCTCCCAGTAAAGTACTTCATCCATTGTTGGGTTGACCGCGTCCTGCGCAATTAACTTATAGATATAGTCCACATCTTTCTCCTTGGGTACTGGTTTAGTGTAGTGTTTACCTTCCGCAGGGTCTAATGGTACTATCACCCTTGTGCCATTATTTTCAAACGCCATGCTTCTCTTCTTTAATTTAATGATACCACCCATGTCGATGGCCCAATCCAATCCTAGTAGCGCAGGGTAGGGGTCCGCATCTTCTATAATCTAAATGACTTCAAAGTCAGCCCGGACCTTAACCCCTGTGATATCTATTATAATCCCTGATAGCCTCCCTAAAGGTACGATATTATGTTGATTAGCCATGCGTAGCTAGATAGTGGACCATTCCAACTTTTGTTTGCCCATTCATTGCCAATTTTGTTTAGGTAATACATTAGCATCTGATCCTAGGTCCAAAATAACCCGGTCCATCTCATAATCTTCGATCTGTGCCGTTAGTCGCATCTCCCTCCCAGTGCGTTTCTTATATCTGTATAGTTTGTTCACATCCTTAATATCTGGGGACACGGTAGGGCGTGTTGCGCAGCTATTGATTAATGCCTGAAGATTCTGCACAGCTTTTGGGTTGCGCAACAACTTCATACATGCCTGCAAGAAAGGTTTGACCTCCTCATCTGTCTTAAGGTTCGCAGGGAGTAGGGACGTAGATGCCTCTGTCCGAATAAAGTCCCTGTGAGCTATTATAAACGTTTCTCTTTCTTTGTCTAGGTCCAGCCCTTCTTGTTTGCTAACTTCCTTATGGATTAGAGGTTCAGTTTCAACTTCTCCCCAGCCCCTCTAGTAGCAAATCCACTACACGTAACAACATTTATGCTTGGATCCTTGTCTCGTAGCTCAGTCTTAACCCTCTGCACATTCTATATAGGTGGTAGCTGCTTCTCCCGCATTTTTTATATCAAGACTAGACAATCTTCAAGTGTATGGTCCAACTGTCTGCAGTACCTGCAAGACTGTCTTGTAGGGTTCAAACAATCCCTCGCAAAGTGCCCTGTGTCTCCACAGTTATAGCAGATCAGTTGCCCCCTAGCCCGAACCTGCACTTCCACCTTGACCTCCTCCCCTACTTCCTGAGGGGGAGCCTCCTATGCCTGTGGGGGTTTTTGGTGATGCAGGGTCTGACTGTACCCTATACAAGTTCCCATAATCTATCATTAGATCATAGGTTCAATATTTCTTCTCATCATGCCCTACTGACCGATAGAACCGGCACCATTGTTGTTGCCGTTCTGGGACATATGTGCCCAAACGGGGGTAGCGGTTTGTATCATTCAGCCCTGCTACAAGAAAATCCTCGCACCATAACGTAGGTCTGCTTGGGCTTGGTCGTACTGGGCTAGGTCCTCCGCTTGATCCAGGGTGCATAGGACTAGGTCCCCTTGTCGACAGGTATTCTACCGGTAGTGGGCATAGATCCTTCGTATGTCCTGATACTTGACATCGTATGCACCATAGATCTGCATTGGATTCCCTTGCCCGTTCCTTTCGTAGGTTCTAAATCTCCATGTGCATTGCCCCGAGTTGCTCCTGAATTTGTTGTACTCCTAACGAAGTATCTTCTTTGGGCGTAGCTTCTAATTTCATAGCGGCTTCCAAAGCTTTGTGATGTGATTCAGGAGTTTGGTGACCCATAGGTACGCGCAGGTGAGGTAGCAGCATAGCGATGAACCACTCCATATGTTTTCTGTCGTCGTACTTAAATTCTCCTTCTCTGATAGCTTTCTTTAGGCGCTGATCAGCTTCCCACACAAACTCAGTCGTCCCTTGCTTGAAATGTTTTATGTCTGCTACGATCTACGAATAGGACTTAGGTTTTCAGAACTATTGTTTCAGGGCATCCTTAATATCTTGAATGGATGTGCTTTTGTTTTGAGATATGTATCGCATATACTAGTCCAGAGCTCTCTCTTCGAAGGCCAGGGATAGCTGCGCCCTTTTCACAGTATCACTTGGCACATTTTGTGCAGTCCATACCGAGTCTACAACAAAGCAAAATCGGTCCATGTCCTCATCTCCCGCACCTCTGAAGGTGGGAAATTTCAAGTGCACCGCCATATCTTCTTCTGGTGGAGTTTTGGACGAGGTTTTACCCTTACGTGGTCCTGAAGGCGATGTAGATGGTGGGCTTTGCGCAGCTGTTCCTTTTAACGGGCTATAGACATATATATCCCCTTCTTTCGTACCTATTCTGCTTTTCTTCTCAGCCTTCCAATACTTTTCTTGGCATTACCTGATCCCTCTCTCAAAATGCTCTAGGTCCCAGCAACGGAACCATTTGTTGGCTCGAGGGGTCCTGACTCAGGTTCAGAGGTTAAGGTTTGCCAACAAACCCATATACTACTGGCCCTTTCAGTAGTGACCTACTTGCGCAAGTCAAAGTCTCACCCAAAGCAATATGGTTGGGTGTTGGAACCAGGTTTCTGTACCCTGAGAGACGATAGGTAAGCCAAGCAGATCTTTGTTTGGCTTTATAATGACCAGATCGCATATCCCAAAACTAGATCTATAGATCTCCTTCGCATCCACGTGCACAAGGTCAACTATACTTACTATACTCAACAAATCATACAATTCTAAAACAGTAGTGCAACATTATAGTTATTCTTTGCATAAAACATAACAGAATAGACCCAGATCGAAGGTTTACATAGTAGAAACACTTAACACAGTTACTTCCGCAGCTTAACACAGAATATGCATAACATAACAGCTATCAAAGATTCACATCAACAGTACAAATAGATTTAGTTACTCAAACAACCTTTGTCATTCACTAACCCTTCAGATCCTTCTTACAATACCCAAACCCGACCTGTGCACATAGCAACAGGGTCTGCACACAGCAGGACTAGGGATCTCCACGCACATAGCCAGCAGGAGTCCTTTCCCCAAAAACCAAAACAGATCTACTAAGCCACAATTCGCATCAAGATCTTCTCATCTTATTTCTTACAATTCAAAAGGTCTTTCTATTTATAATCATCTAGCCTAATCCTTCCCCGTGGTCCACACAATCCCTAGTTTGTAGACCCATTATAGTGATTTCTGACTTTATCCCACCCCAAAAACTCCCTACGCTATAGAATAAATATAGACAAAATATACAAAATCTAATTAAATTAAGTAATTTATGGGGAGACTACTTCTCGATAGCCACAACTTCCATGTGGGAAACAAAGTGTGGCTACATTTGCAGAAGGAGCGCCTCACTGGATACCACCACAAGCTTTTCCTACTCCGATATTGGTCATACACCGTCACCAAGGCTGTAGGGAACAATGCCTTCGAGCTCAGTATTCCACCATTCCTTGGTCTGCACCAAGTATTCAATGTGGACCACCTTCGACCCTACTTCCCACCTCTACTGTACACCTCTGACATTGCATAACAACTCATGCCAATAGAGTTAAACCTGGACTGCATGGACCAGGCCACCACAGATTGTATCATGGACATTCAAATCAAGAACACTCACCACCAGAAGATCCAACTGTATCATGTTTTCAAGGATGGCAAACTCCTACACCAAGACAAATGGTTCTCCAGGGACCAATTTCAACAGAAGTTTCCTCACCTAACGGAGGAACTAAGTGAAATGGGTACCATTTCTTCCTAAGGGGGGAGGAATGGTCCAAGTGGATATTGGTTTCCACCCACCTATTCCATATGGACCCCCACCATTGGTTCTTTCAGTTTTTCATTTTCAGCACATTTTACTATTTTAAGCCGTTTTTCGATTCATTAACTTCTTGAGCCATTTTGAGGCCCTAAACGATGTTTTTAGGAAAACTTGGGAGAAACATGGGTCTTTCTAAGAGGAATTGAGCACATCAAATGGAGGTCATATGCCAAAGTTACGTCCCCAGGAAGTTGATGTACCAATTTACCCAAATGGGGTCCATAGTTTTGGCGCTTCATCTCCTAGGGATAGGTTTTTGGATGTTTAGGGTTTTCCATTGTTTCTCAATAATAAATAGGCCCTCAAGCCTCATTGTGACACAGTTCAGAGGCCTATAGCCACCACATCTCTTCTTAGAGATGAACTACCAACACCCTAGCTAGTTTATTTCCATTTTGTCTGTAAACAAATTTTAGTTCTTTTATATTAATGAAATGAAGTGTTATTTCCACTACATTTTTGTATTTATGGTTATATGTCTATTTTGTTGCATTCCTAAAAAAATACGGATCAATTGGCCTATCCACTTCTAACCTAATATAATTTTGATTTAAGGGTGAATGTAATCATATCGTATTGTTTCTAAACTTATAAGAAATAATATCATAAGCATTCATATGTTTTCAGCATAGATTTTCCTTAATATATCTATTGGATGCATATATATAACATTAGTTCCTTGGGTGGCATTCTAATGTATAAATTAATTCTCTTGGTCCTTTTATCCACACAAAGACCTCAATTTATTGTGAACTATCCTTCATGGAATGAACTCATTGAGCCTCATCGAAAACTTCTAGAGTTCTAGTTGTAAACCTTTTAGGTTATTGTTGTACCATCTATTGTGCACCGACATCAATCCGACAGTGGAAAAATTAGGGTTGAGTATGGACGGAAAATTTGGATTGAGGAGTTACAAAAGTAACTAGTTTATCTCCTCTCACACTAAACCCTCGCTATAAGGATTTGAATAACACCTGGTAATTTCTTCGGCTCGAATTTTTAATGCAATTCTATATAATTTCAATGTATTCCTTTGTTAAATAACATTGATTTGAGCCAAGTTCCTATTCCATGGTTCTGAGTACCAGGTGAATCAATGATTGTTTCATGTTGGTATTTGGCGAGCTAGGGCGAAGAAATTGGATTGCGTTCAACATCCTCTTGCCGGATAAATTTTCCAAAAGTCGAATTTATTGTTGATTTTGTGTCATTATTTTGAGGTTTTAATTGCGGAGGGTTATTCATCTAATTTCATTCTCATACTCTTCTTGCAGAGCAATCAAGAGGTTACAACAACCTTCAATTTCAGTGCACAGGTAATAATTTAGGTCTACTTATGATATCAATGCCATATTGTTCTGATAAATTTTTATTTTCTTTTATTCTCTACTAGCCCTATAAGTTTATCATTCTTAGGTTTGTTTTACCGACTGGATACCTCCTTTTGAGCATGATATTCTTTTCCTTATCAAATTTGTCAGGTTTCTTTTATTAACTTCTTTCATTTTCAATGCTACAGGTGAACCAGGTCCATCAGCTACCGAATTTACCCATGATATTCTACTTCTGTGATGTGGTTAAAAGTGAATTGAAAAGAGAATTAAAAGAGCACATATGTATGCTTTAAGCAAGACAAAACAAGACAAAAATCAAGAACATAAGAACACGAGACGTTGATAATGAAGTTCATCCAATTTGGACTACATCTCTAGGCCCGATGTCATTATGGGGTAGGTCACTTCACATAGTGTTGGAAATTGTGGTGAGGTACATGGACTATGTTTTCTTTCATACAAGGATATATGCCCTAAACATGAGTGGCTTGTCTCTCCATGAGACGTTTTGCTACAAGAACTCTTACTCACAATAGGCCTCCTATCAGCATGACATAATCTCACACAAGGTGACAGTGAGGACCCCTTCATCAAGGTTACATAGGGATCTCAATCAAACATAAAAATCCATGGTGAATACATCTCACATGAATTAGAGACATTGATCCCGCAAAATACATTAAGCAGTGATCTAAGCAACATATTACATCTCACAATAAATGATAAATGAAGCACATGAAATCAATACTACATATACCTCAACCCCTACAGTTGGCTAAAGAACTGGATGCTTAGTTGCTTAATATGGTTACACCATCGAATTCGTGGCGTCGAGAAGCATAAAATCGACTGTCCACAACTGGGAATCTGACACCGTCACTAAAATCTCGAAAATGGCCGAAAATGGGAAGCTTTGTTGTTGAAACAAATATCACCATTGGATTTCTGACGTCGAGAGGTGCAAAATAAACATAAAATTTGTCAAATTATAACTCAGACAAGTCTGGGACCTCAAGGAATATTTTTGATGCCCCTCAAGATTCCCTGGGCAAGGTTCCGCCCCTCTCACTGCTCATTGTTCTGCACCTGCAATAAAAAAATACTATTCATTGAAGAACGCATTGATCTGCTCCACATTCTTCCTCCACTTTGCTCATGTCTCTCCATTGGCCTCCCTATGCCCTCATCTCTCATGTATTATCCATCATTCTCCATGGTTTCCTTGAACCATTTAAATGGCATTTGATAACGAATTGTGAGGTTGACACATTGGTGGGCATAATCATATTAACATACTTGTTGTTGGGAGGTTTTGGGTTCAAATCCTATTGACTCCCAATATTGTTTTAAAGCCCAATTTTAGTTTTAATATAGTTTTTTTCAAACTATATAATATATGGAATTTGTATGTCCATATTTTACAACTCCGAAAACATGAGAATAAGACGAAAAATGGAGGTTGCACCATCCAAGATCACTTTGGCCTAATTTGAGGTGCCATTTGGCACCATGTAATTGGGCCAAGTGGCAAGCCCTCATTGGCCCACATCATATGCCACCTCTACCACCTACTTTCCATGTGTCGACTTGTGTTATTGCCACATCTCCTTTTTGTGGATCCATCTATTTTGTTAACTAGGCTGCCACAGTAGCTTTGTGGGTCCCACTAGTACTACCACATGTCATCCATACAGCCTTCCACGTGGCAGAATGTTGAATTTAACTTTTTTTTTTGTTTGGTACAAACTTCAAATTGCTATAACTTTCTCATATAGACTCGGATTTGAGTGTCGTTCGTGCCATTGGAATCGAGGCAGTGAGCAATACAATCTTGTCCCGGTTCGAAAGAATTCTTGCCACTTTGAATTTTGACCATTTCTAAGTGCTCTTGGTCTCATGAGGGTGTCAAGAGCCACATGGATCAATCATTCCCACTGAGGCGATTTTGGTCCACCAAAATTATGAAACAAATCTGCAACTACTTTGTACCTCGTCTGCACCACAACTTTCCTAAAAGGTCACCCTTCATTCTCCTTCACCTTTGTTCTTTGGAGCCATAAGCGATGAGCTCACACCTGCATCCTCTGCAAACATGTAGTACAACCTTCTTACAACTTACTTGCTTAATTACATGACCAACTATGACCCAAGCATCCCATACTTGCCACGAGTTTATAACACACACCCTATGGTCAAGTTTACATCAAGATGGAATTAATACCCCAGTTATCAATACAAGGCCACAACATCGTTGTCACTTAACACGTGATGGAAAATATATCATCACGTTTACATTTTAAATTGCAACGCATGATTTACAAAAATAAGGCCATGACACACTACCACACCTAGAAAAACCATCTCTCACTTATCAAAGTGAATGGGTCATCTCTCTATGCTGTATTTTCTTGTCGAACAATTGTTTCAACTAGTTCATGTATGGGCACTTTTCCCTTGAGATGTTGCTCTAGATGGAGCCTCCAACACATGGCTCTTTAATGGCCACTTCTGTCACAATGACTGCAATGAGTCTTCTTCCTCTAGACCTGGTTTACCTTCTTCTTTTCCTGTGGTAGAGAATCCCTTTCACGCTTCATCCTATTTCGTGTTGCCATTCTTTTCCAACACTTAGCAAATACATGGTTATGTAATCCAAAAAAACTACATATTTTTCAACGCCATGATTTATGTTCATTGTTATAGACATGCTTGTAATAAAAATGAACACTAGAATATCAATACTTGTTATACCTTGCTTGTTTGTCTCTGGTGCAATCATGGTGACAAGAGCTTGACCCAACTCTTTCTCTGCAATGTACGTTGTCATAGGATGATAGTGAAGTGTTCCCATCATTCTCTTTCCCTAGAGGTTTCAGCCATGTATTGGAAGATTCTAACACCTTCGAGCACTATCCTTCACTGTATCCCAAACCTTTGAATCGAGGTCTCTGCACAACCTCCAATGGTTTAGTTATGCCTTGGCTATTAACACCAATTCCTCCTCCTTTGTATCCCATCTTGGTGAGGAGTCTCATGCTAATTCCTGTAATGGGCATCTCCATATTTCCGACAGAAATAATAGCATGTGAAGATGAAATTGAAGAGAAATCAACATTGTTTACCTCAATTATTGATTCATACATAGGTGATGATGGCTTCTTTAAGCCTCGGTTGCACTTCAACTTCTTTAAGGCCTCTTCCGCGGCTCGCAACTGAAGCTCAAATCTCTGCTTCTCTTCTTTCTCTTCTCGTAGTAGTCTCCTTAATTCAGCATTCATACTTGAATACTCTGGTTGATCTCTTCATTCAAATGATGAGAAGACTATGAAGGCGAAGAAAGAAGATGCATAAGCATTGGAATATGTGGATGAAGCATCGTTCTCTAATCTTTCTTTCTCCTCTTCTATTATTCTCTTCTCATAAGCATCATACATTATGTCCACCATTTTGGACATCCTCAGCATGTCCTCATACATGTCTTTGTCATCCTCCATTGCTGCATGTTCAATCATTATTTACACTTGCAATTTGCATCAACAAAAAAATCTCTCTAATACCACTTGATCCTGTTCCATCAGCTACGGGATTTACCCATGATATTTTACTTTTGTGGTTTGGTTAGAATTGCACTGAAAAGAGCATTAAAATAACACATATGCATGCTTTAAGCAAGAGGAAACAAGACAAAAATTATCAACATAAGAACACGAGACGTTCATAACGAAGCTCATCCAATTTGGACTACGTCTCTAGGCCCGATGTCATTATGGGGAAGGTCACTTCATATAGTGTTGGAAATGGTGATGAGATACATGGACTATGTTTCCTTTCATACAAGGACATATGCCCTCAACATGAGTGGCTTGTCTCTCCATGAGACGTTACGCTATATGAACTCTCACTCACAATAGGCCTCCTATCAATATGACATAATCTCACACAAGGTGACGATGGCGATCCATTCATCAAGGTTACATAGGGATCTCAATCAAACATAACAATCCATGGTGAATACATCGCACATGAAGTAAAGACATAGATCCCAAAACATACATCAGGTAGTGATCTAAGAAACATATTACATCTCACAACAAATGATAAAAGAAGAACATGACATCAATATTGCATATACCTCAACCTATAAAGTTGGTTGAAGAACTAGATTCTCAACTACTAAATCTAGCTGCACTATCGAATTCGTGGTGTTGAGAGGCATAAAATTGACTGTTCACACTTGGGAATCTGACACTGTCACTCCAATCTCAAAAATGGCTAAAAAATGGGAAGCTATGCTGTTGAAACGGATATTTCCATTGGATTCTTGTCACCGAGAGGTGTAAAATCGACATAAAATTTGTCAAATTCCTACTGCGGCAAGTTCAGGACCTCAAGGAATCTTTTTGATTCCCCTCAAGATTCCCTGGGCAAGGTTCCGTCCCTCTAGCCACTCATGGTTCCACACCCACAATAAAAAAATATAATTCATGGAAGAACACGCCGATTTTCTCGATGTTCTGCCTCCCCTTTACTCACGACTCCATTGGCCTCCCTGTGCCCTCATCTCTCATGTATTCTGCATCATTCTCCATGGTTTCCTTGAACCATTTGAATGACATTTTATAACCAAGTGTGATGGTCAATAAGACAAAGTGTGAGTTTGACACATGTATTGGCATAATCGTATTAAGATACTTGTTGTTGGGAGGTTTTGGTTTCAAAACCCATTGAATCCCAATATTGTTTTAAGCCCAATTTTAGTTTGAAAATAGTTTTTTCAAACTATATAATATATGAAATTCGTATGTCCATATTGTAACGACTCCGAAAAACATGAGAATAAGATAAAAAATGGAGATTGCACCATCCAAGGTCACTTGGGCCTAATTTGAGGTGTCATTTGGCACCATGTGATTGGGTCATGTGTCAAGCCCTCATTGGTCCACATCATATGCCACCTCTACCACCTACTTGCCATGTGTTGACTTGTGGTGCTGCCACATCACCTTTTTGTGGATCCGCCTGTTTTGTTGACTGGGCTACGACAGTAGCTTTGTGGGTCCCACTAGGCCTACCACATGTCATCCATATGGACTACCACATGGCAGAATGTTGACTTTGACTTGTTTTTTTGTTGTTTGGTACAAACTTCAAACTGCAATAAATTTCTCATACAAAATCGGATTTGAGTGTCGTTTACGCCATTGGAATTGGGGCAACAAACACTACAATATTGTCATGGTTCGAAAGAATTCTGACCACTTTTAATTTTGACCATTTCTAAGCCCTATTGGTCTCCTGAGGGTGTTTGGAGCCACCTGGATTAGCATGCCTCTTTGTTGGCAACCAAATCCTAACATGGGTTCTCAACATATCTCAATGATATTTTGTTTTTTGTTTTAAATACTATAGGGTTATAACTTGCAGGCCCAACGACCTTCTTTGTTTGAACTTAGGGTATGGCCTCTTGGCCTTATGTACATTTGGCTCAGATATACATTTAATTTGTATGGCTTGTGATTAACTAAAATTATATTATTGGTTTTGAAACCCTTATTCAACGGCATATTTCATAGTTTCAATAGAGCCATCACTAATTTTATTCATGACGACTATGTCAAGAGTTAATTGATTTTATGGATAACTGGTTATTATTATGAATTGTTTCTTTCTTTTAGTATATTTGTAGTGTGAGGCTGAGAATGGTCATTTTCTCTAAATATCTTCTATTGTACTTATGTTTTTTCACAACATCTATCTACAATATCAGTTTGATGTTTTGATTATTCAAGGTTGTAATTTCATGGAACTATTAATTATATTATATATTCCTCATCTATTTCTCGTGCTCGATTTCAGGATTATGTTAATTCATTTTAAGCTATAAACCCATACTTTGTAGAGAACAGTTTCTAGATTTATTTTCCTTTTAAGAAATAGTAGTTTAAGCATTCTTACATTATACTTTGGTTTTAGATGGGGTATGATACTCCAGACCTATCTCCCTTCTATATTTTTTTTCCTAATTGGTTAGGATTGTTTCGGGTTGGCTGACCCTTATCGTCCCTAGCCTGGAGCTAACAGATACCAATAATTTTTTAGGGATATAATACTTTTGTTCTATAGAAAGACTACAAAATACTATTTCCCATGCTTTTATGTAGTCTTCATATTCCAAACTTAGGATTGTTTTTGTGATGCTAATTAGTCATCTCGGCCTAGAAACTAACCTAGTTCTCTATTTTTACATAGATGTTCCTATTAAAATTGACATTGATACCCATTCAACATAATTCATCTTTCCTAAAGAAAAAATATACCAAAATAAATACAAGAACATTTACATAATTTATAGAATATCAAAACACTCACAAATAACCATATCAAAGAAATTATATTTTCCCTAACTGTTTGAACCAACCACAAAATCACCACGAAAGAAAGTGCTCCACCCAACTAATGAGTATGGTGTCCACTACAAAATCCCTCCACCCCCTCCCCTGAGCCAGTTTCATTTCTAGAACAGTTATTTTAAAAATGACTATAAGAGGTCCAACCCTATACATTCTCTAACCCCACTAGGTCCAGTCTTAGGGCTAAAACTGAGCACATGAGCATCAATGTGGATTCCACTAGTTAACCAACTCAAGAATCCCTTTCTTGGAAGTGTATTTCCTCTCTCAACATTGTTTTATCTGATGGTAACAAGATTAAACTGCATTCTCTTCTTTTGGACCTCCTCCCACTAGGTACCAAGTTCACAAGGTTGCCTCAGGTTTTTTTCTCTCTCACCCTCTTGGCTCTCTTTTCCCAACTAATATTATTTTTCTCTAGGGAGAGGAATAACTGGCTTGTAAGTGAAACTCTAATTTATCACTTTTTCCAATAATTTTATGGATGACCATAAGCAATATTTATTAATTAAATTTAGAAATGTAAAAATTTATGTTTACCACTTATTCATATCGAGGTCTTCAACATGACAACCATTTTCCATGTCATTTCAGTAGAAGTAAATTAAAATATTTAATATCCACTGAGGGGTATTACATCTTCCCCCTCTTGAGCAAAACATTGTCCTCGATATTTCCTGGCCCTCAAAACAGGCTGGAATATGTCTTGCACATAAAATCCTCATCTTCCTAAGTACCCTCTTCCCTTATGAAGTGCTTCCCCTACACTTTAACCTAGGTGATTGCTTGCTTCTGTAGAATACTTTATCTATGATTAAGAATGGACAGAGATTTGACGAGGAATGCTTTGTCTAGTTCGACCTACATCCAAAATCATTATGGCAGTCATTAGTTTCCACCAATCATTATTTAAGAACATATATCTATATGTATATATATATATATATACATATATATATATATATATATATATATATATATATATATATATATATATATATATATATATATATATGTATATGTATATATACATATATGTATATATGTATATATACATATATGTATATGTATATATATATATATATATATATAAATATATATATATATATATATAGATATATATATATATATATATATAGATAGATAGATATATATATATATATATATATATATATATATATATATATATATATATATATATATATATATTTAAACTCTATTTATAGACAATTCATCACTTTTTACGTACCTAACAAGGGTCATAAATGTGCATCACAACCCAACAAGGGTCAACAACCTGCACCCAATAAGAGTTGGCAACATCATTCTAAACTCATCAATAATAGCCATAAATAATTTTTACTTACCCAATGGCTATGCCAATCGAAAAAGGCCCCGCCATGTGGTCCCAGTATAAGTTTCATACCACAAAGGTACCAATTCCATCTACATTGTGTGCTTAGTAGTAATAATATTTCAAAAATCATTTATTTTTCTTGTCTTTTATGATATATTGCAACTAGTGCATTATCATACTAAGTAGCACTAGTATGTTTTTATCTTAATTCAAATGTTACTATATGAATTAGTTATTCATGAGTAAATTTTAGGATAACTTCCTCTTTCCTTCCATATTCAAGGTGGTGATATTGTTGTCTACTTTGTCCAAGTAAACTTAGTTGTGCCCATCTTGGGTTGTTTGCTATTTCCTTTTAGCACCAACCAAGAGTCCACTTTGCAGCATTCCTTCAATTTTGGCCCCTTTTTCATCCTGTATTATATGTTTTTGATGTAATTTATGTACATTCATGGGATTTATCCCTTTTTTTCGCTCATGTGTGTATTGCCTGTCTCACACTCACTATGTTACTCTAGTATAGTTCTTTTTCTATATATCGAATCACAATATTTTATTCACTTCATCTAAAAGAAAATCATTTTAATATAATTGGCATTTGAGGTCCATTGGAATGTTAATAAACAATAGTGTTTCCCCAACATGGGAATATTTAATTATCTTATTAGACTACTCACACAACAATCATACTCGTTATCATCATTTTTTATTTATTTATTAAGTTTAAGGAATATTTTCCTTACCTAGTCCCCATGATGGATTGTAAGCAATGATTAGTTCTTTAGACACCATCATAACTTCATGATATCAAGTATGCCACAACAAAAAATTACCAATGTTCTAGGACAATTACTTCAACTCACCACTTTCACGGAAATTATTATATTTGTCCTTTATTCAAGTGGATATAGTCTTATCCATATTAATTATCCACCATTATTTTCATGTAGAAGTCTTAATCAGGGTTTTATAACTCGGTTGGTTTTTCTTTATTTAATTCCTTTCCTTTTGTTGTTTTCCCAATTTACCATCAAGGCTTAAGAGAGCAAAATAACACCAAAAGAAACTACTATGACAATTCAAGGGAATAACGTGAAGTAGTACGGCATAATTAACATCAACAAAAGATAACAAGAAAATTACATCAACACATCTTACAACCGTACTTCTTTGGCATGCCTCACCCCTGATTTTCTCACAACTCTGTTCTCTGGGTTTTCCTTCTTTTCTATTCTATAAATTATTTATTAAGAAGTTCATAGGTTACATGTGCTCCCTCTTCCTATTATTTTTAAGTGTAATTAGCTATGGGTCCTTCCCCCCCTTTTATCTCTATGTATGTCAGCTCCCTTAACACATAATGTTAGTGTGTTTATCTTAACATAATGATTTTGTAAGCATATATTCATTCTAATCAATCATTTTACCAAACTTCATTCAGGCTTATAAAAGTTATATTTAAGTTCGTTAAGGTAATTATCTATTGGTGGCATGCTTTCCTTTCCATGTCAACATGCATAAGTGATTTCTTCTTCCAATAGGCTATCAATATTCTTTTGATCACAGCTTTAAATTTTTATTAAGATCATATGCAACATTTCCTTATTTAACTTACTCGACTATCTGCCTATTTTTCTTTTTCTTTTTTTTACTTTACCTATATCCACCTTCAATCCTTTAATTCACATTAGGGCAAAAAACTCCTTAGAGTACTTAATATACACATCCATTGTCATGTGTATCTTATCATGCATATTTATATATACATATTTTCCTATGTTGTCCTTCTCCACCTTATACTATTTTCCAAAATTTTAAAGAAAAAAATCAGAACAATAATGACCAAGTTAAGAGTTTTCCCTCCTTTCCATTCCAATTTATTATGATATTTTATCACATCTTACCTCCATTTCGTTGGGTTTTAAACAGGAAACCATTCTCAATTACTTGTCTTTTTCAAACCTCCATGTTGATGGTTGTTCCATTTATTCCACTATTGTTACATAACCAATCCTTCTATGGCTTCCTTCATGAAGAATTTTTTCAATGAGAATGTTTAGTAATTCCCTTACGATTTTGTTTCTATCAATCATGAAATCTAAACTTACTTATACCAGTGAGTTATTATTGTATTGGACTTATTTATACTAGATTTATATTGTTTACATATAGGTTTTTATCTTTATTATCATCACTATCGATGTTTGCCATATCATTTACTACTGCTTAAGTTTGCGCAAAGGATTTCGACCATTCCCACCAAAAGATAACTCCAATTGACTCATATTTATATGTATATTTTATAATCATAAGTGTTTTATATTAGCATTCAAACTTGATAAAAGTTATCATTAAGTATGTCCAAACGACTTCTCCAAAACATCATATATTTGGCTTTACGCATTACAGGATTCTCGATACCCTTTATTCCCATTTTTTATGTTGCATTGTGTTTTCAAAGCATACAATGCACTTATTATTGTGAGTGTTTCACCATGTTTATGTAGTCTCTTTTCTTTTTTACTTTCTTTCCATACACATGTAAGATTACTCTCTTGTTCGAATTTTTTTTTCCCAACAATTATTTCCTTTATTTACTCTCTTAGTAAGGTTCTTGGTCAACATCCAATATATGTGTGCAGAGGATTAGTTTATACCAATCAAGTGATTAATTTCCAAACGTACCTAATGTAACAATTAAGTATTACTCACTTTGGCACCAATAATATCTTTTCTCCTTTTATACCTGTCGTGTTCTTAGATAATCTATACTAGATGCTTAATTTAAGACATATTTATGATTAGTGACCTTATAAATTAAGTATCAAATATATGTATTTTTTGAAAATTATTTAAAGTCTATTGCAACTAAAACAGGAAATCATTGGGCAGATAACCCTAAAGTTTCGAGGGTGATTTCATGTGTAACACTCTGTCGACTCTCTTAAACATATATGATGTTTTATGATTTTTTAATAGTATAGGAATTGTTACATTACTCCATTTACACATGCATATTTCTCTTAAGTTATATACACATTTACTTCCCTATCATTACAAATCATAAACTTTTCTCTGTACTCATTATCGAATAGTCAGAAGATGTGAATTACAAAGTAACATATGTTAATACATAATCTTTCCAAATAGTTGTTTTCTATCCTAGATGCCCAACATATCAGTTCTTGTATGTAAGGGTACCTCCACAATATTTAAATTAGTATTTTAATAACAATATTCATGTAAATTTATTTTAATGTGCTCATGAATTTCCAATTCTTCTATTCTATGAAATGCAACATGGTTTGTTATTATTTCCCTTAAACAGGCCAAAAGCCACAATGTTGAACTCTTCATCTCTGATACGACTTGTAATATCTCCCTTACTTCAAATACCTCATTAAAAAAATACATTTAATGGCACATATACCCATAATCACTGCATTTACTCAGTTCAAATCATTTTTTACATAGGTAATCATAATTCTTAAAAGTTTTTTTTTTCAGAAGAAAAACGCTGCATATAATCATAATTCTTAAAGGTTACCCGTGCTTCCAATATAATTTCGCTCATTTTAATTACGATGTATGCAACTTTCCTATTCACTTCTAACCTAATATAATTTTGATTTAAAAGTGAATGTAATCATAGTGCATTGTTTCCATACTTATAAAAAATAATATCATATATATTCATATGTTTTTGTCATAAATTTTCTTTAATATATCTCTAGGAATTCATATTTCTAACTTTATTTCTGTGGACTCCATTCTAATGTATAAAATTAATACTCTTGGTCCTTTTATCCACCCGTAGACCTTAGTTTATTATGAGGTATCCTTCATGGAAGGAATTCGTTGAGCTCGGTCGGAAACATCTAGAGTTACTGTTGTAAACCCTCTAGGTTAACTATGGTTGTACCATCTATTGTACCCTCTAGGTTACGAAAAGTAACTCGCCCCCCACCCCCTCACACCGCCTCCCTCGTAGGGTCCTTTTCCTGTTGGAAGGAAAAAAAACTGTGACTTAAACACTTACCGTAAGGGTTTGAATAACACGTGGTAAATTATTGGGCTTAACCTTTTAATGCAATTGTATATCATTTCCATTTGGTTCTATGTTAAATAACATTGATCTGACCCAGGTTTTCGTTCCAGGGTTCTGAGTACTAGGTGAAGTAATGATTAGTTCATGTCGGTCTTTGGAGAGCTATGGAGAGGAAATCGGATAGTGTCTAGTGTCCTCTTCCTCGGTAAATTTTCCAAAAGTTGAATTTCGGGTTGATTCTATTTCATTATTTTGAGGTTCTGACTAAAGAGGGTTATTCTTCTATTTTTTCCTCATACGTACTCTTGTTGCAGGGAATTCAAGAGGCTACAACCACTTTTTATTTCAGTGCACAAGTAATAATTAGAGTCGACTTACGATGTCAATGTTATATTATTGTGATAATTTTTTATTTTATACGATTCTCTACGAATCCTACACTTTCATCATTCTCAAGGTTGCCAGGTTCCTTTTATTAACTCCTTTCATTTTCAATGCTACAGGTCTGTTTGTTGGCGACCAAACCATAACATAGGTTCTCAATGCATCTGAGTGATATTCTGTTTTCTATTTTAAATGTTATAGAGTTGCAACATGCAAGCCCAACAACCTTATATAAGGCCTGAAGTTGTGTAGAAACTTGATAGCATTATACCGATAGTTCATATATATATATATATATATTTATATATATATATATATATATATATATATAAGGCCTGAAGTTGTGTAGAAACTTGATAGCATTATACCGATAGTTCATATATATATATATATATATTTATTTGAATTCAGTGTATGACCTCTCAGACTTGTGTACATTTGGCTCATATATACATTTAATTTGTATGGTTTGTGGTTAACTAAAATTAAATTATGGGTTTTGAAACCCTTATTGAACTGTCTATTTCGTAGTGTCGGCATATCTATGATGGATTTTATTTCTAATGGCGCCATTGAGAGTTAATTTATTTTATGGATAACTAGTTATTATTATGAATTGTTTCTCTCTTAGTATGTTTTTAATGCAATGCCAAGAATGGTCATTTTCTCTGAATATGTTCTATTATACTTTTGTTGTCGCACAACATCTATCTGCAATTCTAGTTTTCTGTTTTGATTATTTAAGGTTCTAGTTTCATTATAAATTCCTCCTTAGTTTATAGTGTTCGATTCCAGGATTCTGTTAATTCATTTTATGGTGTAAAGCCATACCTCGGAGAGAACAATTTCTAGATTTATTGTCTTTTTAAGCGACAACAGCTAAATTATTCTTACATTGTACTTGGGGTTTATATGGGGTCTGATACTCTGGACCTATCTCCCTTCTACAGTTTGTTTTTTGATTGGTTAGGACCGTTCTGAGTTGCGTGACCCTTGTTATCCCTAGATTGGAACTAACCAATAATAATACTTTTGTAGAGAGATAATACTTTTGTTCTATAGAAAAAATACATAATAATGGTTCCCACTCTTTTATACATTCTTCATATTTCAAACATAGGATTGTTGCTAGGCTGATGCTTAGTCAACTCCGCCCATAAACTAACCTAGTTCTCTATTTTTACATAGACATACCTACTAAAATTTACATTGATACCCATTCAATAGAATTCATCTTTTCTGAAGAAAACGTACCAGAATACACACAAGAACATATCCATAATTGACAGAGGAGCAAAGCATTCATAAATAACCAAATCAAAGTTCTTATATTTTCCTTAACTTTATGAACCAACCCCAAAATCACGAGGAAAGAGACTACTACACCAAACCAATGAGTACGATATCTATTAGCAAAACTCCCCCAAGCCAGTTTCACTTTCAAAATAGTTATCTGAATAGTGACCATAACAGGTCCAACCCTATAAGAGGTCAAGTCTCAATGCTAAAAATGAGCACACGGGCTTCAGTTTGGATTCTAGTGGCCAACCAGCTCAAGAATCCCTTGCTTGGAACTGTCCTAAGTCCCTCAACAACGTTTTGTCTAAGGGTCATAAGCTTACAACTTCATTCTCCTCTCTTGAACCTCCTCCAACCAGGTACCAAGTTCACAAGGTTGCCTAAAGTTTTCTCCCCCCTCACTCTTTTTCCCTTAATTTTATTGTTGATCATAAGCAATATTTATTAATTAAATTTAGAAATATAAACATTTATGTTTACCACTTATTCATACTCAGGCCTTCAACATGGACCATCATTTTCCAAGTCATTTAGTAGAATTAAATTAAAATATTTACTATTCACTAAAGGTTATTGCACTATGTGTTTAGTATGGATGTATATTACTCTATATTTGCAAATGACGAGAGATTTATGTGTATAAATTTGTTTAAATAAATTGTGAAAGTTAAATATCATTTTGGAGAGATTATGATTTTATACCAAGAAAAAAGTGGGAGAGAAGGGTGGGAGAATTTTTCATTCTCATTCTTTCGAGAAATAGTATATCCATTAAGGAGGCAAGCAGATTGAGATGAAAGAAAAATATGAAATATAAATATTTTTAATAAATTTAAAATCTATTTGAAATATGTTTTATTATTTTTAATAAATATTGTTTAAAGATTCAATAGTGGAAAGAGATTTTTTCACCATTGGATAAAGTTCAATTTCTATAAGGATTTTAATGAAGCCATGGACACCTTAAGGTAGTGGGTAGAATGTGTGGTTGCACCCAAAAAGACCATATTAAATGGTTTCTTGACTTGTGCATACAATTTTGTGAGTTTGTCTCCTAAAATATTTTGTAAGAGGCCAAAGACATATTGACATGCCACTTTATGAAGTAGAGGTGTGTAATATAATAGTTGCAACTGACAATTCAACATTACAAATTCTCCATCTAAAATAATATTTTAGATGTTACATATATAAATTCTTGAATGTTTAAATATATTGTAATTTTTTTATGATTAATTGTACTAATATTTATAGATATAGATTTTGGTTAATGATTTTTTAATAATAAAGTATCTATAAATAATATTTGAGATGTTATATAGTAAAACTTTTCAATAACTTTTCAATATATATATATATATATATATAATGAATCTCCATGGAAATTATGAAGTAAATTTTGAATTTCCATAAAGTAAATTTTGAATAACATTTTTGTAGAACTACTAACAATTAGACAGTGCATACATTATACTAAGGGTTAAAGCTCTTTCATCTCAGATATATAAGTGAGTAAATTATTATGGGCAGTTGTTATTAATAATCAGACTCATGAGGTGTATTACCTCACAATTATAATTGGGAACTTTGGCCCTAAGAGAAAGGAACCAATAAGTTGATGTACACAATGACCCTTCTGCTTTATAATTAAATTAATCAATTGCTTTATCACCATTTTTATTGGTCAATAACCCTTCTTGCTTTGAAATGCTCCAATTAAATGTACTAATTTTCTTTATCAATTTTTAAACTTTTGCTTGCTGTGTTTTCTTTTGCATGTCACCTTCTCTCGAGGAAAGTGACATATCAAATTTATCATGGTATGATGGAAAAAAATGTTCATAGAATGTGTAATTACTACTTGTCCAGTTGTGACTCTCTATGAATAGAGTCTGTTCCTATTTCCTAGGTTAGCTAAATCTAGTTTCCTTATTTGGTGTGAGGTTGAGATATTCCCTCAACCAACTTATTGTACGTCCAAGATAGATATCCTATCTTGAGACTAATTCATGTATAAATGTGTGTAATCTATTTAATTAAGATATAGTTTTGCAGATTAAAAATTTATTTTGGTATCGGAGCCATATGGCCTGGACCTCGGCCCCTCCTGGGCTGAGGAAAAGTTTCTAGCCAGCGCGTGTCCAGCAATTCATTTGTTTGCTGTTTTGTGCGTTGGAGCAACTCCGGATTCCATTGCTGTATTTAAAATTTGCGCATCAGATCGACTTGTGCGACACATCCATTGTGCATACGCTGCTGATCAAAGGTTGCAAACGTTGCTGAAGCGCGTGGAGTGTCACGGCCATCTCTGCCAGCGCGAGGGACCTGTGCGTGGCTTCACAATTTCTGCCACATTTGATTTAATTTCTGAATTTGTTTTAATTGAGTGCGGTTAGTTGAAATGGTGTTTTGGATTGCTGCTGGATACGCGACACTGTCAGATCCTTACGCTGCAGATTTGAAACTCTTCTCCGTCTCTTAGCCTGGAAGTT
This sequence comes from Pinus albicaulis, assembly GCA_034641835.2. Classification (NCBI taxonomy): domain Eukaryota; kingdom Viridiplantae; phylum Streptophyta; class Pinopsida; order Pinales; family Pinaceae; genus Pinus; species Pinus albicaulis. The sequence goes on from CM076571.1 coordinate 206,345,228, forward strand.
ACGTTCATTTGTCATTCTTTTGGTTGCCATCGCCATATTTCATTTTAAAGTGCGGATATCTGTTCATAACAGGTGCGCGATATAAGTGATCGCTTTCAACTGCTAGCGGATATAATTTGGCTCCCTCCTTCTCAGCGTGCAGCAAACCTGCATTCGAGAAAACGGCTTCTCCCTCCTTCTCAGCGTGCAGGTGGTTCGAGCATACAGATTTCTCATTTCAGAAATCGAGTTTTTCCATATCTGATTTTTCATTTCCGCTTTGAAATCGAGTTTTTTTTTTTGCTACTTGTGAGTGGAGTTTTATTGCTGCATGGAGTTTTTTTAAAAAAAAGATTTGCATCTGCGTGATTTAGAACAGAGCGATCTCCATCCATTGAAGACAGAGGAGTTGTGTGGATCGAGGTTTGGGCACAACTCTACATTTGTTTAAGTTGCAGTTCAGATTTAAATTCTCAAAGGCAGGCTGAGCGTTTTTTTTTAAAACGGTTTATGGCAGTAAGTTTCCGAGTTGGAGAAAGAGCTCAACACGAAGTGTGGGAAATTGAGTATTTGAATAAGATAATTGAATGTCTGAAAACCGAACACTCTAGAAAATGAAGATTTGTAAAGCTTGTTTTTTTAAAATATTTTTGTGAAGGTAGTAGCAAAGGAAGAATATAAGATAACAGAGTGTTGCTGTTGCTTTGGTGAGATGTTGCTGTTTGCGGGATCTCCTCAGCGTTTTTGGTGCCTTGCTACTGCTCCAGTGTGCTGCTTGGTTGGTTTGCAATTTATTAGTATCTGTGGTGCTATAGCACAGTTGTTTCTTTTTACATGCTTGGGTAAATGATATGTTTTATGGTGAAAGTATTTTGGAATTAAAATCAATATACATATTGAGATTAGCCATCTCAATATGAAGTTGCTTTGTTAGAATTGGCTACTCTAACAAATGACAGGTGAAACGTGAAGTTCCAAGTTTCAATTGACGAAGACAAAGATGCCCAAGATGTGAATATTCCAAAGTTTGTTTTGTGTGGTTTTTAATGAGTCACAGAGTTGAATGGTAAGCAAATCTAGGATGGTTTTGGAGTGGTCATTGTATGTACCTGATAACTCCAAGAGTTGGAGTATGTAAGCCTTGTAAAGGCATGTGTATCCCCGTAAAAGTTCGTGGTCATCTCAAAACCACTTTGTAACTACAGGTTCATGGTCAGCCAAAAACCATTTTGCAGTGTCAGTTTGTGGTCAGCTAAAAACCACGTATAATAGTGAAGCAGACTGGAAACAAGTCTATGTCAGTGATCGCCCATTGATGAAGAGCATGGTTACGGGTCATCCGATAAAACCCAGGAAGAGCATGGTTACGGGTCATCCGCTAAAACCCAGGAAGAGCATGGTTACAGGTCATCCGATAAAACCCACTTTGGAGGGGACAGGTGGGATGTAGCCAGCACCGCATTAAGATAGCATTGCTGTGTTGGCTCTTTCATCTCAGATATATAAGTGAGTAAATTATTATGGGCAGTTGTTATTAATAATCAGACTCATGAGGTGTATTACCTCACAATTATAATTGGGAAAATCCAACAAGAGCCAAGTTGCTTTGGCCCTAAGAGAAAGGAACCAATAAGTTGATGCATTGGCCAATGACCCTTCTTGCTTTGAAAGTTCCAATTAAATTAATCAATATGCTTTATCAATTATTTTTATTGGCCAATAACCCTTCTTGCTTGGAATGCTCCAATTAAATGAATCAATTTTCTTTATCGATTATTTAAACTTTTGCTTGCCAAAATTTTTGCATGTCAGCTTCTCTCCGAGGAAAATGACATATCAAATTTATCATGGTATGATGGAAACAAATGTTCACCATAATATATTAGTGCCATTGCACATTCTACTATTATGCGGGATCATTTTTATGAATTTGGAATTAATTTGATCTTAATCAAAGGCAGGATAAAATCATAAACATTTCTTTGGTCATTCTTTGAAAATCATTTGAGGAGGGCATACCCTAGTATTTTTAATCTTCTTGAAACTAAATGGAAAATTTCTCATGAACCGTTTCCCTAAGTCGCTCATCTCTACCCTATTTCACAAGTTTTCAACATCAAATTATATAGTAATGTATTGAAGTGAGCTGGTTGGCTGATCAAATTTTATCAAAAATTATGATAAAAAAAAATTCTAAACTTTGTGATTGCGTTATAATTGTGTGTATTACTCGTCTTGAGGGATGAATTAAAAAATAAACGGAATTTTAAAATTAAACATAAAATAAACCATCATAAATTCGCTAAGCACAATACTTACTTAAAGGTGGAAAAATGTAAACTTGGGTATTACAAAATCTGCACAATTGAATCAAAATGCACTTTGTTATCAACGTCTGCCTTTTGATAAGCGAATATACTCCTTAATATTCTTTGCTTTTGGTTTGCTTTTGGATTGATGTTTTGTTGTTAAACCAAATGTTATTTTATATATGTGTTTCAAAATTTATTTATTCCATATTAATTGACACATATTATTATTTTTAAAGTAATGTTACACATTTTCCTCATATATATGTTCTCAATACTAATATATATATTTATATATATATAAATTCTCTTGTTGTGAAACATCTCTCAACGCAATTAAAACAATTTTAATTTCGATATTCCCTGCCTAATTATAATTTCTAGGAGTTTTTATACCTATCAAAATTATTGATATAAAAAATAACGTTGAACAATTTAGCTCAGGCCCCTCCCCACCAATGATACTTCATCATTTAGTTTTGTGTAAAATAATCCAACCAGGGCAGTCGTTTAATTCCTAATTCCGTGCAAGGTAAGCCAACCAAGGGTGTCCTTTTTTTAGTGTGTATACACTATACAACATGGCTTCACCATTTGCTCGGTGACACTCATAACCATGAGAACGTTAAGGTACCCACTTTAAAGTGAACATAAATTATACTATTGGGAGGCATACAAAACTATGTTATGATAATTGTCATTGTCATGGGATTAGAAGACGATTTGGTTTTCTATCTTGACCAATTTTATTTTTCTTTCTAATTTCTTCATGACATTGTTAGGAGTCTGAAAACGGTAAAAATAATCAAATAAGTCTATAACAACAATAAGTACATTTATATCCATAATAAAATTTTAGCTTAGAGAAATTTATATAATTTTGGAATCTTACGATAAAAGATTCTAAACTTATTTATAAGTATGATTATTTATAAACTTATTTATAGGTATGATTACCTGCATAGTAATGATAAGATTTTATTATATAAAACCATTTTATAATAGAGAATCTCAAATCTATTTATATGTTTTCAAAATTTTACAATCGAGAATTCTTAATCTATTTTTGGGTTCATTACATATAAAATGGTGGGAAACATATGTTGAGCCATCAAAACCATCAACCAAAACTTAAAAGTCTTTGACTCATTGTCTGAGTTTAATTTAACAAACATTTCATTGTGATTTGTATTTTGTATTTCAATATCACTTGTTTATAGGGATAATTTTGGGTAATTAGTTACATTCAGTATATTTTATATTTTGTGCATTATACAAGTGTAATTCAAGATTGTTGTTTTCTATTATATATATATATATATATATATATATATATATATATATATATATATATATATATATTTGGTAACTAGAGGAATCAGAAACTAAGTCAATGTCATATTTGCATGACATGCGGTTGATTTCAATCAGTAACATTATACCTCTGGGGCCTATGATATGTTCTCCTCTCTATATACCAAGTTAGTTATGAGGGATTGAACTTTGATCTCTTAGTTTACACGATTTTATATCACTTTGATCACTAAATGAGTTGCCCCTGAGACTGTTAGTTAATAAAAAATTTAAGGTTGTATATCATCTAATTATGAGTTAGATCTCCCTCAACACATAATAAATAAAGGAATTCCACACACACACACACACACACACACACACACACACACACACACACATATATATAGTCGTTCTTTTATCTTCCTACGAAAATTAAACTTACTTATAATCCAAATTACGCCCATATTTCTACATTACCATGACTAAAATATATAACCTACTTATGAAATCTAAGGCACTCAATAAGAGTATCATGGAGGAGCCTCTAAACTGATCATTCAACTATCATATAGTCATGCAAATATATCATGCCATTATTTGAATGTACGTTTTAACATACTACATTTGTAATCCTAACAATATCTCTTAAAAACCAGGAATGTCAAGTATAATGCACCAAAGTTACCAAAAAGCCACGACCTCGATTGGAAAAACCAATCAATAAGAAATAGAGAAAATGGAGCTAAATATGCTCACACACAAAAACAAAGGCCATGAAGTGCATTTAGTTATACCACGTTGAAATGTGGATATTATCTAGAACCATAAATGGGCCTAGACATGATTTTCACATAAACATAATATTCCTCTCTATCTATATGTTAAGTGCATTCGATTCTTTCTCGTAAAGGAGTTTTACATTTTCTACTTGTTGTTCTAATATGGATCTTTAATGGCATTTCCAAATTTGGGATTACTTGCTCTTCTTTAAAGTTCTAATCGTACTTTATGTTTGGAGATTTTAATGTCTATACTCATTTCTCTTTTAATGGATAATGGTGTTTGTTTTTATTTGAATCCTTTGTTCTCGTTTCCAACAAATTATTATTTTTTAGAACACTCATGTGGTAATCATTTATGTTTTACATTATTGTTCCTCTGCAACAAATTCTCTTCTACCTCATAATTCAATTAATAACCATTTTCTTTGAGGTTACATGGCCTTCCTCTTTAGATTTTTGGTCATACATTTTTATTCAAACCTTCCTTGTCGACATACCACATTACTCTTTAGCTTCAATACATCTTTGAGGGATATTCTTCACTTTTAGCTCCAAGGCATTTTTAGATTTGGTGTTAGTTCCTTCCAAGGGTATTCTTGATTCATCCTTCCTTCCCCTGCTATTCATGTTGTTTTTATCCATTTTTAAGATGGGATTTCCTACAAGTTTCTCTCATTTTTTACACTTATAAAAGTTTGTAGTTGGGTGCCATAGTATGCCTTATTTTCATGACCCATTTTTTGTCTCATTTTGTTTACTCCCTACATTTCTCTTAAGGGGTAGTGTTAATGTATGTATAAAATGGTTAAAATCTTGCATGGGTTAATAATTATCTACCAAGTTGTTATACCTTATTTTCCAATTTGTATACTTTTTTTTCCAAGTTGGCATACCATCCAATTGCAAGTTGGGACAATCTCTATTTATTATAAATTGAGTGCTTCTTCTCGTGTATATATATATTAAATATTTTTTTTCATATTATTAGAAATGCATGGAGGGTAAGCTCATTTATGATCTTGGTTAATTCTATATTTAATTACCAGTTGCATATCCAAGTATAATGATAGGAAGCCTAATTTTTCCTCTACATTTTCTGAAAGGAGAAAACCCAAATGGGACTATTTACCTGTAATGGATTGTTGGTCTTAATAATTTTGAAAGGCCTAGATAGGCTCCATTATGGATGGTTCTCTATGTAGCACTCATCATAGGTAAAATGATGGATTTGTCGAAATTGAAGCTTTACCCCAAATCATAAATGATCCTACACATGTTTTCTACATTAACTTAAATTTCCTCTCTGTCTATATGTTCATCATTCAATTACAAATCATATTGTTTCCAACACTTAATAGGAAAGGTAAAGTATCATAAGTCATAGATAATATTAATTAATTAAGGGTTGGAATGCCCTAAGTGGCTACAAGTGGATGATTATGCAAACCACTACCCAAATAAGAGGTAGTGTGATATGTATAAAGAGGAATCTAAGAAAGTGAACATGATAGTGGATGAGGAATGTGAGACACCTAATAACTCATCCAGTAACCTGTGACAAAATGTCACTATTCACTTATAACATGTTGAGGATATTTACTTACATGACAAATTACATAAGAAAACATAATATCAAAAAGTGTAAATACACTAATAAGCCCCCCTTAAGTACAACTCAAGAAAGAGTTAAAAATAGTATAATGCACTAAAATAATATCCAATGCAAAGGCCTAATTAGTTACTCATGTACAATAGAAAAAATCAACATAAAATAAGTTTCGTTATGGATGTTAATCCATCTTGCTAAAGCACATGGGTAGTTGGTCATTGTGATTTCCAAGTCAAAATAGGAATCAAATCTCTATACAAGGCTCACACCAAAGAAACCTTGATTTCAAACAAGATGATGGGCCATAAAGAATCACTCAAGGAAGTATTGCACTTTATCCCCCCACAATGTTGAATTGAGTGGATGTAACTAGTGGTATTGGATGTCACAGATATGATGGAAAATTTTAGAGATATGAGTTGAAGGTGATGAAAATGTTAAGCATATTAATTAAGGAACACTCCAAAGTGGATAGCTATAAGGTCTACAAGTCTAGGTTATGCATGTTCATAAATAAAAATTCCTAAGGATGCTCTATGAATATCTATACAAATAGCCCAAAAATCACTATTTGGATTACATGTCCAAGGGTAAAATATGAGATGTATAAAAAATAAATCCATAAGGGATCACAATAATCAAGATGAGTCCCGACAAACAAGGCCATGATAGCTACTCATGTACAAGCGAGGAATCAATACATTTATTTTGGAATAGAAAATAAAAGTAACTAAACATAAAAGGTGGGTGAAGGCCCCTAATGTGACTAATAGATAGCCTCTAGAAGATGAAAAGCTAAAGGAAGTGAAGCATGGTCCAATTAAAAATGTTTCATGTCAACAAAGGGTTCCAATGATCTTGCTAAAGTAGAAAAAAACTATAGTAGATGCTAACAAAAATCATGCAAGCAAAAAGTGTGCTATCATAAACAAAAATAGACAAATTTCTTCAGAAAAGAGAAGCCAACACTACAATGGGCATCAATAAACTATCTATGATAATATGCATCACTTGACAAGAATATTATAGAGGCAAACAGGTCTAATGCACAAATACCTATTGGAAATATGATTATCTTTGTAACATCTTGGATAGGATGGAAAATAGATGTTCCAATAAAAATTCATGCCCTCTAAAATACATTATATTGGCAAACACAAATTAATATGCTAAAAATCTCTAAAAATAATTTTCACACTACGAGCCTTCTTGATCTTTTAACTCGACAAAATTATGATGATCTTTGAATGCTTCTATTAATTCTTTTGGAGGATAGAAATAAAATTTTAAGGAATTCCTAGTAATCTGATGCAAGAACATCTTACCTCCAAGTCAAAAGACATTTTACTAAGTTAAAACACGAGCTTTCATTTACCAAGGGAGTTGGTTCCCTAATTGAGTATCATTGTTTAATTACTTGTATATCCTATGTTTATGTAAATAGGATTTAGATTGAAGATATTGTAATGAGATCTACTCTTAGAAGAGATCTCGAGAGTATTTGAATAAGTTAGAGGGATCTTAGGATCGGTCAAATCTCGAGAGATATATGGATCTAGAGGATCCCAAAGATAGAGGTTTGTTGACGATTTTATGGATTTAAACCTGATTATGGTTTCAGAATCTTTGTATAATTATGTAACCTAAGAGCATGAAATGTATGTATGTGAAAGATCAGATTGAGTGTTAGGAGGTTGAGTGTGGCCATGAGGCCAAGGGCTGATTCAATGTAAATCAGTCCAAAATGCGCCTATCTAAGAATAAATAGATCTCGAGAATATTTGAATAAATTAGAGGGATCTTAGGATTGGTCAAATCTATTGAGGGATATATGGATCCTCTCTTTCGCCCTGTAATTCACTCGTGTGTATTTATTAATAGGAGAACACTGTTTCAAGCGATTGAGCATTTCTAAAGCTTCTTATCATTGTTTGTGAATTCATGTTATGATGTGAAATCAAACCTCCCTAATTCATGTTGAATTTGATTCTAATCAAGATCAATCAAGACCATTGATCGTCAAATGGTGTGATCAACGATCCAATAAATCGTGAAGAATCGTGCTAAAGAGGAGTGTTACAGACTTTTTGAATGTGCATCGAGTCCTAGTGTTAAAACCTGTAATGTAGCCATTTCCTGTGGAATAAATTACAAAATACGAGACGTAATTTTAACGGAGCCTACACTTAACCGAGATCCAAAGCTAGAAAGTAATCGACTTCATAGATTTACCATCCCGGAGGTCAAATCAAAGGAAGAGGTCAAAGGCTCGAGATAGAAATTTATAGCGGGGACAAATTTTAACGCTAGGATAGACTTTTGGAGGATCGTCGCTTCACGGAAATATTCACGTCCTGAAGGATTTTATCCCGGAGTTTCAAAGGGAGGTAAACTACAAAAACATCGGGGGCTCCGGACTTTAGTTTGGTGATTACGTTCGTGGTATTATGACTTTCACTTGATGGCTTGACTGATGAAGTTGACAAAGATGGGGTTCCGTAGTTAGCGTAGAAAAATCTCTATCCCGGAGGTTTTTCGTGGGCATTGGGAAGTGTGCTCCATAGAAAATGTTATCCAACTTGTTTAAGGGGAGCTCTCACAAGGAAAGGGGCAATGACAAAGTATTGGGCCCACATATATATGAATATATATTGGTCTACACGTTGAAACAAGTTTGGCCCACATATGTTATATATATAATAAGGCTTGAATTTGGTGGTTTTTAAAAGGCACTCCTCCCTCTATCTTTGGCATATTATATGTATATTATATGGGCATCTGAAGAGTAGTTTATTTATATGGCTCTTGAATTGAATTTGGTGGTTTTATCCTTGGACCAAAAATTGGTGGTTTTATATTTAAAAAAAAAAAAAACCTCCCACTTATATTTTATATAAGCCTATCAACAAACTATAATTTGAAAGGGACTTGTTTCCTATAGTGGATTGAGGAAAGCGCCTATTCGAACAATCAAGTGTGGTCTATTTTATATAAGCCTATCAACAAACTATAATTTGAAAGGGACTTGTTTCCTATAGTGGATTGAGGAAAGCGCCTATTCGAACAATCAAGTGTGGTCTCTTTGTTATAAAAGAGGGATGGTTGGTTTCACTTATTATAGCTTGCACCATAATATCTTACCTGATTAATATCTCATGGACTATAATTAGTTTTAATGGACTTTAATGATGATCATCATCAACAACATCGTCGTCATCATGATTTGGTAAAGATATAATTAGAATTATAAATTTAAATGGTTGAGTTCATATATTTTTAAGTATTTTAGAGTGTAGAATCTATTTGTACATTAAAAATACAATTAAAATCATAAAATTTTATGATTTCACTAACAACTATATAAGTGATAGTGATGGTTAAACGAAAACTACAAAATAAAATATTTAGACTCATCCTCATCCTCTTTTTATTAGATATATATTAAATATTAATATATAAAATATAAATATATTGAATTACTCATCAACTTTTATTTATATATATATATATATATATATATATATATATATATATATATTTAAAATTTTGAAAACAAAATACATTAATTTAATATTTTTATATTAATAATTCAAAATATACTATACTTTTTATTGGAAAAGAGAAAAGGATAAGAACACAATTGTATAAATAATTTTACAAAAAACATGTACGACGAGAATAATAAGCATTTTTATTTGCTATAAATGTCACATTTTATTATCTCTTTAAAAATAATTAACATAGGTCCATCTTAATATTGGATCTACCAAGTGGGAAGAGGGGTCAAATCTCTTAAGATTAAAACCTCTTTTTACGTGCAAAACTTGAGAAAAGGTTTATATTAGAAATAAAGGCAATGCGAGAGAAAATAATCATAGCAACAAAAACACATAAAAGAAATACATGAGTTTTATCCTAGAAAACCAAAAAATAGAAAATGTAACTAATGCTAATTTGCGCCCCAAAGGGAAATTACCTTGAAGTCTTCGCACTTTTAAAAATACTATATTACATTATAACATCATGGGTTATCAAAAACATGGAGCCTAAAAAATCCCAACGGTAAAGTGACTCTGACCAATTCAAGTTTACTTGAATTATCCCAAAAATCCTCCCCTTAAACCTAACTTGGGGAGATTAACAACGTCTCAACCACTCTATTGAATCTCTTATAAAATAGTTACCATCTATTAGAATACATGGGTAACTAGTCATTGTATTCGCCAGTTTTATGGGATACTTTTTTCCTGTGGACGGTTCATCAAATATCTCACACTTTGAGATTTCACATTTTCTCCCTTACACTAGCATACAAGTACACCTACCACCCTTGTACCTATTCAAGTGGTTCATTCCACAACTTCATTATACATAACTCCATGTACCACCGCACTCCAAAAACTAACTTGAAGCTAATGTACGAGTACACCTACCACCCTTCTACCTATTCAAGTGGTTCATTCCACAGTTTGATGCATCATGTGCTACCATGTGAAATGTATGCTTGAAAGATTATTACAAAATTCTCGAGGAATACAACTTGCCTAAGGCTAGGATTTACAGTTATAACTTAAAACCTTTATGATGTTCATACACAACAACAACTCTCCATAACACATTGGCTCCTTCAAAAAACCTCAACAACATTGACTCCATCTACATTCTCTTATCCATACAATTATACAACCTCTCTCACTATATCTCTCCTCCACGAGTCATTTAATTCACCACTCAAAATTTCCAATTATAAATATGAAGAAAACTACGAAAACTTCACTCCACATAGTAGCATCTTAATGTTCCAGGTGGATATTGGTGGCCACCCACCTATTCCATTTGAAACCACACCATCAGTTCTTTCATTTTTTTAGTTTCAGCACAACTTATTTTTTTCGCAGTTTTTCGGGTCATGAACTTCTGGAGATGTTTTGAGGCCCTAATAATCCAAGTGGATATTGATGTCCACCCACCTATTCTATTTCAACCCCCACAATTAGTTCTTTCATTTTTTCAGTTTTGGCACAACTTACTATTTTTAGTAGTTTTCCGGGTGCTGAACTTCTGAAACCGTTTTGAGGCCCTAAACGACGTTTTTTGGGAAAACCAGGAGCAACATGGGTGCACAGACCGATGTTTCTCACATAAAAAGTTGTATTCTTCGGATAGATCTTTCTAAATAGGTATGGTGTGTGTCAAATGGAGATCGTATGCCAAAATTACATCCCCAAGATATGGAAACACTAATTTACCCAAACAGGGCCCATAGTTTTGGAGCTTCATCTCTTAGGGTTAGGTTTTTGGATGTTTACGATTTTCCATTGTTTCTCAATAATAAATAGGCCCTTGAGCCTCATTTCAACATAGTTCAGAGGCATGTAGTCGCCGCATCTTTTATTAGAGATAAGCTACCAATGCCCTAGCTAGTTTATTTCCATTATGTCTATAATCATATTTATGTTAGTTGATATTAATGAAATGAAGTATTATTTCTGTTGCATCTATGTGTTTATGTCCATTTCTATATTTTATTGCGTTACTGCATAAATTTGGATCAGTGGTATCAGAGCGATCTACTCTTTCTCTGCTTTTCTTTTCATGTCCCCAACGAGGTCAAGGTATAAGGAGTTAGGGCTCGATCTGGTTGAACCCTTGCAAGATCAGCCTCGCCAATCTCGACGACCTCCCATAGCAGAAGAAAAGGAAGACAAGGGAGCAAGAGATCCTATCAAAGTATTGTTAGAGGAGGCCCTCGAGAAACAAAGGAACGCGATGATAGATAACTTTGCTCATATCCTTCAACGACTGCCCACCTACGGTGCATCTGCATCCAACAACCACTCTGGAGGTGCCACTCCCTTCAAGGTACATTTAAACTTTGACATTCTTGTATTTGAAGGCCAGATAGATGCAGGCGACATAGATAGATGGTTGAATTTTCTGGAAGGGTATTTCTCAGTCCATGATTTCTCCGAACGAGAAAATATTATTTTTGCAATCCTCAAAGCCGCCCCCCATGTCAAAGACTAGTGGGAAACCTACTGTGAGCAAAAGGACGGGAGGGAACCCTCTCTGTTCTCAGCCGCATACCCTTGGAATTCGTTTTGAGACGCCATCAAGTAACAATATTACCCTGTGGGGAGCTATGAGGAAACGTACATCCAATGGACCACGTTGCGGCAACAAAGGGATCAAAATGTGCACAAACTAACAAATTTGTTCCATACCTTGTGCACAAAGTTGGGTATTAAAGATTCAGAGAGAAATTTTGTGCTCAAGTACCGCAAATTTCTACACATACACATTCAAGAGGAAATGGAGTTCCTCGACATTACCTCACTTGGCACGGCATATCTCTATGCTGCCAAGATCGAGCAGAAATTTAAGCAGAAGAAGTGAGACTTTGGATCCGTGAATCTGAAGCCAGGGAAAGGTGCACCCGAAGCACAAAACAGGGGGTAGAGCCAAAGCGGGGTGACTCAGAACACCACCACAAATCCAAAGAAGGACACAGGGAAGTGGCGTTAATTTCATAACAACCTCACTCACAGCACAAACGAGTGTTGGGCCAAACAGTCGATGGTGGCTGAACTAAAGGCACCTGAATCATATGCATGTTCTGATCCTGAGCCAGAACCAGACAAGGGAGATGAAAAAGGGAAGAAGATCATTGATACAGACCCTAGTGCCATTGTTGCCACCACCAAGCTCTAGAGGGAGGATCCCGAGGATCTAGAGGAGGGGGAGAGCCTCTTCCATTCGTAGATGTGGGTGAAGGGTTCTCCACTGAAATTTCTTGTCGATAGCGGAAGCCAAAAGAACATCATTTTAGCAGAGGTCGTGAAATTAGCACCCGCAACTGTATACCATCGTGTGGCTTCACCCAGGGAGAGATCTCTGTGTCCACCAGCAATGTCGCATTCTGTATAGCATCAAGTCATTTACGGATGACGTATTGTGTGATGTCGCTCCTCTTGATGTAGCTGATGTATTATTGGGCCAACCATACTTGTGGAGGCGACATGTTGTGTATGACTCTAGGCTGAAGAAAGAATTTTTTTGGGATGGCCTTAAATATGATATTCAAAAGTTTGTGGCGGAATGTTTGGTTTGCCAGCAGAATAAAGTGGAAACAATTAAGACCCCGGGACTTCTACAACCTATATCCATTCCAAGTCAACGTTGGGAGGAGATTTCAATGGATTTTATCACAGGTTTACCTAAGTCCGAAGGAAAGAGTGTCATCATGGTGGTAGTTGATAGACTTACCAAGTATGTACACTTTTGTGCATTATCTCATCCATTTAAAGCAAGTACAGTTGCTACTACATTTATGGATAGAATTCAAAAGCTACATGGAAGCCCAAGGGTTATTGTGAGCAATAGAGATCCCATTTTTACTGGAAATTTTTGGACGGAGTTATTTTCTTGTTTGGGTACTCAATTAGCTCATAGCTCATCTTATCATCCTCAATCTGATGGTCAAACGGAGATCGTAAATAAATGTTTGGAAGGATATCTTCGTTGTTTTGTATCTGATAAACAAACACAATGGGTCAAGTGGTTACCTCTTGCTGAATGGTGGTATAACACTTCCTTCCATACTGCAGCAAAAATGACCCATTTATGGCACTTTATGGATATCATCCACCATCCATCACATCATATTTAAGAGAAAATTCGAAGGTTCAAGCAGTGGAAGATCACATCGAGCATCGGCAAGAAGTTCTCCAACTCTTAAAGGATAACCTGAATTTGGCACAAAATCGAATGAAACAACAGGCAGATCAACATCGCAGCGAGAGAAGTTTTGATGTAGGAGATTGGGTATTTTTACGGCTGCAACCATACAAACAAATGTCCCTCAAGCAAGCTAAGAAGGATAATAATTATCACCAAAGTACTATGGTCCTTACAAGGTGTTGCAAAAGATTGGTTCTATGGCATACAAATTGGAGCTTCCTGCTTCTTCGCGAGTACATCCAGTTTTCCATGTTTCATGCTTAAAGAAGGTTATAGGTGAAAATCTTCCGGTTCAAACAATATTGCCAGAAATTGATGAGGAAGGAAAAATCATATTGGAACCTGAAGCAGTCATGGAAACAAGAACTCGACAGCTACGGAATCGATCAATTTCAGAGTATCTCATCAAGTGGAAGAACTTCCCCACTGAAGATTCTGGAGGATGAGGAGGCTATCTGAAAGCAAGACTACTCAGCGTTGACTTTTGAGGGGGGGAGAAGGGCATGTTGGGTCCTATATTACTGAAGTATATAGTCCCCCTTATTATTGTTAGTGCCCCTTATTGTTATTATTGTACCCCTGTAACCCCCATATTGTTATTATTGTGCCCTTACATTATTATTGTTAGGTCGGCTAGGATTACATTGTGGCCCCACTAGGATTATATTATGGCCCCATGGACTCCTATATATAGAAGGAGGTTTTGTTCATTTGTATCCTCCAAGAATTGTTCATTCATGTAATGTATTGGAGGTTGCCCTATAAGTGGCTTACCTACTACGGCGTTCATATCTCTCTTTCTTCCTATTTTTAGACATTTGCACAGCGAGAATATGAGGACATTTTCTCCTCACCCACAGAGGTTCCTCTACACTGTCAGGACAAGCACTCCATTGATCTGACCCCCGATGCACCGCCGCCTGAGGTTGCCCTACCTCATGCAACTACACAGATAGAATCCACACATGTACTGTCTGAGGCAACAAAATTTGTTGAACGCATCCAGTAGGTCCCCCAGCAGGTCCACGACATCCTGAACAAATACAATACCAAGTTCAACAGAATTTTCCTCTCATGGAGGAACTTAACGCAATGGGGACCATTGCTTCCTAAAGAGAGAGGAATGATCCAGGTGAATATTGGTGGCCACCATCGTATTCCATTTGGAAACGCACCATCAGTTCTTTCATTTTTTTAGTTTCATCACAACTTACTATTTTTAGTTGTTTTTTGGGTCATGAACTTTCAGAGTCGTTTTTAGGCCCTAATGATCCAGGTGGATATTGGTGGCCACCCACCTATTCCATTTGAACCCCAAAAATTAGTTCTTTTAGTTTTTCAGTTTCGACACAACTTACTATTTTTATCATTTTTCCGGGTCCTAAACTTCTGGAGTCGTTTTGAGGCCCTGAACGACGTTTTTTGGGAAAACCGTGAGAAACATTCATCCATAGATCGATGTTGCTCACATAAAAGGTTGTATTCTTTGGATATATCTTTATAATGAGGTATGGTGCGCGTCAAAGAGAGATCGTATGCCAAAGTTACGTCCCTAGGAATTTGAAACAACAATTTAGCCAAACGGGGCCCATAATTTTGGTGCTTCATTTCCTAGGGTTAGATTTTTGGATGTTTATGGTTTTCCAATGTTTCTCAATAATAAATAGGCCCTCGAGCCTCATTGAAACATAGTTTAGAGGCCTATAGCCACCACATCTCTTATCAGAGATAAGCTACCAGTGCCCTAGCTAGTATATTTCCATTATGTCTGTAAGCATATTTATCTTATTTGATATTAATGAAATAAAGTATTATTTCCACTGCATCTATGTGTTTATGTCTATTTCTGTATTTTATTGCGTTACTACATAAATCCAGATTAGTGGTATCAGAGTGGTTTGCTCTTTCTCTTTTTTTATTTTCATGTCCCCAATGAGGTCAGGGTATAAAGAGTTAAGGCTCGATCTAGTTGAACCCTTGCAAGATTGGCCTCAAATAACCCAAAGACCTCCCATAGAAAAAGAAAATAAAGATGAGGGAGCATGAGATCCTATCAAAATATTGCTTGAGGAGGCCCTCGAGAAACAAAGGAGCGCAATGATGGATAAATTTTCTCATATCCTTCAACGAATGCCCACCTACTATTCATCTGCATCTAACTACCACTTTGGAGGTGCCACTCCCTTCAAGGTACATGTAAACTTTTACATTCCTGTATTTGAAGGCGAGATAGATGTAGACAACGAAGATAGATGGTTGAATTTTCTAGAAGGGCATTTCTCGGTCCATGATTTCTCCAACCGAGAAAAGATTATTTTTTCACTCCTCAAAGCCACCCCCCATCACAAAGACTGGAGGGAAACCCACTGTGAACAAAAGGACGGGAGGGAAAACTCTCTGTTCTCGGCCGCACCCACTTGGAATTCATTTTGAGACGACGTCAAGGAACAATATTAACCCGTGGGGAGCTATGAGGAAAAGTACATCCAATGGACCACGTTGTGGCAGGAAAGGGATCAATATGTGCACGAACTAACGAATTTGTTCCATACCCCTGAGCACAAAATTTGGTATTAAATATTCAAAGAGAAATTTAGTGCTCAAGTACCGCAACTTTCTGCGTAGACACATTCAAGAGGAAATGGAGTTCCTTGACATTACCTTGCTTGGCCTAGCATATCGCTATGCCACCAAGATCGAGCATAAATTTAAGCAGAAGAACTGAGACTTTGGATCCATGAATCCAAAGCCAGGGAAAGGTGCCCCTGAACCACAGAACATGGGTAGAGCTAAAATGGGGCAACTCAGAACACCACCACAAATCCAAAGAAGGACATGGGGAAGTGGTGTGAATTTCATAATAGCCCCACTCGCAGCACAAACGAGTGTCGGGCCAAACAGTCACTAGTGGTTGAACTAAAGGCACCTGACTCAGATGCATGTTCTGATCTTGAGCCAGAACCAGACAAGGGAGATGAGAAAGGGAAGCAAATCATTGATGCGGACCCCAGTGCCATTGTTGCCACCACCAAGCTATGAAGGGAGGATCCCAAGGATCTAGAGGAGGGGGAGCGCCTCTTCCATTCACAGATGTGGGTGAAGGGTTCTCCACTACAATTTCTTGTCAATAGCGGAAGCCAAACGAACCTCAGATCAGCAGAGGTCGTGAAGCGGCTTGGCCTACTGACCTTAGCACACCTGCAGCCATATACCATTGTGTTGCTTCACCCAAGGAGAGATCATTGTGTCTGCCAGCAGTGCCGCATTATGTACAACATCAATTCATTCACGGATGATGTATTGTGTGATGTTACTCCTCTTGATGTGGCTGATGTATTATTGGACCAACCATACTTGTGGAGGTGACATGTTGTGTATGAGTCTAGGTCTCGTTCTGTTGTTATTACTTTGGGAAATAATTTTTATAGGATACCGGAGGTAGTACCACCTCCTGCCATCTCCTTGACTATAGCAAAACAACGCAGTAAGATTGTTTCCCAAACCAAGAAATTTATTTTCCTTACAACTTGCTCACAGATAAAGAAGAATATTGTGGCGACAACCTCGAAACAGGGCTCCCCTGCATGGCTGCAGCATATGGACAAATTCATGGAGGAATACGAGGACATTTTCTCCTCACCCACAAAGGTTCCTCTACAATGTCAGGACAAACACTCCATTGATCTGACCCCCAGCGCACTGCCACCTGATGTTGCCCTACCTCATGCAACTACATAGACAGAATCCACACATGTACTGTCTGAGGAAACCAAATTTATTGAACGCAACCAGCAGGTCCACGACATCCTGGACAAATCCAATATTAAGTTCAACAGAATTTTCCTCTCATGGAGTAACTTAACACAATGGGGATCATTGCTTCCTAAGGAGAGATGAATAATCCAGGTGGATATTGGTGGCCACCCACCTATTCCATTTGGAACTGCACCATCAGTTTTTCAGTTTCAGCACAACTTACTATTTTTAGTTGTTTTTCAGGTCATGAACTTTCGAAGCCGTTTTTAGGCCCTAATGATCCAAGTGGATATTGGTGGCCACCTACTATTCTATTTGATCCCCCACCATTGGTTCTTTTAGTTTTTCAGTTTCATCACAACTTATTATTTTTATCGGTTTTTCGGGTCTTGAACTCCTGGAGCCGTTTTGAGGCCCTAAATGACGTTTTTTGGGAAAACCAGGAGCAACATGGGTCCATGTACCAATGTTGCTCACATCAAAGTTGTAGTCCTCGTATAGATATTTCTAATGAGGTATGGTGCACGTCAAATGAAGATCGTATGCCAAAGTTATGTCACTAGGAAGTTAAAACACAAATTTACCCAAACGGGGCCCATAGTTTTGGTGCTTCATCTCCTACGGTTAGGTTTTTGGATGTTAAGGGTTTTTCGTTGTTTATCAATAATGAATAGACCCTTGAGCCTCATTTTAACACAGTTCAAAGGCCTGTAGCCGCCATATCACTTCTCAGAGATAAGGTACTAGCGCCCTAGCTAGTTTATTTTCATTATGTTTGTAAGCATATTTCTGTTATTTGATATTAATGAAATGAAGTATTATTTCCGCTGCATCTATGTTTTTATGTCTATTTTTTTATTTTATTGCGTTCTTGCATAAATCTGGATCAGTGGTAATATAGAGGTCTGCTCTTTCTCTGTTTTTCTTTACATGTCCCCAATAAGGTTAGGGTATAAGGAGTTAGGGCTCGATCTGGTTGAACCTTTGCAAGATCAGCCTCGCAAACCCCAATGACCTCCCATGGAAGAAGAAAGTATTAAAATATTGCTCGAGGAGGCTCTCGAGAAATGAAGGAATGAGATGTTGGATAATTTTGCTCAGATCCTTCAATGGTTGCCCACCTATGGCGGATCTGCATCCAACAACCACTCTAGAGGTGCCACTCCCTTCAAGGTACAGGTAAACTTTGACATTCCTATATTTGAAGGCCAAATAGATGCAGACGTCATAGATAGATGTTTGAATTTTATAGAAGGGTATTTCTTGGTCCATGATTTCTCTGACTAAGAAAATATTACTTTTGCACTCCTTAAAGCCGCCCCCCGTGTCAAAGACTGGTCGGAAATCTACTGTGAAAAAAAGGACGGGAGGGAACCCTCTCTGTTCTCGGCTGCACCCACTTGGAATTCATTCTGAGAAGGCATCAAGGAACAATATTACCCCGTGGGAAGCTATAAGGACAAGTACATCCAATGGATCAAGTTGTGAAATCAAATGGATCAATATGTGCATGAACTAACGAATTTGTTCCATACCCTACGCACAAAGTTGGATATTAAATATTCAGAGAGACATTTGGTGCTCAAGTACCACAACTGTCTGCATAGACACATTCAAGAGGAAATGAGCTTCCTCTACATTACCTCACTTGGCACGACATGTTGTTATGCTGCCAAGATCGAGCAGAAATTTAAGCAGAAGAAGCGAGACTTTGGATCCACGATTACGAAGCTAGGGAAAGGTGCCCTCGAACCACAGAATAGGGGGTAGAGCCAAAGCGGTGCGACTTAGAAAACAACCACAAATCCAAAGAAGGACACAAGGAAGTGGTGTGAATTTCATAACAACCCCACTCACAGCACAAATGAATGTCGGGCCAAACAGTCGCTGGTGGCTGAACTAAAGGCATCTGAATCATATGCATGTTTTGATCTGAGTCGGAACCAGAAAAGGGAGATGAGAAAGGGAAGTAGATCATTGATGCGGACCCTAGTGCCATTTTTTCCACCACCAAGCTCCGAAGGGAGGATCCCGAGGACTCAGAGGAGGGGGAGCGCCTCTTCTATTTGCATATGTGGCTGAAGGGTTCTCCACTACAATTTCTTGTTGATAGCGGAAGCCAAAAGAACCTCATTTCAGTAGAGGTCATGAAGTGGCTTGGCCCACCAACCTTAGCACACCCGCAGTGGTATACCACCAGGTGGCTTCACCTAGGGAGATATTTTTGTGTCCGCCAGTAGTGCCGCCTTCCACACAGCATCAAGTCATTCACGGATGAGGTATTGTGTGATGTTGCTCCTCTTAATGTAGCTGATGTATTATTGGGCTAACCATACTCTTGGAGGTGACATGTTGTGTATGAGTCTAGGCCTCATTATATTGTTATTAATTTGGGAAATAAATTGTACAAGATACCAGAGGTAGTACTGCCTCCTGCCATCTCCTTGACTATTGCAAAACAACACAGCAAGATTGTTTCCCAAACCAGGAAAATTATTTTCCTTACAACTCGCTCACAGAGAAAGATGAATATTGTGGCCACAACCTTGAAACAGGGCTCATGTGCATGGCATGCAATAGATGGAAAAAGTCATGGAGGAATACGAGGACATTTTCTCCTCACCCGCAAAGGTTCCTCTACACTTTCAGGACAAGCACTCCATTGATATGACCCCCGACGAATTGTCGCCTAATGTTGCCCTACCTCATGCGACTACACAGACAGAATCCACACATGTACTTTCTGAGGCAACCAAATTTATTAAACGCATCCAGTAGGTCCGCGACATCCTAGACAAATCCAATACCAATTTTAGCATAAATTTCCTCTCATGGAGTAACTTAACGTAATGGGGACCATTGCTTCCTAAGGAGAGAGCAATGATCCAAGTGGATATTGGTGGCGAACCACCTTTTCCATTTGGAACCGCACCATCAGTTCTTTTAGTTTTTCAGTTTCAACACAACTTGGTCCTGAAGATGAGTCTTGCTTTAGACTCAAAATGTCGACTAAAAATGAAGACAGTGGATATTACAAGTTTTGCATCTAAAAAACAACTTACTATTTTTAGTTGTTTTTCAGGTCAGGAACTTTCAAAGCCGTTTTTAGGCCCTAATGATCCAGGTGGATATTGGTGGCCACCCACCTATTCCATTTGAACCCCTACTATTAGTTCTTTTAATTTTTTCAGTTTAGGCACAACTTACTATTTTTAGCAGTTTTTCGGGTCCTAAACTTCTAGAGCCGTTTTGAGGCCCTAAATGACGTTGTTTGAGAAAACCAGAAGCAACATGGGTCCATGCACCAATGTTTCTCACATCAAAAGTTGTATTCCTCAAACAGATTTTTCTAATGAGGTATGGTGCGCATCAAACAGAGACCGTATGCCAAAGTTACGTCCCTAGGAAGTTGAAACACCAATTTACCCAAATGAGGCCCATAGTTTTGGTGCTTCATCCCCTAGGGCTAAGTTTTTGGATTTTTAGGGTTTTCCATTGTTTCTCAATAATAAATACACCCTCGAGCCTCATTGTAACACATTTCAGAGGCATATAGCCGCCATATCTCTTCTCAAAGATAAGGTAACAATGCCCCAGCTAGTTTATTTTCATTATGTCCGTAAGCATATTTTTGTTATTTGATATTAATGAAATGAAGTATTATTTCCACTACATCTATGTGTTTATGTCTATTTTTGTATTTTATTGCGTTTTTTCATAAATCCAGATCAGTGGTATCAGAGCGGTTTTCTCTTTCTCTGTTTTTCTTCGCATGTCCCCAACAAGGTTAGGGTATAAGGAGTTAGGGCTCGATGGGTCGATGCCATTTACAATACCATGGATAAATTCCATGGGTGGATGGATAACATGGGTGGATTTCATTTTCCATATGGATCATTGCGTACAATCTGTCCTTTTACAAAATGCGACTTGTTACTTATAGCATTTTTTTGTTACAATACCACATGTAAATTCCATGGGTGGGTAAATACCATGGGTGGATCTCACTTACAATACCATGGGTGGATCTCACTTACAATACCATGGGTGGATGCCACTTAAAATAACATGGGTAAATTCCATGGGTGGATAAATACCATGGGTGGATGAATACCATGGGTCGATGCCATTTACAATACCATGGATAAATTCCATAGGTTGATGTATAACATGGGTGGATGAATACCATGGGTGGATGTCATGTTCCATTCAGATCAATTGTGGAGTTAACAAGTTTGACATTTTCAATGAGTCACATTTACCCTAAGATTACCTCATTTAAACTTAACAGTGAAAATCTACTTTCTCTTCTCCTCTATTGCCTAGCTCTACTCCAAGACTTCACCACCAAGTGTATGTATGCCTCACTGTATCTTACAACTATATTCCCATATACATGTAATATAAAAATTTCATTTCCAAATTATTTCTGTTTGTTATTGTTTTCCAACACTTACACTTATGTTCTCTTACATCTACACACTTTCTCACACTAAGTGTTCTCCTCACTAAATCTTTATTTTGTGGCTACATCCCACCTCATTGGACCTATATTTCATCTTAGCCAATCCTCACATATGATATTCAAATTCCAATCGAGCTTCTCCATGTTAGCTTAAACCTCAACATAGAATGTGTTGGAATTTTCAACCATCACGTTCTTCTATAGCAAACAATCCCTTGACTCTAATACCACTATTAGAAATCAAGACAATGCTACATAAAATAATCAGAGCAACAACAATACATAATTCATACGAGTTGTATCCTAGAAAGCCAAATCCTAGAAAAAATAGTTAATGATGACAAACCACAATGGAGTTTGAATGCCTTTAAATAGGGTACATTACATTAGAAGACCTTGTACAAAACCATGGGTTATAAGAAAACTTTAAGATTGAAATTGCCGACAGTAATTGAAGTTTACCCAAACTACCCTAAAAATTTGCACCTAAAAAAATTTAAACTGTTTGGATGTTTGGTAGATTTTGAGTTAAGATGGAATTATATTGGTTCTTAGTAATACTATATTCATATTATATATAAACTTTACATATTTATATCTAGAAATTCTTTTCTTTTATTTTTTAATTTTATTAATACCTAATAAAACATATAGGTGCATATATGTGAATGACATTTTTCTTACCATGTTTAATAAATAAAAAATAAAAAAAATTTAATGTAATATATAATAAAAAAATTTTGTAAACCACCATAGATCCATGTTATTCTATAAATTTTGTTATATATAGAGAAAAAATTCAGTGTAAGTAGTAAGTTATTATATATTTATTAATACAATTTATTTTTTTGTTAAAATTTTTAACTATTAAAATTATTATTATTATTTCTAACAAAAATAAGTAAGGATTCTATTAAAATCTACACCTGAATGGATCAAATAAATAGGAAATCAAATACATTTCTTCTTCTTGTGTAGCGTCCTCCAAGGATGTATTGAATAGTGTAACAAAAATACTATATCGAAAACAAACTACTACTATAGACCAACATACATAAACTTTGTAGAATTGATCAAGTTCCACAACACATTTATAATAATAAAACATGAATAAAGAGGAGAGAAGTCTTCGCTTAGAGGCCTATTGAGGTCCAACTATTGTTTCCCATGTGTCATCTCAATGCAGTGCTAGTTATATTCTAGTTTTTGTTGGCTTTGATCGGTTGCTTTAGCTCCTCAATCATTAGGGGAATTTCGAGGTCTAAAATGGGCCTCCTAAGGAAATTATAAACTAAGAGTGGAAATAATAAAATAATATTTGATTACATCATCAACTTTAAGAGGGAAAATAAGAAAAAACTACTTTTTTCAACTCATATTTTCAACTTATCTCTCAAAGTTTTTACTCAATTTTCGAGCGGGAGAAATCGTTGGATGCAAAATTTAATTTCTCATCCAAGGAGTACCCATGTTGCATACTTTCAATGGAACCTATTACACGAAAAATGAGAAATACATGAAAAACATGATTGCAGTCACGTTTTTCATGTATTTTTCATTTTTTTTGTAGCAGCGTCCATCGAAAGTATGCAACATGGGTACTCCTTGTATGAGGAATTAAATTTTGCATCTAATGAATATTCCTGCTCGAAATTTGAGTAAAAAATTTGGGAGACAATTTGAAAATATGAGTTCAAAAAATAGTTTTATTATTTTATTATTTTTTAATCTTTTTACCCTTTTACTTAAAAAAAGGTGAATCATCCCCCATGGTTGAAATCATCATCTTGAATCCTATTGGTTCTTATAAAGTTCATTTTGGTTGTACATTTTTCTTATGAGCCACATTTTAAACCTAAACATTGTTGAACCCTTAGTTAAACTGAGAAGGAGGGGGGGGGTGAATCAATTTAACACATTCATGGTCTTTTAAACTTTTCATTAAACCTTATTTACACCTTCATTTCATATCCAACTTAATATGTGAGTAAACTTAGAATGTGAGTAGCTAGAATTAATATAATATAATAGCAGACTTAATATGAGAGTAGCAGGTATTAAGCAGATGATATAAATTAGATCACCACATAAACGTCATGCACAGAGACACCAGATATAAGTGGAAACCCATAAAGGGAGAAAACCACATCTTATTATTGTTGTGATGCAAAGGCAAGCTCCAACTCCCTCCTACCACTGTTTTCTGCAGGCACCAACCTACAGGAGGCTCCAACCTCAATTTTGTAGCTACAACTTGCAAGGAAGCACCAACTCCCTTCAATTTTCTACAGGCACCAACCTACAGGAGGCTCCAACCTCAGTCAGCTACAACTGACAGCTATCAAGCTGCAACTTGATAGGGAAGCTCCAACTTCCTCAATTTATCAACCTGAATGTTTGCTAATTTACCTCAGATATCAACTCTGTTCTATAGCTTCTCTTTCTGCTCTTCTTCTCTTAATCTGCTCAGTCTCACACTTCTATATTCTACCTTCTCTAGATTTAATCTCTAAAAAAACTTCTTTGTGCATATCAAATTGATATTATATATAGAGATCCTCACATGACTGTTTGTATTTCACAAAGAATTTGGAGTGAAAAGTCATGACTCTTTGGCTTCTGTCTTCTTATTCCTTTATCCAACTCAATTTTAAAATTATAACAATATGTACAAATTTCCATGCTACAGTGGGAGTTTTCTTTTCCTTAGGATACTTGCCTTTGCATCACAAACAATAAAAAATTAATTACAACATTTACATTCACATTTTTAATTACATATTTCAATTTCACTCAGCTCCTTTTCTGGATTTTAGCTTTACTGGATTTTTCTTTTCCTGCTACTGTTAAGAACCTGTTCTGCATACTCTTTGTTCACTGTCATCTGCATATTCCACCTATTCACTGCACTTTTGAATCCCTTTGTTGTACCTCTCTTCAACTCTGCAATCTTTGTTTTCCTTTGTCAGGCCTCATTCTTCCTCTTTCTGTGTGCATATAAAATGAATACAACAAATTTGTACTCAATCCAACTGTCGATCTGGGCAGTTTCAATACTTTATTCTGAATTTTACCTCCTTGAAGAATATATGGTTTAAATCATAGTCAGATCAACTCGCATCAAACGGAGCTCCATTCCTTTTTAATTCCGCGAGGGTAGCAGACTCGAGCAGATAAGGGAAGGAGACCCCCCTGGAATAAGTGTCTTCATGTATGCATATTCCCGATTATTAATAAACTATGGCTTTTTTTTAGCGCCCAACATATATATGGTCACGGTCTTAAAACCTTTGGCTCCGAGCCCACAAATATAAGCGACATAATACTTTGGCTATTAAAACCATGTAAACTGACCCTCGGCATGTACATATATTAAACCACATTCATTTCATCATATATTTAAAACGACGTCACCCTACTCGCATATGATGCTATATCAATATATAGTCACGACCTCCGTTCAATTATTAAACCGTCACAATATGGTTAACCCACATATTTTCCATGGTTTATATATTTGCCTCCAAACCTTAGGACTAAGGTTATAACCCCTCGCGCTTATACTCCTTCTATCACGGGAATTCAATTTATTTGTATGTGCCAAGATTTACAACCAATGGTTAAACCTTGAGAATTTATATTGATACACACGCTTTTTGCATAATTAACTTTTGAATAAACCTTGGCTCTGGGCCCTACATCTACGTTCAATCGCCCAATCAACGCACTCACCGTACCTACTTATTCTGCGTGCATCTCCATCAAACGATCACCGTCCGATGGCTCTGCGCCAGATCGACGGCACTTGATGATATCGCTCCACCTCCTGGTACAAACGTTAACGCGCGATGGCGCGCTTTGAAAGGCGGTTTCGTTGTGTCCCGCCTTGCCACGCATCAACACTTCTATGGAATCGCTCCCCCCTCCTCAAATACCTCTTGCCGACGAAAGGTGGTGCGATGAAATCCGCTTCCAGCCTTTACTGCTCACTCCAAACCGCGTCACTGTTCCTCTCGCAAGGTTCCATCCTTTCATGGTTCCAC